>QRFJ01002054.1:0-250000 GCA_006176705.1 Cocos nucifera | reverse complement strand
TTAATATAAAATAATTTTTTAATATTAAAATAGTATTTTGATCTTTAATTAGATTTTATATGATGACTATAATCACATAATCTTTTGCATATTGTCATCTCCATCTTAATTTTTTTATTAAAAAATTTTATTAAATAAATTTTGAAAGATATTAAATTAATGATTATATATATAGTTTTATTGAAAATATTTTTATCAAATATGGTTATCATCCCTCGAAAATTTGCTAAATACTAATCCTTTCATAGTATTTATTTTACCTTCTTTTTTTGAAAAATAAACATGGAGCTCATTAATTATTTTACAATCTATCTCTTCCACTTTTCATACTAAATATGGTAATATAATATAAAAATTATTTTTCATTCTAGATTACCTCCAACCAAATGGTTTCTAAGTATAAATAACTAAATCTTTGCTGGAAGAGATTTATGTTAATGCCATGCATGGAATCCTTTGCAGAGCTTCTAAGTTCTTTTTATTTTATTTTTTTAAAAAATAAAAACTAAAGTTTATATAAAATCAGGTAGGGATAGTGTATGTGATGGATATTTTGTTTCTATAATATCATATATAGAATATTTTCTCTTTCTAAAAATTTTATGATCTAGTGAAAGATTTAGATGTCTAAAAAATTTTATGATTTTGAATTGAAAGGTGGCCGGCTTTTGTAGAATAAACCCTCTCCTATTTTAACGTAGAAGAAGGGAGAGAGAGAGGTGTTACTCAGCAAGTTAAAATTTTTTCAATAATTATATATAAAAAAATTAATAAAATATTATTTTATAAAATAATAAAAAATATAATATATATAATAAATAAAATAAAATAAAATATTAAAAATTAAAAAATATTTATTATTAAAAATTTTTATAATTATAAATCATAATTATCCATCTTGTATCTTCAATTAGTTAAAATTATAAGTTAAATTTATAAATTTAAATTTTTAAATATAGCTATATCAGAATATTAAAATCGTGAATTGAGGATGTGATTTTGGTCGGTTGGATTTGCCCACGATTTTCGCTTAGAAGGCATTCGAACGGTAGATCAAAAAATACTTTTCACGTGGTGACAATTTTAAAATTAATTATTATAATAATAATAATTTAAAAAAAGTCCAGTCTACCTAATAATTTTCGCATCATCCTGAGCTACGCCTTGCGTTTCCACAAGCAATCGAAGAAGCCCGATGGTGACGTCCACGTTGCCAAACTTTTTTTTTTTGTTTTTTAGAAAAAAACGGCGACAAGATAGGTACCGCATAACAGAGAAAGTGGGGCGGGGGACCGAAGGAGAAATTATTGCCTGGATCAGGACAAATCCTGGAGTATATGCACGGTGGATAACGCGCAGTCGAAAAGTGGGGAAATACAAGGGGTAATGTGGCGAGTTATCCACCGTGGGATTTAGCATGGTCCATTGGACCTGATTACTTCGACAGAGACCAACCTCAATTTCCTCCAATGCAACGGCATCACACTGACAATGGCCGAGAACGATGGATGACAAGAAACACTGGACGGGGCAAAGGTGCTCTGGGATTTTTTCTTTTTTTTTTTGGGTAGCCAAGGACTTCTGGGGTTTACAAGATAGAGATAGCGCAACAAGCGGTCGGTACGTGTCAAATCTGGAAAAAAAAAAAAAAGCACACAATGGAGCCTGGGCTTCATCCTATTAATTTTCAGACGACTCGTTCATAGACTAGAAATAACCCATCCAGAATCAAACTAAAACTATCTTCTCGTTTCTTCCTAGCTCTCATCCCTACCCTGACCCCTCTTTAAACTCGATGGATCCGAGCAAGGACATCGCTGTCGAACTCCTCCCCCTCCTCCGAACCTTCAAGGACGGCCGCATCGAACGCCTCTATGGCAGCAACGACTTTGTCCCACCCTCCCTCGACCCTGCCACCGTCGTCACCTCCAAAGACGTCCTTATCGATCCCCACACCCACCTATCCGCCCGGCTCTTCCTTCCCGACCTCGCCTCTCTCGGCCCTTCCCAGAAGCTCCCCGTCCTCGTTTACTTCCATGGCGGCGGCTTCTGCGCCCAGAGCCCCTTCTCATCCCTCTACCATAACTTCGTCAACTCCCTCGTGGCCGAAGCCAAGGTGATCGCCGTGTCCGTGAACTACCGTCTGGCGCCGGAGCACCCGCTCCCGGCGGCCTATGAGGACGCGGCGCGCGCGCTCCAGTGGGTGGCGTCCCACGCCGAGGGGCCTGGGCCCGAGCCCTGGCTCGCCGAGCGAGGGGAAATCTCGCGCGTTTTCTTGGCCGGCGACAGCGCTGGCGCGAACATCGCTCACAATATGGCGATGCGGGCGAAGGCGAGGATCGAAGGGTTGGTGCTGATCCACCCGCACTTCTGGGGGTCGGAGCGGTTGGGTTGCGAGAAGGACCGGGCCGACAAGCCGTTTCTGGAGGCGGAGATGCTGGACCGGCTGTGGCCTTTCGCGTGGGGAAGCGTGGTGGAGAGCGACGACCCGCAGGTGAACCCAATGGCGGATGGGGCGCCAAGCCTGGCGGGGCTGGGGTGTGGGCGGGTGCTGGTGGCCGTGGCGGAGAGGGATGTGCTGAGGGACAGGGGGAGGGCGTATTGCAAGGCGTTGAGGGGGAGTGGCTGGAGAGGGGTGGTGGAGCTGCTGGAGACCGAGGAGGAGGACCATGTGTTTCATCTTCTCAATCCTTGTTGCGACAAGGCGGTGGAGATGATGGCGCGGTTGGCGGGTTTCCTTCGTGAATAGCGGGAAAATGAGCATCATAAACGGCTCGCGCTAGGCTGTGGCCGGGCCTCGATCGGCTCCAGAAAGTTCTTTCTCAACAAGCCGCCTTGTTAAATAAATTATTATTGGAGATAAAATTGTTATTGCCGAAGACCCCTAAATTTCATATGTAAATTTCATTGCGAAAGCTTCGTGATACTCTAAAATATCTTCCATCGGTCAATCATTTAAATTATGGATTTTTGTAGGCGTGGGATTGCATGAGATATCTGAGAGGGGGCGTAAGAGATTTCTTAAACAGAGAAATGTTGAGAGGGGTGCAAGTCTTGCACGTGGAAAAATAAAAAATAAGAGAAAAAGTTTCTTGTGATAACTTGTTTATCTCACCACGCCATTTTTCCTCTTTAGCCATCCATTTGAAAAAGATTTTGAGAGTGGAAATTCGGCGAGAGTGTGTCCTACCCGTGACTGGAAAAAATCATAGAAAGAGTATTTTCAGGTTTCAGGATTTTTTTTTTTTTTTTTTTTTTTGTATATATTAAACCTTAAAGTTGGGACTCAGAATTTTGACGGAGATAATGAGATTGAGAGAATTTGAATGGAGAGGTTGAGATTGAGCGTTGTGAATATCTGATCTTCATCAAATTTAATATACCGCCTTCTCATCCTTTGAAGTCCATCTTCTAATTTTCTAGAGTTTCTAAAAGATCAGAAAGAAGACGATTGATCGATTGTGATCAACCGTCGAAGGCTCCAACAAGAAGCTAAAATTTGGATGGAGTTGGTCGAGATCAAGAGCTCCGTATGAACCAACCATAGAGGTCCGATGAGTGTGTGGCTATAATGCGATGCTAGAACTTCTTTCGATAAATTCAGATTATGGAGATCATCTATCCGCACACAGGTATCGTATCCTGTACACGAATCGTGTAGGGTTATTAATTAGATCGATGCATGCCTAAATTAATATTAGATTAATTTTTTTGCTTCCACTATAATAAAATTTAAAAAAGTTTCAAAAATGTATGCTTTAACCCTCCTTGATTTCCATCATTGATATTAGAGCTAGGTTTGCTTGATATATTTTAATATGTAATTAAAAAATTAAATACTTATATATTTGATATGTTTGATCTAGATAACTTAGTAATAAAGGATAAATGAGCCACCAAGCCATCCTATCATAAGAGATAAGTATGGTTTAAAGGCCATCACCTTCCATTCAGAGGGGATTATTACTACAAAAATGACCTATGACAGCGCTTACTGTTGCAGCAATTTTCAAAACCGCTGCCATAGCACCTACGGTAGTGATTTTCGTTAACCGTTGCTATAAGTCGGATCTATAGCAGCGATTTTTGTAACCGCTGCTATAGGTCCGATATATAGCAGCGGTTAACGAAAATCGCTGCCATAGATCGGATTTATAGCAGCGGTAAACTGCTGCTATAGGTCCGATATATAGCAACGGTTAACGAAAATTGCTGCCATAGGTCGGATCTATAGCAGCGGTTACAAAAAAATCGCTGTCATAGATCGATATATAGCAACGATTCATTATAATCGTTGCCATAAGTCGGACCTATAGCAGTGGTTAGTAGGAACCGCTGCTATAATTTGATTTATGGCAGCAGTTAATTGTAACCACTGTCATATATTCTTTTTCTTTAAATATTATATAATTTTAAAATTTAATACCCATATTTACTGTTCATTATTTAAATAATTATCATTAGAGTGTCGTCACAAAAAATCGCCTCGATCCGATGGCCCTAACTTCGTTGATCAGAAAAATTTGATTTCGACGATCACGAACGACGATGCGATGATCTGATAGATAGAGACCTTCGATGGATCCGAAAATCTATAACGATAATTTTGATGATGTTTGTAGTGTACTATCAAAGTTTCACTTCAATTGAATATCGTTATCTTGGTCAATTTAGTATAGGTTAGTTTCGATCGTTAAATGAGAAACGATTGATCAAAGGACCAAACGGTATCCGATTATGAGATAATTATTTTTATAAATGATCTTGGCTACTACTTTAATCATTTTTTATGGTAGTGATTATAAAATTCAACTCGTAAGATGAAGAACGATCTAAAACTATACGTCTTCTGATAATCATTCTGAAACTTCACTGGTTGTTATGCTCGTGCTTTTACAATATCTGCTTAACATGAACAGTTTATACGAAAATAATTTAAATTTTACTATCATCGCTGTATAAAATATTTAAAATTATAATAAAAAGTATTTAACTAAAAAATTATCTCATAATCGTATGCCGTTTAACCCTTTGATCGCTCGTTTCTAATTTAATGATCAAAATCATTCCATACTAAATTAACCATAATAATGATATTCGATTGAAGTGAAACTATGATAGTATGCTACAAATATCATCGAAATTATCATTGCAGGTTTTTAGATCTATCAAAGATCTCCATCTATCAGGTCATCGCATTGTCATTCATGATCGTCGAAATTAAATTTATTTTTATCGATGAAGCTAGGACCATCGGATCGAGGTGACCTTTTACGATGACAATCTAATGATAATTATTTAGATAATGAATGGTGAAGATGGACATTAAATTTTAAAATTATATAATATTTTAAAAAAAATATATGGTAGTGGTTATAATTAACCACTGCCATAAGTCGGACCTATAGCAGCGGTTTCCATCTATGACAGCGATTATAAAAAATTATTGCTATAGATCTATGGCAGCGGTTATAGAATCGCTGTCAATTTTAACCACTGTCATAAGTCGGACCTATAGCAGCGATTTTCACCTACGATAGTGGTTATCAAAAATCGCTGCTATAAATCTACGACAGTGGTTATAGAATCGCTGCCATAGATCTATGATAGTGGTTCGATAATCACTACCATAGGTTGGTTAAAAATTTTTAAATTTTTTCTTCCCTCCTGTGCGCGCTCAATCTCTCTCGCTCTCTCTCTCCCTCTCCTCTGCGTCATCGGTGAGGCTCCTCCCTTCGATCGGCATCGCCCCTCCTCTCCCCCTCGACCGACGCCGTCCCTCCTTCCTCGTCCCTCTCCGACCCCCCCATCCCTGACTGTCCCTCCCCGCCATCCGCCCTCCCACCACTCCATCCGACCCTCCCTCGGCCCCAGCGAAATTCCTCCTCCAACGAACTCCCATTCGACCTTCCCTCGTCTCCCCGTGAAAATTCTCCTCCGATGAACCCCCCTCCACCCTCGCTCAACCCCTACGAAACCTCCCTCCGGCAAACCCCCTCCACCCTCGCTCGGCCCCTGCGAAACCCCACCCCTCCGACCCCTCCATCTGACCCTCTCTCGGTCCCCAGCGAACCCCCCTCCAACGAACCCCTATCCGACCTCCTTTGGCCCCCACGAAATGCCACCCCCCACCCCCATCACCATTCTGATCTTCCTTCGATCGAGTGCGAAGCCTCCTTCAACCTCCTCATCACTGTGCCCCTCCCCTGGCCCCCCATCCCTGGCCGTCCTTGCTCTCCCTCTTTTTTTTCTTTTTTTCTCTTCTCTATCTCACTATCTTGCTTTTATTTTACAGATTACCTCTAGTGCCGTCGTCTTCCTTTATCATCATCGCCGACGACCCTTGGAGCTTTCGGTGCGACCCACTTTCTATAGCCATAGGTATAATTTTTTTAATTTTATAGTATTATTTATTAATAATATATATTTATAATAATTTATAGAATATTTATAATAAATATAATAAATATTTATTATAAATATTATAATTATCTATATGCCGTAGTTTTTGGGCCGTGCCGTGAAGGTAGACTTGGGCTGTGCCATGTCGGCGGCTGTGGACTAGATTTGTCAATGGATTGGATTCGGATCGAAACTTAGATATTCAAATTCGGACTCAATTTTAATTACTGATATCAAATTCGAATCCGAATACTCGATGTGTTTGTACTTGAGAGAGGAAGGAAGGGATTTGGCCTCGCTGCGATCATTGGGAGGGAGGGGGTCCGGCCTCATCGCCATCATTGGGAGGGTGGGGGTCTGGCCTCGCCGATGAGGGAGATCGAGAGAGGGAGAGTGAGAGATCGAGAGAGCAGAGAGAGGGAGGGAGGGGGTCCGACCTCGTCGGCATCACTAGAAGAGGGATGGGGTCCTGGCCTTGCCGACGAGGGAGATCGAGAGAGTGAGAGAGGGAGGGATGGGGTTTGGCCTCGCTAGCGAGGGAGATCGAGAGAGGGAAGGGAGGAAGATCGAGAGATGAAAAAGCTGGGGGGGGTTCGGCCTCGCCGTCGTCGTCGATGAGAGAGATCGAGGGGATGGCACAAGGTCGAGCCAGCTCGGATGCGCAGTCAAGCCAGCTTGGGCCGTGATCGAGCCAACTGGGGGAGGACCATAGCCGGATGTCTCAGGCATGGAGCCGGCTCAACTTTTGAGCGAATAGAATTTGATATGTCACGATGTTATATTGATTAATGTTCATTAATGTTGTAGGTGACGATAGCACCGAAATGCCATCTAGCTTTCACCCCTGTCTCTCGATGGGTTACGTACAATTTCGCATCCGAGGAGCAGTCGGAGCATACTCTATCCACCTCGATATCGACTGCTTATGGACCTTCATCGACGGCATCTACTCCATCGACAGTTAAGCCTCTACCATCGCAGGCATCTGAGTGTACGTTTTCATTATATTAGCATAATTTTATTTTTTATATAGTACTTGTACACTTATATATTTGCATAACTTATTTGCATTATAGGTACATCATCCAGTCGAACATTTTGCGATCCCATACGTATCGCACATATATGAAACCGTCAGCATCAGGTGATAGTGCAGTATGATGTGGAGGGGACGTCGGTAGGAGAGACCGCGCAGGAGATGCATTTCTTTTTTGGAGTGCTTATGAGACGGTCGAACATCATTCCCATAGAGCCCAGAGATTGGCATTTGATGGATGCTGCCATCAGAGATCGGATATGGGAGGAGATATAGGTAAGTATGCACATCTTAGTTATATTTATGCATTTTATATGTTTACACTATATATGTTTGATTAGAATAATTTTGTAATTGATTTTTGATAAATTTATGTAGAAGAGATATGACTTTCCCGATCACGAGAGAGCTTGAGATGCATGATTGAAGAAGATCGAAATGTTATACCGAGGTTACAGGGTTAAGCTTCATAGAGGATGGCTCGAGCATCGATGAGACACTACGAAAGAGCTTGTTCCTTGGATACAGGACTATCCTCCGGTCAGTGAGAGAGGGTCGTTAGACACTAAAAGAGCCAAGAGTTTGAGATAAAATTTCTAACTTTTAAATTTTTCAATATGCTTAAAATTTTATTTAAATATTTTTTAAATACTTATTATTTATTTGAAAACCTGTTAGGCTACTTTCCATCAGAACCGAGAGAACCGTGCAGCCCAGGAGTATACGCACACTCTAGGCCGCGAGTTTATGGCTAGTCATGTGCATAGAGAGGTAATTCTAAATCTTACTAGATAAATTAAATTCATATTTTTTATCATCTTTCTGATAAATTTATTCTTTATTATAGTTGATGAAAGATGGAGTGATGTCCAGCCGTAGCGAGATCTTTCGATCCAACCGCACGGACAAGATGGGCTGGCCGATGAACGTCGCGATCGGGCATATTTTTGTAAGTATTAAATATATTAGTATTATAGCATTTCTTATAAAATTTTATTTTAATTTATAATTATAGGATCAGTTAGATGCGCTCGCGAGTGAGGGCCCGGATATCTCTAGGCCCTATGACCATCTATCTCAGGTCTTGGGGCTCGAGCACTCTGAGAGAATCCGATGCAGGCCCAGATACATGCCGACGAGCTACTGATCCGAGGTGAGCGCCTCCTTACAAACTTTTGGTATCGTCAATCGGAAGGAGCTTGAGGTGGCATTGGCATGGGTAGATCATGCTACGATATAGGTAGATCGGACTGAGGAGCGCGTATCTCATCTGGAGGGCATTGTGAGAGATATGATACCGATGCTCAGTGCGTATTTTGAAGTCATGAACTTCGAGGATATGTTGGCCTGCATTCCAGCTCCAACTCCAGCATCGGCTCTAGCTCTCAGTGACGACGACGATGTAGATTTAGGAGACTTTTGATGTATTTTATTTTTTTAAAAAAATATTATAATAAATTTTATTCAATAATAAAATTTTAGTATTTTAGAATAATTTTTATATTTATTATATTTTTTTATGTTATATATCTATATTTATCAGATAAAATATATAAAAAAATAAAAATTTTATTTTTTTAATTATTCAAGATCTACGGCATCAATTTTATAATTGTTGCCATATCCGTGCCAACCACTGCCATAGGTTCAGTACCAATCGCTACACTAGATCTATGGCAGCGGTTAAGAAACCACTGCTATAGATTACCTATGGCAGCGGTTATGTAACCACTGCTATAGATATCCTATGGTAGTGGTTATATAACCGCTGTGATAGGTCGATCTATTATAGCAGTTTATAAACTATTACAATAGATAATCTATGACAGCGATTCTAATAATCACTGCAATAACCGCTGCCATAGAGCTATGGTGATGGTCGCAGCAGCAGCAGCTATCTCTTATGATGGTAGGAGTGCCACCATGAATTCATTCATTAAGATGAATAGTGAAAGAATTTTTATTATTAAGATAGTTTCAATCTGATAAATAAATATGAATATGTTAGATTAGATCTAAATGGATTCATCATTTAATTATATTTTATTATTTTTATGAAACTAGCAATAGATTGCTGTTTATAAAATGAGCTTACTCATGTTTGAAATGAGTCAATCCATTTGGTGAATAGAAAATAAAATTTTTTTAAAATATAAAAATTATTTTTAAAATATTGAACCCTGATCCATCAGTCCAAAAACTTAATAAAAGATTCAGTGTTGTCTTATAGGATCTAAAATTATGAATTAAAGATTCTAAGACATTTGCATAAGCTATGGGTTAATAGGTTAGATGAATTAGATCTATTAATTGGGTTAGACCTAAGATTAGTTGAAGAATGGACTAATCTAGAGTAAATTGATTAAATCTAACTAAGTGTTTACTTAGATTAGGTCAAGGATACTCTAGAATCAACTTCAATAGTTAGAGTTGGTCAAGTCCATATCTTTAACTAGATCAAAATGAATTTGATTTATGACTACGCGATCAAGCCCGTAATCACTAGGTTGATCAAATTGAACCTAATTAATCGGTTGGTGTCTAAGGTATGTTTGACGGTCAAGATTAATGATTTTTAATTGAAAGCTACTCGCATTGATTCAATCTTTGATGAGTTAATGGTATATCTCTTCCACTGATCTCACTCATCTAGTCGACATGATCAATTAGAATTTGATTAGATCACTTGGTGATTCGAGCTCACCTATGTCACTAGAAATCAGTTTGACTAATTTCAATCAGTAAGACTGAATTAGATGCCCATGGACCTAAATTGATCCTAATCCTAATCTATTGACTTAGTGAAGTCAGTGGGAGAATTTGACTTGATGAAGTCAGTGAAAAAAAATTGGTCCATATCCTTTCTATCCTTAAATCATATGTAATCTAAATTCTCTAAATTATTAGATTCTTAAAATGACTAAGTTATGGGGATAATTGCATCATAGCCTCCCAATAAAATGAATAATAATGAGTCCAATTTTTTAGATGGATATTGGAGGTACCTTACACCTGGTATTCATCTGGATATTGAAATTACTATCCATCATATGATGATTAGATCGTACTATCTTAACGGTGATCAGGTTAGCTAGAGCTTTTCTTGGGTCTGATCATTGTTGGTTTGATGCACCGAACTCAATCATGCTAATGGTTGGATCCAACCAGATCTTTTCAGTAGAGATCTTAGCCTACTGAATTGACTTATGGGACAAAATCTAATTACTAAAAATTATTTGAAGAAATAATTAATTGTGAACCTACCTATAGATGCACATGGGTTAGCCAGAGCTTTTCTTAAGCCTATTTGTAGTCTGTGTGGATTCTAGTACCTACTAAAGAGTTAGTATAATTTTTCGAATTGGAGGTAGAGGCTATCAATTTATAAAAATAGTGGAAGGATCTTTAGACTAAAGTCCAAATCTTTAAAATTAATTAATTCGGATACTAATATAATTTTATATTTTTTTTAGATAAATAGAATGGCTAGTGTTAGTCTGCTCCATTCTCTGTTGGATAGTGACAAGTGTTTAGGATCTGAATTCAAGAAGTCTAGTGTTGACCCTAATCAGGCAGACCTGAAGAAAAATTATCTTCTTGATCCGAATAGGTAGAACAGGAAAAACCAGCAAGAAGATGTTGGGCAAGGATGTTATATGATAACACCTTGCAATTTTTTTGTATGTGATACATTTATCTAGGTATTAGATATCAAAAATCTGATTTATATATGCAATTCATTGCATGGACTTCAAATTGGTAGAAAGTTTAAGGATGGTGAAAGATTTCTAAATGTTGGAGATGGAAGAAATATTTCAGTCCTAGTATTGAAAATTCTTGAGCTTATTTTTAAAATAAATAATATTATTTTAAATAACTATCACTATTATCCATCCTTTATGATGAACATAATATCTGTTAAGCTTTTAGTCCAAGATGGTTATTATTTGTCAATAAAAAAAATTATTATGATATCATTATGAATGATGTTATAATAATACAAGAACAACTAAGAAATGATATTTATATTTTATAACAGCCTATTAGTAGAATGTATACGTCAAATAAACGTCCAAAACTAGATGATGTCACCAATGCCTATTTTTGGCACTATCGGCTTGGTCATATAAATAAGAATAGAATTAACAGATTAGTCAAGGAGCGTATCCTTGACATCGATGATTGTGAATCATTGAATATCTGTCAGTCCTGTCTTCTTGGTAAGATAACCAAACCATCTTTTACTGAAAAGGATGAATGAGCCACTGAGTTTTTAGGTCTAATACATATTGATGTATGTAGTCCTATAAATACATGTTAGAGGTGGATTCTACTACTTCATTATATTTACTGACAACCTATCTAGGTATGGGTACATTTATCTTATGAAGAGTAAATCTGATTCATTTGAAATGTTCAAATGATATCGAAATGAGGTAGAAAAATAACTTGAAAAGAGTGTTAAAATTTTTTGGTCTGACCAAGGACGTGCATACCTTTTCAATAAGTTTTTGATATATCTAGGAGAGAATATGATTCTCTCACAGTGGACCCCTCTTAGAACACCATAGCATAATGGTGTATCGAAAGAAGGAATTGAATCCTGTTGGACATGGTTTGGTCTATGATAAAATTTGCGAGTCTACATATTTTTTGGGGGGGGGGGTATGCATTCGAGACTGCTTGTTTTATTTTAAACAATATTCCAAGCAAGTCTATTGCAAAGACTCCATATGAGATATGGACTGGACGTAGGCCAACACTCTCTCACCTTAGGGTTTGGGGATGTCCGACTTATGTCAAATATTTGTAGCTAAAAATACTTGGATCAAGGTTTGATAAGTGCTTATTTCTAGGGTACCCCAAGAAAACTAGGGATTATTATTTTTACCTTGCTGAAGAATAAAAGATGTTCGCCAGCAATAGAGCATTCTTTTTGAAAAAGAAGTTCCTTATGGAAGGACTGCTACCTCTAATATTGAACTTAGTGAAGTTTAATAGGTAGAAGAATCGATACATTCTAGTGAACCTGCAGAATTGGATTTGATAAGATCAAATTCAGAGCTTGTTGTAGAGTTATTTTTTAGGAGATCCGATAGAGTACCGCATCAATCCGACAGATACTATGATTTCTTGGTTCGAGATAGTGATCTTGTTGAGCTCAATAAGAACGACGAGGATCCAATCATCTATATGGATGCCATGCAGAGATTCAATTTTGATAATTAATTGAAAGCCATGAAGTTCGAAATAGAGTTCATGAAGGTCAACAGTATATGGATACTGGTTGATCCACCTGAAGAGGTAAAATTCATTAGGTGTAAGTAGATTTTTAAAAAAAAGTTAGTGCAGATGGAAAGATGGAGATCTATAAAATTTATCTGATTGTCAAGAGATATCGTCAACATTATGCTATTGACTATGATGAGATATTTTCTCCAATGGCAATACTCAAGTCCATTCAAATTATGCTTGCGATGGCAGCATATCTGGACTATGAGATCTGACAAATGAAGGTGAAAATAGCTTTTCTAAATGGATAGTTGAAAGAAGAGGTATATATGATACAGCTTGAGAGATTCACATCCACAGATGAGTCTAAGGTGTGCAGGCTTTAGAGATCCATTTATGGATTGAAGCAGGCATCTTGGAGTTGAAACATGCATTTTGATAAGATAATCAGAACGTATGGCTTCATTAAGACTGGAGAAAAATCCTGCGTGTATAAATAGGCTAACGATTATATAGTTGTATTTTTTGTTTTGTATGTAGATGATATTTTTTTAATAAAAAATGACATCCCTGCATTACAGAAAATAAAGGTTTGACTATCGTCTCCATTCTCTGTGAAGAACTTGGGAGAAGCTTCCTACATCCTTGAAATGAGGATCTATAGGGATAGATCTAAAATATTGCTTGGATTATCCTAGTCCACGTACATCGATACCATGCTAAAAAGGTTCAGCATGGTGAATTCCAAGAAAGGCTATCTCCCGATAAGCCAAGAAATTTTTCTCTTAAAGAGAGATTGTCCGATAACTCCTCAAGAAAGGAAGTGTATGAGTAGAATTCTATATGCTTCGATAATGGGTTCTATTATGTATGCCATGATGTGTATGAGATCGGATATAGCATACTCACTAGGAGTAGTGAGCAGATACCAGTCTGATCCGGATGAGAATCACTAGAAGATTGTAAAGACAATCCTAAAGTATTTAAGAAATATTAAGGACCAATGGCTCATCTATGAATATGCTAATTTAAAACTTATGGAATATACTGATTTTAGTTTTCAGTCAGATCATGATGATAGTAAGAGTGTGTCAGGATATGTATTTATTATGAACGGTGGAGTAGTTTGTTGGAAGAGTTTCAAACAGCATACTATGGTCGATTCTATATATGAGGCGAAGTATGTCGCGGCATCTGATGCTATAAAAAAAGCTGTGTGACTGCAAAAGTTCATCGATGAGCTAGGAGTGGTACCCTCCTGAAATGGTTCGGTTCTATTTTACTGTGACAGCACTGGAGCCATAGCTCAAATGAAGGAGCCAAAGGTACGTCAGCGTACCAAGCATATTCTGTATCGCTACCACCTTGTATGAGAGATCGTGGAGCGAGGTGACGTCGATCTTCAAAACATCAACAGAAAGAAAAACATGACTTACCCATTTACTAAAGCTCTCTAAATCAAAGAGTTCGACAATCAGAAATGAAAGATGAATATTCGATACTGTTCTGAATGGCTTTAGTCTAAGTAGGAGTTGTTAAAAATTATATCCTAAAGTCAATTTTTTAGATTGTAGATGGTTGAGCTATTTATAAAAATATACTTAAATTTTCAATGAATAAAATAATTATTCTGACTTTTTATCATTTTTATGCATCTTTCTGTAATGAACTCTTCTATGATAGAGTCCTTAGAACTATTTAGACTCAATAAATGAGGATTTATCATTTAGTCCTTAAATTTATTTGCGATCAAATAATATATTGTTACCTAGGATGACAACGTATCGAGTATAGGTCATTGTGTACCATATGTGTTGGTTGTCCTCTTAATCAGTTTGATGTATTGGTATGGAATGTAGGTAAAGTATAGGGATATACTTCACTAAACATAATCCAACTGCATAGCTCTCTATTGTCAAGAGTTGCTCGCGAAGGATATGGGTATAAGTGTCTCTTAGACTTGAGATCATCATGGTGGCTTACAAGCAACTCACTGTAGTTAGGTATCGGACTACTTGAATTTCTAATTTAGTTATGAAAGTGTTGGAATAGTATCTCAAAGTTAATCATCAGTCTATTGACGATTGAGCTAATTAATATAATTGTATATGAATTGTTAATTGAATAAAAATTATTTTGACTTTTTCATCATAAATCTTTCATCTTCTAGTGAACTCATGTCTAATGTGATAAAGTTCTTAGGATTATTTAGAATCGACAAAGAAGGATTTATTGTTTAGTTCTTAAAATAGTTTGTGATCAATGATACGTTGTTATCAAGAATGATAATGTTTATCGAGTATAGGTCGTTGTGTGCCATATAGATTAGTTGTCCTTTTAACCAAGGAGTGTGGAGACACTGGTATGATATGCAGGTAAGATGTAGAGATGCATCTGCATTGAATGTGACCAACTTCAAAGCTTTTCTACTATCAAAAATTGTTCTGATGGAATATGGGCATAAGTATCCCTCCGACCTGAGATCACCATGGTGACTTTCAAGCAACTCACTATGCTTTGGTATCAAACTACCTGAATTTTTAATTCACTCACGAAAGATTTTTAGGTATAGTCAACTACTTGAGGAGTCAATTCGTGAGTCAAGATGAGATTTACCACTTCTGGACTTAGGAGCTATGCTCAATAGTATTTCAATTTAGCAAAGCCTTGGCCAGGATAGTCCTTGAGAGGGGTCACAGGACTAATTGCTTTGAGACATGATTTAGATGTATTTTCTAGGGTTGATAGTTAAATCCTATGTCATCCTATACATAGAGGTTAAAGAGATGAATTATGCGGTAACCATATTCATATAGGTTTTGAATGTTGCGACTGCACCATTCGATCTATCCGGACGTTGGGTACTATTGCTAGATGGTCACTTCGATTAGTATAAAAAAATTAGTTTCTGTGCTACCTGCTTAGGTTTGAACTTGCGGGGTCACACATACTAGAGGTTCCTACTCGATCTAATGGCTGATTAATGAAAGATTAATTAGTAATTTGATCGCTAATTAACTTAATTTGATTGAGTGATTATTTTTGATCAAAATTAATTGAATTGGATTCATTTGGATTTGACCCGACTAGGTTATGAGATGATCTAATTCTCAAGAAGGTTTGATCTCTGATTTGATCAGAGGTTTAGCTTGATTAATTTTTGATTTGATTAAAATTTAACTGAACCTAATTAAGTCTAAATAAGTTAGATTTATTCTGATTTAATTGGGCCTAACCAATTTGGATTGGATTGGTTCAATTGGATGTCAAATAAGAGACTAGTTTGACTAGTCTTTCATGCACCACAACATCTAGATTTGCACCATATTTTCTTCACGAGAAAGAGTGTTTTTGTGAAGAAACCCATGCACATGAAGGCATGCATTCTCCCTTCTCATGCGCCCTTGATGGATAAAATCTGGTCAAAATTCAAACTCAAAAAGAGTTTGAGATTGAATTGCAAACCATCTGGACTCTTTCTCATGCCTTCCTTGTGCTGTGCGTATCTATAAAATACTTGATTTTATGGGTGTGTAGATGAGAACTCAAAAAAAAAAACATGTGAGAAAAAGAAGAGAGAGTCTCTTCTCTGCAAGAGGAATTCTAGGCGCAAGGTTCTTGGGTGAGTGCATATCCTAGAATCCATCTAGGGTTTGGGTTCTAGATCATGAGCAACTAGGGTCGTGAGTTCATAGATCTGAAAGAAGAACCTCATGTATTTCTTATCTACATCAGCAAACCTAAGCATCCGAAGAGCTAGTGAAGAAGATCGAAGGAGTTTGATTTGATATCAACCATCAAAGGTTCCTACAGTGAGCTAGCACTCGGAAGAAACTGATGATCGAGATTAGGGCCTCGTATGGATCACCTGTAGAGGCTAAACGTGTATGTGACTGCATTGCAGTGATTAGATCTACACCGAAGAGATCAAATTCCTACAGAAAGATAATATATTCTGAACACATAGAAGCAGTAAAATAGTTTTACTGTACTTGATATTTTATTTTTCAGATATGCATGCATATATATGTACATTAGATTCTGTATAGTGTAAGATTTTTAGATTAGATCTATAACTTTTATTATTAATACAATTAATAATCATTTTCTCTATGCAATCTTTAAAAAAAATTTTTAAAATTAAAGCTAGAAATCCTACGCGTTTCCTTTAATTGGTATCAGAGCAGCAGGTTCTTTGATGTATGATATATGCATATTTTATATTATTTTTATATTATATCTAAATAATAATTTAATTTAAAAAATAAAAAATGATGATCGCACGGACTGTAGATTGTACTGCTGTAACGTTTATCCCTTATAGTGGAATGATTGTCTTGGTATGTTGCAATCTATAACACTAATTATAAAAACTTTAGATTAGATCTAATAATTTTTATGATATATTTAAACATGTTTAATTTGAATTTTATCATGATTTAGTGTTTAGATTAGATCTAAATAGTTTCATAATTTTTTATGTATAGTACATAGATTTAGATTAAATATGAACTGGATCTTAAGAAGGTTTTATACGCCAGTCGAGCTGGCTTGCTCAGGAATCAAGCTAGCTCGACTAGCATGCCAGCCATGATACGCTTTCTAGATTGATGCTCCAGTCGACTCGATCAGAAATCGGATCGACTCAGCTTTAATTCGGGCCTACTCGGATAGGATCCAAGCCTGCTTGATTGGAATGTTTGGCTTCTGACCTTTTTTCGAGCCGATTGTCTCAGAAATCGAGCCGACTTGGTTTCTATTTGGGCCAGCTCGGATGGAATCCGAGCCAGCCTGATTGAGAAGTTGGCTTAATGTCTATTGGCTGGTTTTATGAAATCAAACCTACATCTAGTGCTTGTTTGTGAAATAAGCCGACCCATTTTTGAAATGAGTCGACTTATTTAGTGAAACAGTGCTAGGATGTAGATGACCTTTCAAAATTTGGAAAAGATATTTTTAAAACGCCGAACCCCAACCCTCAGCCTTAAATTTAATTGACAATTAAGCATGATTAATAAGGGTCTAGAATTATGAATTAAAGTTTCTAAGACATTGATCATAAAATTGTGGATTATCGGGTTAGTCGAATTAGGTTCATTAATTGAGTTAAATCTAAGGTTAGTTAAAGGATGGACTAAATTAGAGTAATTGATCAAATCTAACCAAATATTGATTTAGATTAAGTCAAGAACTCTTTAGACCAAATTACAATAGTTGTAGTTGATCAAGCACATGCCTTGAACGAGGACCAAATGAACTTGATTCGTGGCTTCGTGGTCGAATCTAAAATTGCTAGGTTGGTCAAAATTAAAACTAATAAATTGGATGGTGTCTAAGGTAAGTCTGGCAGCTCAGACCAGTGATTTTAAATTGAAAGCTACTCATACTGATTCGATCTTCGATGAGTTAATAATATATTCCTTCCACTGATCTCATTTACCTAGCCATCCTGATGAATTAGGTTTTGATTAGACCATTTGATGATTTGGACTCACCTATGTCAATTAGGTAAATCAGTTTGACTGATTTAGATATTCCTAATGCTGGCTTTAATTAGGTCCTTATTGACATGACTTGGTGAAGTCAGTGAGAGGATCCAAATTGGCTGATTAACTTTTTTTAAAATTAGTTAATAAAATCTTCTAAAATTATTAAGTTCTTAAAACGATAAAGTTATGATGATAACTAAGTCATATCTTTTCATTAAATTGAGTGATAATGGGTTTATTAGTTTAATAATCATTGGAGATCCAAAGACCTAGTACTTATTGACTAATGAAATTATCATTCATAATATGATAATTTTGTTATGTCTTTCTAGTAATGGTCAAGATGGCCAGCCAAAGTTGGGCCTGATCATTCATTGGTTTGATGCGCCAAATATGGTCATGTTAATGGTTGGACCTAACTAAATTTTTTCAGTAGAGGCCAAAGCCTACTGATTAGATTTTCGAGGCAAAATTAAAACTACTAGAAGTTGTTTAGTAAAGCAATTGGTTATGAACCTACCCATAGATGTATACGGGTTGACCAACCAAAGTTGGGCTCGTGTGTAGTCTATGTGGATTCTAATACCTATTAAGAAATTAGAGATAATTTCTCGAATTGGAGGTAGAGATTATCGATTCGAACAAAATAGTGAGAGAACCTTTAGACTAAAGTCCAAGTCTTTAGAGTAAATAATTTATATACTAATTAGATCAATGGTTTTTTTTTTTGTGCAGAAATGGTCACTATCCTATCACTCCGATCATTGTTGGATAATGACAAACTCATGGGATCCAACTTCGATAGCGGATATCGAAAATTGAAGATTGTGTTGGAGCATGAACGGATCTTATATATTGACTAATCCGGCACCTAAGGAGTCAGCCCCGAACGATATTAACATGGTGAAAGACACTTACTAGAAGTGGCTCAATGACCGTACTATCATTTGGTGCATTATGCTGGCGGCGATGAATGATAAGTTCAGCCATAGATTTGAGAATGTCCAGCCTAAGGAGATGCTTCAAATGTTGAACAACTTCTTTGGCATACCTGACGATGTTGAAAGGCATAAAACTAGCTATGTCATTTTCAACGCTTGTATAAGGGATGGGGCGTCAGTCACTGATTATGTATTGTACATGATCGAGTTGATTGAATACCTGAGTAAGCTAGGTTTTTTTCTACATGAGCAGTTCAGAAAGGATGCGATCCTGAATTCATTGCCCAAGTCCTTCCTCCCATTCTTTACTCATTTCAGAATGATAAAGCCTGCAGTGAACTACTATGGATTATTGGGGTTGCTGCAGAACTTTGTGAAGGATTATCAGCTCCAAAAGGAGTTGGTGAATGTTATGGGAGGATCTTCTTCTGGTTAACCCTTTAAGAAAGGAAAGAAGAATAAGAAGAAGAAGAGTAAGAAGATGCAGCTGCATGCTGGGAGGTTCGCACAGGGTCAGACTAAGAAGTGTAAGCCCAACTAAAGCCAGGTGGAGTGCTTTTGCAAGAAATAGGAGCATTAGAAGAGGAATTGTCCTCAATACATTGTCACCCTGGATCCAAACAGGCCAAGGAAGAAGCAAGTAGTTGCTGGGCAAGATAATTATATGATAACACCTTGTAACTTCTCATTTTATGATACTACTGCCTAGGTATTAGATACCGAAAGCTCTTATCATATTTGTAATTCAATGCAAGATTTTCAGATCAGTAGGAGATTTGGTGAAGATGAAAGATTCCTGAATGTTGCAGATGGAAGATAAGTTTCAGTTTTAGCTGTAGGAGTCATGAACCTTGTAATCAATTCTCATAGAGTTATTCTTAGTGATTGTCACTTTTGTCCAAGTTTTTTATTGAATATAATTTTTGTAGTCATTTTGGCCAAGAACAGTTATCATCTTTTAATAAAAGCAAATTTTTGTGATATCATTTTAAATGGTATTATAGTTTGTATTGGATAATTAAATAACAAAATTTATCTTTTATCACAGCCTATTAATGTAGTCCAAATCTTCGGTAAACGTTCTAGAATAGATAATGTATCGGATGTCTACCTTTGGCATTGTAGGCTAGATCACATCAATAAAAATAGAATAAACAGGTTGGCTCAAGAAGGAATTCTTAAGGTCAGTGATTGTTAATCACTTCTGACTTATGGGTCCTATCTTATTGGGAAGATGTGTAAGTCACCTTTTATTGGAAAGGGTGAACATGCCGGTGAACTCCTGGGTCTAGTACATACTGATGTACGTAGACCTATGAGTACAAATACTAGAGGTGAATATTTCTACTTCGTAACCTTCACAGATGATCTATCGAGGTATGGATATGTTTATTTAATGAAGCATAAGCTGGAGTTATTTAAAATGTTCAAACTATTCTATAATGAGGTAGAAAAATAAATTAGGAAGAGTATTAAAATTCTTCGATCTAACCGAGGGGGTGAGTACTTTTTTTAGTAAATTTCTGACATATCTTGGGGAGAATGGGATTCTCTTCCAATGAACTCCTCCTAGAATATCATAGCATTATCTATGTTTGAAAGAAGAAATTAGATCCTACTGGACATGGTTCGATCTATGATGGGATTTGTCGGCTGTTGGAGATAAACTCCGCTCCTATCGAAGTCCAGTCTGACGCTTAGCCTAATACAATCGATAATTACGGAAGATCTTCAATCGAAAATTCTCTCCCCAGCGGTCGAGCCCAACCGAACTCCTTCAATGGCCGAACCCAATCGAACTTTTTTAGCGGCCGAACTCCTTCCGAATTTTCCCTTCAGTCGGGCTTCTATGGAAGCCGAACTCTTTCCGAATTTCTCCAACAATCGGACTTCTACGAAAGCCGAACTCCTTCCGGACTGTTCCTTCAGATGGATTCTTATAGGTAATCTCATTACTGAACGATTATAATTATCATTTATCAGGACAATCATGATTATCATTTATTAGGATAATTATGATTGTCATTTATCAGGATAATCACGATTGTCATTTATCAGGATGGTTACAACGATCATTTATCAGGATAGTTACAACAAGCTCCATCTATAAAAAGGGATCCTTCAGATACGTTTTCTCTATATTTTTCTTCTCCTTTTTGAAACTCTGTCGAACTCCTCTCTGAGCACTCCATTTTTGTTGGCCAGAAAAGCTAACTTGACCATCGGAGAGTCCTACCGAAGCCACCACCATCGTCTCCGGATGGGACTTTATTTTGCAGGTTACCGACGACGACCTCATCTTCCTTTACTCCAGTTCGATCCGATGTCAACCAGATTCTGCACCAATAGAATTAGCACTAGAGGAAGGATCTCTGTTCCTTAGGTTTTCTTGATCTTAAAGGAGTGCTCAGCAGCGATCTTTCTCTTTTCTCTCTAGAGTTCTTTTCAAAAAAAATGCCTCCTAAGAAAGCTTCGACCCAATGATCCATGGCCTCTACAGCCAGATCTCATCCAGATACAATCGTTCCAGCTTCGATAACTCAGGCTCCACCTGCAGCCATGATGGATGTGGAGTAGTTCAACCTGCTGGTCCAGCAGATTCGTGGCCTCACGGATGCGATGCAAACCATACATCGATAGGCCTCGATACCAGTTCGATCAGAGCAAGCTTCTTCGGAGCTCCATGGTCTGATCTAGGAACGACCGACCTCGGCTACCCGACCTTTGATCTCTAGAAAGGGAAAGCAGAGGATGGAAGACCCATGCTCGAACCATGACTCAACCCAGGGGGAAGCTTTGCACTCGTTCCATCAGAAAACCCTAGAGATCAACGATCATGAAGATCTCCTGAATTAAAGGCTCCTAAAAATGAGTCGATGAATCAAAAAGCTTCGTCATACTCCCTCCTCACATGGTAATGATATTCACACTGATCCTTCTTTTTCTCAGAGGATCATGCAGGAATCGATCTCGTCGAACTTCAAGCTCTCATAGTTCGAGAGTTATGATGAAACCTCCAATCCAGTCGATCACCTGGAGGCCATCCGGATAATGATGTTGCTCCATGGTGCGTCAAACGCTATTTTGTGTGGAGATTTTCCGTCCACCCTCAAGGGAGCCACCAGGAACTAGTACTCGATACTTAAGCCGGGTATCATCTTTTTTTTGATCAAATGAGCCATTAGTTCATGGCTCACTTCGTTAGCAGCCGACGTCCGCATCGAGGTTTGAATTTTTTGATAAATATTAAGTAAAAGAAGGGAAAATCCATCTGGGCTTACGTTACCCAATTTAATACTACTGCATTAGAGGTCCGGAACCTAGACCCATCAGTCGCAATGGCCGCATTCAAGGGCGGCCTCCAAAAGAATTATTTGCTATTCTCCCTGGAGAAGAAGTACCCAAGGGACTTTATCGATCTGCTAGCTCGGGCTGAAGGTTACGCCTGAGCTGAAGAGGCCTTCAAGGTCAGGGATGATGAAGCCTTTGGTAAGCGACGAATCGACAAGCTGGGCGGATCCATCGAGGAAGGAAAGCCGAGCGAAGCTAGGTCGCACTCTCGAACTCCCTTTGAACAAAAGCAAGTCCGAACTTACCCCAGGCTTGGAGGCAGAGAAGCCCGGATAGAAGGGTGCGGCGAGGTTCTCCCCAACGAAGATTTTACAACTATGCCCTCCTTAATGCTCCTAAAACCCAAGTGCCGATGGAAATCAGGGAGCAACTGCCAAGGTCGGAAAGGATGCGCTCTCACCCCAGCAAGTGCAATCCTAATAAGTTCTGCCTTTATCATCGTGATCATGGTTACGACACTGAGGAGTGTATCCAACTCCAGTATAAGATCGAGGAGCTCATCAGGCGAGATAAATTAGGCCGATTCCTATGGCGACGACTTGAAAGGTGGGAAGATCGGCCAAAGGCATTGCCACAGCCTGAGCCACTAAGGAAGGAGAATCAACAAGGAGATCAACTGCCTCTCAGCATCATCAACACGATCTCGGAGGGATTTCGATAAGGAGAGGCCAGCGGATCCAAAGGATCAATGAAGAGATGGAAGACTGAAGAACCCATAATTTTCATTGAGGTAGATGCTCAGGGGGTCCAATTTTTCCACAATGATGCAGTTGTAATCGCTTTAAATATTATCGATTATGATGTACGCCGTGTTTTAGAGGATAATGGAAACTTGGTCGACGTATTATTTTATGATGTCTTCTCAAAAATATCCTTACTCGAGAACCACTTGGGGCCTATGAACTTTCCGTTGATGGGCTTCACTGGAGATGCCATACCAGTTAAGGGCATAATAACTTTGGCTATGACTACGGGGCAACGTCTGAAATTGGCTAAGGCATAGGATGACTTTTTAGTCGTAAGGACTCCGTCTGCCTATAATACTATTCTCGATCGATCTGATCTAAATGCACTTCCGACAGTGGTATCAACTTATTATTTAAAGATGAAGTTTTCGATGGATTACGGGATTGGAGAGGTCAGGAGAGATCAAGCTCTAGCAAGGCACTGCTACTCAATCATCCAGCAAAAGGAAGAATCGTCCGACTCTTATCTTGTTGATGAGCTGGATGTTTGCAATGACTTTACCGAGGAGCAGGATGAGCCTATGGAGGACCTCGTATCTGTGCCCTTGAACGATGAAAACGTGGAGTATACTCTACAGATCGGCTCCAACTTGGGGGACGAGGTTCGAGAGCAATTCGTCACCTTCCTCAAGAAGAATGCGGACATCTTTGCTTGGGCCCCAACGGATATACCAAAAATTGATGCCAAAGTTATGGAACATCGACTGATCGTTGATCCAAAGTATCGATCGATAAAAGAGAAACTACACAGCCACACCCTAGAGAGGCATGGGGGAGAGGCCCTAACAATGGTCCTTACGTGCCTCCACAGCCCGTTAGGAATAGGAGAAGGACCTCGTCCTAGTATGACCAAAGTCGAAGACCTCATTCATTTTAGATGAGATGGGGGGAGAGGTACTAACAACGGTCCTTATGTGCCCCCACAGCCCGTTAGAAACAGAAAGAGAATCTCATCCTAACGTGAGCAAAGTTGAAGACCTCATTCATTTTAGATGAGATGAGGGAAGAAGCCCTGACAACAGCCCTTATGTGCCCCCACAGTCCGTTAGAAATAGAAGGAAGAATCTCATCCTAACGTGAGCAAAGTCGAAGGTCTTGTTCATTTTAGATGAGGTGAGAGGAGAGGCCCCGATAATGACCCTTATATGCCCCCACAGCCCATTAGGAACAGGAGGAGAACCTCGTCCTAACATGAGCAAAGTCGAAGACCTCATTCATTTTAGACGAGATGGAGGAAGAAGCCCTGACAATGGCCCTTATGTTCCCCCATAGCCCGTTAGGAATAGGAGGAGAACCTCATCCTAATGTGAGCAAAGTCGAAGGCCTCGTTTAGTTTAGATGCGGTGAGAGGAGAGGCCCCAACAATGGCCTTTATGTGCCCCCACAGTCCGTTAGAAATAGGAGGAGAACCTTATCCTAACGTGAGTAAAGTCGAAGGCCTTGTTCAGTTTAGATGAGGTGAGAGGAGAGGCTCCAACAGCAGCCCTATTATGCCCAAGCCTCAACTTCGACGTCAACCTCAGTTGGAGATAAGATCTCCCCCGAGCTTTAATCTGAACTGGTGCAGAGCCCTGAAGAGGACTTCGACAGTCACTCTTTTTGTACTCCCTTCCTTCGAGTTTCGAACTCGAAAGTGGAAAGACTATTGTTGAGCATAAATTTCGCATCCATCGAAGTTCAGTCTAACGCTTAGCCTAATGCAACTGATAATCATGGAAGATCTTCAATCAGAAATTCTCTCCCCAGTGGTCGAGCCCAACCGAACTCCTCCAACGGTCGAACCCAACCGAACTTTTTCAGCTATCGAACTTCTTTCGGATTCTTCCTTCAGTCGGACTTCTACGGAAGTCAAACTTCTTTCAGACTCCTCCAACAATCGGACTTCTACGAAAGTCAAACTCCTTCCGGACATTCCTTCAGACGAATTCTTACAGACGATCCTACTATTGAATGATTATAATTATCATTTATCAAGACAATCATAATTATCATTTACTAAGATAATTATGATTATCATTTATCAGGATAATCACGATTGTCATTTATCAGGATGATTATGATGGTCATTTATCAGGATAGTTACAATAAGCTCCGTCTATAAAAAGAAATCCTCTAGATACATTTTCTCTATACTTTTCTTCTCCTTCCCAAAACTCTACCGAACTCCTCTCTGAGTACTCCATTTTTATTGGTCAGAAGAGCTAACTTAACCATCGGAGGGTCCTACCAGAGCCACCACCACCGACTCCGAACGAAACTTTATTTTGCAGGTCACCGACGGCGACCTCGTCTTCCTCGACTCCAGTTCGATCTGGTGTTAATCAGATTCTGCACCAACATCAATCTACTAATCTCCCTCTGAGGATATGCACTCGAGTCAGCTTATTATATTCTGAATAGAGTTTCGAGTAAATCTATTTCTAAAACATCATATGATATGTGGATAGGATGTAAGCCAGTACTCTCCCATTTTAGAATTTGGGGGTGTCCGACTTATGTCAAACATTTAGTAACGAATAAGCTCGGACTTAGGTCTGATGAGTGTAGCTTTATAGGATATCCAAAAGAGACCAAAGGATATTACTTCTACCTAACTGATGAAGAAAAGATGTTTGTTAGTCTTAAGGCAGTCTTTTAAGAAAAGAAGTTTCTTGGTAAAGGAACTAATGTCTCTAAGGTCAAACTTGAGAAAGTTCGATAAGTGGAAGAACTGATACAAGTAGCTGAACCTGAATCAAATTTGATTCGATCAAATTTGGAGCCTACTGAACCTGCACCTTTAAGATGATCTGATAGAGTATCACATCAATCAGATAGATATTATGATTTCTTGGTCCGGGATGGAGATCCTATCGAACTCGATGAGAACGATGAGGATCTGATCACCTACATGGATGCAATGTAGAGATCCGACTCTGAAAAATAGCTTAAGGCTATGAGATCCGAAATAGAGTCCATGAAGGTCAACGATGTATGAACATTGATTGACCCATCTGAAGGAGTAAAATTCATAGGATGTAAGTAGATCTTTAAAAGAAAAAGAGACACAAACGAAAAGGTGGAGACCTATAAAGCCCATCTGGTTGTCAAGAATATCATCAACATTATGGTATTGATTATGACGAGATGTTTTCTCCTCTGGTAATGCTCAAATCTATTCAGATCATGCTTGCGATAGCTGCGCATCTGAACTATAAAATCTAGCAGATGGATATGAAAATAGCTTTCCTAAATAGAGAGCTAGATGAAGAGGTGTATATGCTACAACCTAAAGGTTTCACATCCATAGATGAGTCCAAAGTGTGCAAGCTTCAAAGATCTATTTATGGATTGAAGCAAGCATCTCAGAGTTGGAACATATATT
Organism: Cocos nucifera; assembly: GCA_006176705.1. Lineage (NCBI taxonomy): Eukaryota > Viridiplantae > Streptophyta > Magnoliopsida > Arecales > Arecaceae > Cocos > Cocos nucifera. Next base: position 223,439 of record QRFJ01002054.1, on the reverse strand, counting down.
TTGATAGGATGATCAAGACGCATGGCTTCGTTAAGAATGAAGAAGAGCCCTGCATACATAAGTGGACTAATGGTTCAAGAGTTGTATTCCTCATTCTGTATGTGGATGACATTCTTTTAATTAAAAATGATGTTCCTACATTATAAGGAATAAAGATCTGGCAGTCGTCACAGTTCTCCATGAAGGATCTGGAAGAAGCTTCCTACATCTTAGGAATAAAGATCTATAAAGATAGATCTAAAAGGTTTCTTGGATTGTCTCAGTCCACGTACATAAAGACTGTGCTAAAAAGACTTAGCATGGAGAATTTCAAGAAGGGCTATCTACCGATAGGTCATAAAATTTCTCTCTCGAAGAGAGATTATCCGACAACACCTCAAGTGAGAGAGCGTATGAGTAGAATTTTATATTCTTCGATAGTGGGTTCTATCATATATGCCATAACATGTACATGATCAGATGTGGCATACTCATTAGGAGTAGCGATAGATACCAATCTGATCCAGGGAAGAACCACTGGAAGGTTATTAAAATTATCTGAAGTATTTGAGAAATACTAAGAACTAATGGCTTATTTATGGTGAATCAGACTTGAAACTTATAGAGCTACAGACTCTAGTTTTCAGTCTGATCATGATGACAGCAAGAGTGTGTCAGGATATGTGTTTACCCTCAATGATGATAATGTCCGCTGAAAAATTTTAAGCAACACACCATGATTAATTCAGTGTGCGAGGTAGAGCATGTTGCTGCATCAGATAGTATCGAAGAAGTGGTGTGGCTGAAGAAATTCATCATCGAGCTTGGAGTAGCACCTTCCCTCGATGGTCTAGTTCTGCTTTTCTGCGACAGCTCTGGAGCCATTGTCAGGTGAAGGAACCCAAAGCATACTAGCGGATGAAGCACATTCTGTGCCACTTTCATCTTATTTGAAAGATCGTGGATCGAGATGATGTTGATCTTTAGAAGATTGACGGAAAGAAGAACTTGATCGACACATTCACTAAAGTCATTACGGTGAAGGAGTTCGACGATTTCAAGTCAAAGATGGGTATATGATACTGCACTGATTGGCTTTAGGCCAAGTGGAAGATTATTGAAAATAGTGTCCCAAAGTCAATCATTAACCTATTGACGATTGAGCTAATAATGTAATTATATATAAATTATTAATTAAATAAAAATTATTCTAACTTTTTTTTATCATAAATCTTTCATTTTCTAATGAACTCCTGTCTAATGTGATGAAGACCTTAGGATTATTTAGAATCGATAAAGAAGGATTTGTTATTTAGTCCTTAAAATAGTTCGCGATCAATGATATGTTGTTACGAAGGATGATAATGTTTATCGAGTATTGATCGTTGTATGCCATATAGGTTGGTTGTCCTTTTAACCAAGAAGTATGGAGACACTGGTATGGCATGCAAGTGAGATATATGGATACATCCGCATTGAACATGACTGACTTCAGAGATTCTCTACTGTCAAGAATTGCTCTAATAGAATATGGACATAAGTGTCCCTCCGATCTGAGATCACCATGGTGACTTCCAAGCGACTCTCTATGCTTCGGTGCTGGACTACTTGAATTTTTAATTTAGTGATGGAAGATTTTTGGGTACAGTTAAGTACTTGAGGAGTCGGTGTATGAGTCAAGATGGGATTAATCACTCCTGAACTCAGGAGCTGTGCTCAATAGCATTTCAATTTAGCAAAGTCTTGGTCAGGATAGTTCTTATAAGGGGTCACAGGACTAATTGCTTTGAGACATGATTTGGATATATCTTCTAGGATTGACAATTAAACCCTAAGTCATCCTATACACAGAGGTCAAAGGGATGAATTATGCGATAACCATATTCACGTAGGTTCTAAATATTGCAACTACACCATTCGGCCTATCCAAATATTAGATACCATTGCTAGATGGTCATCTTGATTAGTATAGAAAATTAGTTTCTATGCTATCGGCTTGGGTTCGAATCTATGGGGTCACACACACAAGAGGTTCCTACTCGATCTAATGGCTGATCAATGAAAGATTAATAGTAATTTGATCGCTAATTAACTCAATTTGATTGAGTGATTATTTTTTACCAAAATCAATTGAATTAGATTCATTTGGATTTGACCTGATTAGGTTATGAGATGATCTAATCGTTAAGGAGGTTTGATCTCTAATTTGATAAGACATTTGGCTTGATTAATTTTTGATTTGATTAGGATTTAACTGAGTCTAATTAAGCCTAAATAAGTTAGGTTTATTCTGATCTATTTGCACCTAACCAATTTGGATTGGATTGGTTCAATTGGATGTCAAATAAGAGACTAGTTTGACTAGTCTTCACATGTGCCACATCATCCAGATTTGCACCATTTTCTCCATGAGAAAGGTTGTTTCCATGAAGAAATCCACGCACATGAAGGCATGCGTTCTCCCTTCTCATGCGCTCTTGATGGATAAAATCTGATTGAAATTCAAATGTAAAAAGAGTTTGAGATTGAATTGCAAACCATCTAGACTCTCCCTCATGCCTTCCTTGTGCTGTGCACATCTATAAAATACCTATTTTTATGGGCATATAGATGAGAACTTAGAAAAGAGAATATGTAAGAAAAAAAGAAAGAGTCTCTTCTCTGCATGAGGAATTTTAGGCTTAAGGTTCTTGGGTGAGTGCATACCCTAGAATCCATATAGAATTTGAGTTCTAGATTGTGAGCAACAAGGATCGTGAGTTCACAGATCTAGAAGGAGAACCTCCTATATTTCTCATCTACATCAGCAAACTGGAGCATCCGAAGAGCTGGTGAAGAAGATCGAAAATCTGGTATTAGCCATCAAAGGTTCCTGCAGCGAGCTAGCACTCGAAAAGAATGGATCGAGATCAGGACCTCATATGGATCACTTGTAGAGGCCAAATACATTTGTGGCTGCATCATGACAATCAGATCTACATCGAGGAGATCAAATTATGAAGATCATCTATCCATGAAAAGATAACGTGTTTTGAACACGTAGAAGCAGTAAAATAGTTTTCAAATGCATTTATGGCTGCATCACGATGATCTGATCTACATCGAGGAGATCAAATTATGGAGATCATCTATCCATGAAAAGATAACGTGTTTTGAACACGTAGTAATAAAATAATTTTACTGCACTTGATATTTTATTTTTCAAATATGCATGCATATATATGTACATTAGATTCTATATAGTGTAGAATTTTCAGATTAGATCTATAGCTTTTATTATTAATACGATTAATAATTATTTTCACTATGCAATCTTTGAAAAAGGTTTTCAAAATCAATGCTAAAAACTCTGCACGTTTTCTTCTGAAAGGCTAGTGGGTGCAGTCAAGTATTTGTGAAGTTAGTATGTAAGTCAAGATGGGATTGACCCCTCTAAGTGTTGGAGCAAATGTATCACTGTATTTTAATTTAGCAAAACCTTGGTTGGGGTGGTCCATTCGATGGATACTGAATTTTGAAATATAATATGGATGAATTTTAGGATTGATAGTTAAATCCTAGATCATCTTTTGAGCATTGAGGTCAAGAGAATGAATTATATGGTAATCATATGTCATAGGTTTGTCGATGTTGCGTTGCGACTATTCGATATATCTAAATGTCGGATGCCATTGCTAGATGGTCACATCGATTGGTATAGAAAATTGGTTCCTATGCTACCGACTTAGAGTTCAAACTTATGGAATCACACACAATAGGAGTTTCTACCTGATCTAATGGCTAATCTAGAGTCCTAATGGTTTAGGACTTTATGGTCAAGAGTCTCACTGGATTGAAACTCTATGACCAGAAGTTCTACTGGACTAAAACTCTATCTTTGTGAGTCCCACTAGACTGGAACTCTGACTCCTAATTATCTGAAACTCTTTGATCAAGAGTCTCACTGGTCTGGGACTCTGCGATCGTGAGTTTCATTCGTTTGGAACACTGGATTCAAGAGTCCTACTGGTTTGAGACTGTTCTAGAGTTTCATGTAGATGAAACTTTGTTGCTCAAACATCCATCTAATTGGAACTCTATATTTATTGAAAGATTAATTAGCAAGTTGATTGCTGATTAGCTCAATTTGATTGAGCGATGAGAATTTGATCAAATCTAATTGAATTTGATTCGATTGGGTTTGACCCGATTAGGTCATGAGTTGACTAAATTACTAAGAAAGATTCGATCCTGATTTGATTAGGACCTGGACCTAATTAATTTTTAATTTGATTAGAATTTTATTGGATGAGGTTAAGCCTAATTTGATTAGGTTTGACCTAGTTTAATTGGATTTGTAAAATTGGTTTGGTTGAAACCAATTTGGACCAAGTCAAATAATGTTTGAATTTTAAACTTGTTTTCTCCCTACGCCACCTCACCATTTTCCACACCCCTCTAGTTTCTACATGAGTTTTTCTCATGCAAAAGAGAGGTTTCTGCACCCCTTCTTATCTCTCTTTGACTTGATCCAAGGGTTGGGCTAGTTTAAATTTAAGTTGAATTTTGAATTCAACATAGATTGTTATTGGTTGAAACCTCCTAACCCACTCAACCTTATCTATTTGCCATGCCTCCTTATGTTTTCTCACACATTTATTTTTCATTCTCAGAATGGGCATGCAAAAGAAGAGTCCTTCTGCACGTCAAACACCCTGGAGTGGGCACTAGAAGTGGATGAAGCTTCCACTTGAATTTTGAATTCAAGTGGAAACCTCTTAACCATCCTATCTCATCCACATGCTTTTCACACTAATTGACGCCCATTTAAAATATGGATTTTTGTGGGCGTGCATGGGATTGCATGAGATATCTGAGAGGGGGCGCAAGAGGTTTCTTAGAGAAAGAAATATTGAGAGGGGTGCAAGTCTTGTATGTGGAAAAGTCAAAAATAAGAGAAAAGTTCTCTTATGATAACTTGTTCATCTCATGCTATTTTTCCTCTTTAGCCATCCATCTGAAAAAGATTTTGAGAGTGGGAATTCGGCAAGGGAGTGTCCCTCTATCCGTGAAAATTTATTTCACATGAGAAAACCCTAGAAAGAGGGCGTGAGAGTGTTTCCGCGCATCAGAATTTTTGGTGTGTATTAAACCCTAGAGTTGGAACTCAGAGTTCGGATGGAGAGATTGGGTGCTGTGAGTATCCGATCATCATCAGAATTTTTTGAAGTATCTAGAAGATCAAAAAGAAGATGATCGATTGGATCGATTGTGATCAGCTATCGAATGCTCTGGCAAAAAACTAGTACTCCGGTGGAGCTGGTCAAGATCAGGAGTTTCGTTTGGATCAATCATAGAGGTTGAACAAGTATGTGGCTGCAGCACGATGCCAGAGCTTCTTTCGATAAATTCAAATTATGGAGATCATCTATCTGCACATAGGTATCATGTTCTGTATACGAATCGATCAGCAAATATGAGTTGCTAATTGAATGCATCTTATTTGTTTAATTCATATTGACATGTCTAGATCCTAGTGTAGAGTTATTGATTAGATCAATACATGCCTAAATTAATATTAGATTAACTTTTTTGCTTCTGCTACAATAAAATTTAAAAATTTTTGAAAATGCATGCTTTAACCCTGCTTTATTTTCATTAATCTGCATGTATTTTATTTTTATATTTTACCTGAGTGTATGTATGGATGTATAAAAAATGGGTGTATCTTCTTATTTTCAGCTCATGCACATATCTTAAAGCATAAGGTGGAGATGGTTAGCTTGTTAGAATTTTATTTATTATTTTATTAAAAATTGGTTAGGAGGTTGGAATCTATTAATTTATTAGAAATTAGTTAGGAAGTTGAAGTTCATTAGAAATTTGTTAGTAGGTTTAGAGTTTGTTATGAGGTTAAAGGATTGTTAGTGGCCTATAAATAAGGCTATAAATCTAAATGAAAAAAAAGAAGAGTTAAATTTTTGGAGTGAAGAACTTAGGTTCTCTTCTATCTTTTCATGGATTTCTCTCTTTCTTCCACCTCGACAAGTCTTGTATCATTTTTTTTCCTCGGCAGGTCTTGTGCCATTCTTCTCAACCCCAACAAGTCTTGTGCTGCTCACCTTTTGGATGGATTTTTTCAATTTTTTTTCTCTCATCTCCTCTGGGATGGACTTCTCCAACTTCTTCTTCTTTCCTCTTTACCCCAATCTTTATCTATTTTATGAGAGAAATTCCATAGTTGTCCCTTTTTTTATCCTTATCCGGAGTGACTTCTTAGCTCACTCACGATTCTTCCCGCCATCTTATCCCATATCAGTCGGCTTCTTTATTATCTACCAACATCCTATCGCCTCTTGAAATAATTAGTCACCGATGCACCATTGAGTCATTGCCGATCCATCGTCAGATCTCACCGCCCCATTATCAGTTATTAATCTTCGCTGCTGACCGCTGACACCTTAATTATCAATACCATCAGACAGTTGCCATCCTCTGCCAATCCTTTATCAAAGTTCGATCTATCCTTGGCCAGTCATCCATCACAAATCGAAGGATCGATTCCTTAATCATCTCCAGTTAATCACTGATCCATCTTCAGAAGACATCCGACCATTCTATGTATTGTAAGGATCGGTGGTGCTCCCAAGCCTTGGAAGGCCACAGGAGGAGCCAGAGTGTTGGCTCCAGAGAGTCTAGGATGGATGTGATACTAGGGCTAAGACAGAAGCTATCCTAGGGTGGAGGTGATGTGTAACCCTTCACGGGCTTAAGATTTAGGTGTAAGAACTTTGAGGGGCTTGGTAGGTACTCCGAAGATCTAGAATACAAGGTGAAGCGAAGGATCAAAGCAAAAAAAATATCAGCCAAGATAAGGGGCTGGTACATAGGAGGGCTAGCTTGGATACGGGTCGAGCCAGCTTGGGCTGAGACCAAGCCGACTCAGACCACAATCGAGTCGACCCTTGATCGTTGTTGTAGGCGGTCAAAAATAAAACCTAACTTACTACCATATAAATAGGATAAGTTGGGATCGTATTCTCAGGGATCGTATTAATTATGTTTAAATTATAAATTAAAAATAATTAAAATTAATTAAAAATTGATTAAAAAACTACTTAAATTAATTAAGAAAGTAAATTAAATAGAAAATTAATTATAAAAAGAGTTGCAAGTATGGAGATGAATTCTCAAGATCTCAATTGATCTCTTATCTGATAGCTGGTATTCTTTTTTATATATTATAATTGATATCTAATTAATAAAGATATAATCTATCTTAAAAAGCACAGTCTGTATTCTTAGATCACAGTCCGTTCCTTAAAATTATAGGCTAGTCTAAATTGAATTAAATATAATAAAAAAAGTTAATCTAAATATAATTTATCCTAAAAGCATGAATCATATCCATAGATCATGACTTGTCTTAAGGATAATAAATTATTCTAAATTAATTGTAAGAAAATAAAGACATCAAAATATTATAAATAAAAGCAATCTATATTGTATATCAAAAAAAAAATATAAAAGATATGTAAATAAAAAATATCATCAAAATAAAATCATAGTATTCTTCTAAGAATAAAATGATCAGCTAGTCATGGAGAAACTTCTTGCTAAAATTTTTATTCTTGAATTTTAGGAAAAGATTTGGAAGGAAGAAGAAGGAAGAAGAGAGAAGAAAGGAAGGGAGAGAAAAAGGACGTTGCTATTTGGGAGTTGGGGAGAGGAGAGAGAGAGGGCCGAAGGAAGGCCTGGGAGGCCGCTTCTTTTTCTGTTGGTGTCAGGAGGAGTTGTTTATAGAAGAGAGGATGAGAGAGTTTGAGGAAAAGTATGATTAGGATACCTGCTCGCGATCAAATTATCGTATTGGTCGGACTGCATCATCACCCGAACCCACTGTAGCATTTGTCCGCCTGTTCAATCCCATGCCAACACCAAGATCCAGTCGCAAACCCACTGCAACCCCGCTGACAGACCCGCTATCCTGCTCCTGGACCCGTGAAGGCCTTCTGTTCGTCCGTAAAGGATGGCCACGAACCCGCTCCCGTAGAAACAAAACCACCAGTGCCTCTTTTATCAAAAAAAAAATTACAAAAAAAAAAAAACTTTTATTTTTTTATAAAAATATATCTTTTTGGATTTCTAACATAGTATCTTTATTTTCTATAATATTATATATATATTTTTTAATTTAATATCATTTTAAGTCTAATTTACTTTAAATTTTTTTTTGTTATGACCTATAAATCAAGATCTTCATCGGTGATCCTCTTTTCTGCGAAAGATACAACAAAAATATCAATTCTTAAGAATAAAAATAAATTAATTTATAAATTAATATTTTATAAATATATTTAATATATTCATCATACCTTTTAACTTAAATTTTGCTTGTCCTCGATTAAAGTAGATAAATTAGCTATATATACTGATTTAGCCTTGAATTAAAAGTTAGGTTAGGCACTTCTAAAGACTGCTGATACCCGGCCAGACTATTAAAGAGGTACGTCGTCGGATTATTAATTCGATCCAATTAATGATTGAGTATTAGCCATTGAAATTTTTAGAGATATTCTTTCATCAACTCCCTATTTTACCCTCTAAATTCTCAAACTTAACATGGGATGGGTTTATTGTCATATTACAATTTAGTCTCATTATTATCCACTATTATTTTTTCTCTCTTTTTTTTTGGATTCTTGCATCTCCATTTTTTTACGCGAACCATAATGCTTACTTAAGCGAAAGGGTCTGATTACTTAGTAAAAAATCAATATTTTTTTATTATTATTATAAAAAAACTTTTGCATATTTTGACCTTTTTATCCAACTCTCATGAAGTGGATTCTTTATTGAAATCAGTAAGAAGAGGATTCTAGAATCACTCCTAAAATTTGGTCTGATTTAAACCATACAATTCATTGGGTTTCCTTAATGATTTGCTCCTCAGTATTTCTAAAATTATCTAGATCATTAATCATTCATTGATTGGAGTGTCTAATTAACTCTTAATCCAACAAAATTTAGATATATAAAGCTAATTATTTCTAACCATACTTAAAGACTCACAAATTCTAAAGTTAGTTATTTTACCCCAACTTAATTTCCACTGTCCTCAATGAAAGAAGAAAAAAATAAAAAAATATTTATCAAGAAGGGGTACAACCTGATTTATTATTGGTAGGGTCTTCATTATACTCCGTCAAATTTATATAGGATGTTTTGATGATGTGCTCCTTCCAACTTGGGCTAATCGTCTTTATTAGTTTCCTACAAAAATAAAAAATAAAAATTTTGAAAGAAAGAAAGAAAACAATGGGTTGCCTCTCAACAAGCTCTAAGTTTAAGATCTTCAGCCATACCACTAATCCTATCTATCCTATGTCAAAAATTGGATTGACAAATTTTATGATTTTGGATTGCCAATCTCAAGAAGATGGCTTACGATCCTAATATTTATAAATTTTAATATTTTCTCATCAATCTCGAAAAAGTAATTCATGATCCCGTTTTTAGTCAGTTTTATCTTTTTAATTTTAAGAAGATGATTTATAAACCCATTCATAGACCCTTATTTGTTGAGAATTTTTTTAATTTATTTTTTTAAAATACTTATAAATTAAGTTGTTGGGATAAGAGTTGAGTCTGATATAATGGGTACCAGAAGGATGTCACTTAATTCTAAACATGCATACTTAGATATGACCAAGAAAGGATTCAATTCTGGAGGAGGTGGTGATTCAAGAGTGGAAGCTATTAGAGCAGGCATTGATTCATATTTCTCAACCTAGGAAAAAGTGGTGCAAAAATTAGGTGGCTTTAATAATGTGTTTTCATTTTTAGAATAACCATCTATATTTAAATCATCCACTTCAAACGGATCCCCACTTGTACATACTGGATCTTGAGAAACAATTCTAAAGGTAGCTTCCTTAATTACATCTTTGGATGCATCCATCTCAAAATAATTTTTAATTTATATATTGGGCTGTTCTATAAGGTTTTCATGAATATTGGAGCTCTCAGCCACATATTGCTTCCTTGGGTTATGAGCTGACTAGATAATTCTTCCTCTTTCTAACTATTAAATATTGTAGTTAGCTAACGAACTTGGATTTCTAGCTTGGCTATAGACTGAGTTTGTGTTTCTAACATGTATAAAATATTTTCTTTAAATATCGAACTATAGGCACTTGAAGAGCATTGTGAATTATATTGGTATGTTGTATAATTTTTTTCTGAATAACTAGGTTCATAATTAGATGTTGCTTGTGGTATTTCATAAAAATTTGAATAGTTTTCCCAACCCAGATTGTAGGTATTGGAGTAAGGGTTGTAATAATTGGTAGTTTGGGTTTGGGTTGGGTAAGTTTGCTTATGTGCAAATTTTCAGGATCGACATGTAGCTGAATATTTACTAACCAGTTGGTTGAGACTTGAATATATATCACATATATGCAAAGGTGAGGTAGGATAGTGTCTCATATTTAATAGATAATCAAGTTTTTGGGACAACTCATTTACCTTATTTTGGATATCTATGGAGTCTCCAACCTTATAGATTCCACTACTATTAGGTTCATACATGGGTGTATAGGGATTATAAGTATAAGAAGAAGGGATAAAATATTTTCTCGCCATAATTCTAGGTTTATCAGCTCTAAGGTTCGTTCAATTTCAGGATCTAAATTTAAATTTTGGATCATGATGAACAATGCCCAAGTAAATACCCTATAATTATACCTTAGAGCAACCATAGATTTAAGTTTTTATATTTTTTTTTAACAAGATAAAAGAAAAGAGACGAAAGAAATTCTAAAAATGAGAGCTTAGAAAGTCATAAATGTAAGGAATAGATGCAAAGAGTTTTTATTAGGTTTAATGTTAGTTAGCAATCTAGTTGTACAACCAATCCTAGCTAAGAGTTACCCTAGATCTAGACAGCTCCTAGCTGCCACGGTCACCTTCAAGCCTTCTAAGTAAAGAATCAGCCATTCAATTGGCCAGATAAGTGTAAAGTCGGTGGGAGTCCCCCTATTATTTTTTTTATATATCAATTATTTTGGCCAAGTAAGCTAATGAAATCAATTAAGTAGCCATCTTTCTTTGAGATGCAGTCCCTAAACTACTTGCCTTATACACCAGTCAAACTGACTAACCTTAACCCGATCCAACTTTTAGGATTTCTTATCCTAATGAGCTCGATTATCCTAGGACCAATGTCTAATTGATTTTAGATTAAGGTTTAGATTATGCAGATGCAAGAAAGTGATTTGTAGACTAAGGTAGGATGATTAATCCCCATCTTATCTTGTTTAATTGGGTTTAGTGCCCTTAAAGTGTTTCATAGATATACAATGCAAATAAAATAAGATGTTCAATCAAAAGTGAAAAATTATTACTTGTTATGTTTTGTGGTTAGATCGCTAATCTCCTAAATAGCTTATACGGTGTCAGTATAATTTATTATTATTATTTTTAACTTTTAAATTTTTAAAATTTTTTATTATTTTTATTATTTTTACTATTTTTAAAATTTTTTATTATTTTATTATTTTTAATTTTAATTTTAATTTTAATTTTTTATTTTTTTTATTTTATTATTATTTTTTATTTTTTATTTTTTTAAAAAAAATTAGCAATTAAATTATGATCCCAGCAATGATGTAAAAATTTGATCGTTATCATAGACGGTCAAAAATAAAACCTAACTCACTACTATATATATAGAATAAGTTGGAATAATATCCCTAAGGATCTTGTTAATTACATTTATATTATAAATTAAAAATGATTAATATTAATTAAAAATTAATTAAAAAATTTACTTAAATTAATTTAAAAAATAAATTAAATAGCAAATTAATTAAAAGAGGAGTTGCAAGTATGGAAATGGATTCTCAGGATCTCAATTGATCTTCTATCTAACAACTAGTATTCTTTTTAATATATTATAATTGATATCTAATCAATAAAGATATAATCTACCTTAGAGAGCATGGTCTGTATTCTTTGATTACAGTCCATTCCTTAAAAATTATAGATTAGTCTAAATTAAATTAGATATAATAAAAAAATTAATTTAAATATAATTTATCTCAAAAATACGAATCATATTCATAGATCACGACTCGTTCCAAGGATAATAAACTATTCTAGATTAATTATAAGAAAATAAAGATATCAAAATATTATAAATAAAAATAATTTTTATTGTATATAAAAAAAAAATAAAGATAAATAAAAAATATCATCAAAATAATATCATAATAATCTTTCGAGAATAAGTCGATCAACTAGCCATGAAGAAACTTCTCATTAAAATTTTTATTTTTAAATTTGAGAAAAAAATCTGGATAGCTAGTTATAAAAAGAAGAAGAAGAAAGAAGAGGGGAAAAAAAAAATGTTGCTACTTGAGAGGGGAGAGGAGAGAGAGAAGGCCGAAGGAAGGCCTGGGAGGTTGCTTCTTTTTTTGTTGGCGTCAGGAGTTATTTATAAAGAAAAGGATGAGAGAGATTGAGGAAAAGTATGATTAGGATTCTTGCTCACGATCAAATTATCACATTGATCGGACTGCATCATCACCCGAACCCACTGTAGCGCTATCCACCTATTTCAATCCCATGCCAACACGAAGATCCAACCACGAATCCACTGCAACCCCGCTCACGGACCTACTATTCTGCTTACGGACCCACGTCCACAAAGCATGGCCACGAACCCGCTCCCGTAGAAACAAAACCACCAGCGCCTCTTTTACTAAAAAAAAAATTATAAAAAGAAAGCTTTTATTTCTTTATAATAGCATATACATTCTTCGTAGGTTTCTAATATAATATTTTCATTTTCTATAATATTATATATATATATTTTTTAATTTAATTTTATTTTGAATCTGATTTATTTTAAATTTTCTTCGTTGTGACTCATAAATCAAAATTTTTTCATTGGTGATCCTCTTTTCTACGAAAGATAAAATAAAAATATTAATTCTTAAAAATAAAAATAAATTAATTTATAAATTAATATTTTTATAAATATATTCATCAGCCCTCTCAGATAAATAGAATACAGTATTCGAACAAGATAAAATCAGACCAGCTCGACTTCTGACAGAGCCGACTCGACGGTGGTGAAAAGAAGAGGATGAAATTTTCTATTTAGTCTTGGATTGAATTTAATCTAAGGGATCTTAAGGCCTAGTTTAATAAGGTCTTAAGGATAGCTAACTCATATATGGGTCGAGTTTAGATCTAGGGGATGAAAGCATGGAAGATATGGGTGTACATGGGCTCGGTGAGTTCTTTCATATATTGGGTTAGACAGACGAAATTTTTTAGTTGGAGTTTGGATTTATTAGGATTCATGTGATATAACAGAAATCTTAGGATAAATAAATCTAGGTATTATAACTTTTACAAAAGTAGAATCAATACAGAGTTTTTTTTCTAAATTCTCTTCTCTTTGGTTCCAATGCCAAGCCCTAGGTGCTGCCATCTACTTTGTTCTTTTTCATGTGTCTAGATTAACACCCAGGTTCTATGCAAGAAATCAGATCTACGACTGTGGCTCCAAGCAGTCGTAGGCACAACATTTGGCATCAGAGCTCAGTTAAGCATTGAGGACGAAGAAGATCAGATTTCAGTAGAGATCAGTAGCGAGGTTCAGATCTAAGGTTTTCTTCAAGCTTCATAATGAAAGAAGAGATCTAAGGGCTGTTGTCTATCGTCCCTAGTCAAGGTAATTTTCAGATCTATCTATTTGCTATTTTTTATTTAGTTTGATCATGGAGAACAACGGGTTGAAGTAGAATTTGAGAAATTTGATGGAAAGAAAAATTTCACGATGTAAAAGTTTAGGATGGAGGATTTGCCAGTTCAGATGAGGTTAGATTCAGCTTTGGAGGATAGATCGGAGGAAGATGATAGAAAAGATGTAGATGTCCTTGGAGAAAAGTGTTAGATATATGTGCCCTAAAAGTCAGAATTGGCTGATATTTGTAATACACTTCTAAGGGCAAAATTATAATTTTCACTATAATCAATAAAATGGATTATTTTCTATCACATATGTGTATTTAGTGTCTATGATACATCCTTTGAGTTAACAGTAATAATAATTCATATTTTTAAGAGTTGAAAATTTAAGACATGAATAATCATTATTAACTCATAAAATATTTCCGACCATAGGATCATCACGAGGATGGTGATTGATCCGGAAGGTTGGTGTACAATCGCTTCTCTTTAGTAGATGAGTCTTGAGTTTACAGTATGGAGACACCAAAGTGAGAGTACAGGTACTCGTTAGAGAACGAGGGCACTGAGCGTGACCACCTTGAGTAGTCATTAGGAAGTCTATCTTCTCATCAATGACTGACTCGATGCTGCAGTGGTGTATCTGATTCTTTGACCTGAGATGCATCGGTAATTCATCTTAAGGGTGTTATAGTTTGACTACACCATAACTCGGTCTCCTAGCCATACGGAATCCTGAGGTGTATGTTGGCTATAGCATGTTCATTGTAGGAACTGAATTGCATCAAGAAGAAATCTATCTATCTCGATAGTAGAGGAGCAGCCCTATGATGATCATGAGAATCAAGTCCAGAAGTCCATGGCCATGGCAAAGTGAAATAATAGAAAGAGTTTCTATTTAGCTTTTCACATCGGATTTGAATCGAATGATTACATCATATGACAAAGACTCGGGTTTGACGAGTTCACCTAAACCCTAATCTGATCGGGGCTCAAGATAAAATAACTTAATCATACGGATAGCTGCACCAAGAGGTTCGCATTCAACTCTGATGGAGTTGCCATCATATACTGCTAGGTGTCATTGGTGGATTTTGAAAGCAATTAGAATGATTTAGATGATCGATCATTCTAGCTGTTCGAATCAGAAGAGTTCTGATCCATCGAAAGAAGTTTCGATGATGTCGATGATAGAGATCATGACATATCCCATTACCATACAGAACTGAATCTAACTGGATCATACAAATAAGGGTTTGAATCTGGTGATCATCAATTGAACTGATCCAGTTCAATTGATCTGAATGAGATTCAATTAGGATTCAAGAAAATCGTGCTAGCACTCGATTGAACCTAACGTTCTTCTTTTACTATCATAAATAGTTGTCCTGACTGAGCCAAAGGAGTTTGTGCTCAATCAGAGGCCTTCACTTGGTCTGACTGGAGCCTATGCAGGTCAGAAAAGGATTGTCTTATTTTGTAAGACAATACCTGCCATTTTTGGTCACCTGTCATTTCTCGTCCTTTGACTTTGGTCAAAAGTCGACCTTTGACTGATCAAATATTGATCATTGATACTTTGATTTCTGTCCACGTATCATGCACCTATTGGAGAGCTGGTGCGGGCTTATCCCCCTGCCAGAACCTGGCAAGGAGGAGGGCACACGCCACCCTTGGCGTGTGCCTAAGCTGGAGGCACCCAGGAGTCTCTATTGGATAGGAACTCCATCTCCTTTTTGGATTCCAATTAGACTCCTAAGAACCAAGTTTGACTGATCTTAAGCGCCATCTAAGGAGGAATCCAAGGGACTTTATTCCCACCAATCAGATTTAAATCTGATTTCACAAAGGATTGTGATTGGTTGGGAAGAAGAGGAGTTGGATCACGCATAGTCTATAAATAAGACCCTGCACCCAACTCAAAAAGCATCTAAGAATTCTCCACGCCCCAAGGTTGGTTCTCTCCTCCTCCTCCACGCCAAGCCCATCTTCTCCCTCTCCTCTCCACATCCAAAGTGGTTTGGGATCCATGTTGGTACAATCCAGACGAGAGAATGACGACAGAAAGCTGGAAGGCTGCGCTGCTGCAAAGGACAACTACTGATCTTCGAAAGATATTTTGAAGATCCTCCAAATCAGATCCAGATCTAATTTTTGGAAATGTGATAGAGAAGAAGAGGATCTCCAGATTCAGCCTAAGTGGATACCGGTAGAGGCTAGACACTTACGTGGCTAAATCTAGAACCTTCCGCTACTTGTAGGATCATCAACGGATAATAGGATTATCCTACGTTAAGATAAATTAAATTTAATTTGATTTATCTAAATTTATTTTAATTATTAAAATAATAAAGATCAGATCTAAAATATTTCAGATCTAATCTGAATCAAATTTTTTTTTTTTAAAATATATCTCTTGATCTGATCAGATCTGAATGAATTTAGTCCAAAAAATTAGGATTATCCTTCAACTGATATCAGAGCTAAGGTTCTAAAGTATTAAAATCTAATTTTAAATTTATTTTATTTAAAAAATAAGTGATCTCAGATGTCACATGAGATGTGATCAGATCTGAAATCAGAAAAAATTAAAATTAAATAATTTGGATCTAAGATTAGAAAATATGCATGACTAGTTCTAAAATAGAATAGTTCTTTAGAATAGTCTTGTATGTTTTTAATTTAATTTGATTAAATCATATTTTAGATCTATTTATTTATTATTTTTTGATATTATAATTATTATAATAACATCTAAAAATAGTAAATAAAATTATTTAATTTTAACATCATATGAGATATGATTGATGCATGTCTAGACTAGTTGTAGAATAGTTCTACATAATTATCTAGATTAGGGTTTATTTTGATAAGATCAATTTAAATCTAATTTTTAAATTATTATGAGATAATTTAGATCTGAAAATATGCATAATTCGATACATGAGATGTATGCAAAATATGCCATGATTAGATCTAATTTGTATATGAGATATATAATATAGATCTAAAACTGTTTTGTAGTATTGCATGTTCCCGATTAAAGTGTTCCTCTTAATCGTCCGGTCATAAGAACGAAGAAGGATTTAAAGGCCCTCTCCTCCCATCTAATGGGATGTTCTTATGACGTGTAGGGGTGCTACGCATTCATCCTTCATCAGAAATCCAAAACTTACTTTCTGCAAAATCCTAGATCCTGAAATCCTAGAATTTATTGTCCATATTTTATTTATGAACCTTACTTAATTAAGAATTAAGATTATAAAATAATAATTAGATCTAAAATTAAGAATTTCAGATCTAAGACATATTCTTAGTACTGGGTTCGGACTTGGGTAGCTCAATTAGGTCTAAGCGATTGATCAAACCGAATCAAGAGCTGGTTAGATGGGATCAACAATGCTTAAATTGACCAGCCTAATAGGATTAAGTCTGGGTCAAGATCGAGTCACAATCAAGCAAGACCTAATTAGGCTCAGAGGTTAGAGTCTGGATTGTAGGCTAACCCAATTGATTCTGGCTCAACAATTTGGTGTCTAAGGTAAGTTTGGCACATACGATCGACTGATTTTTAATTGAGAGCTACTCGATCTGAATGCATTCTTGTACGAGTTAATGGCATATCCCTTCCACCGGTCTCACTTACCTGGCCATATTTGTCGACTCAGTTCTAATTTGAGGTGGTCAATAATCTGAGCTAACCATGCCACTAGGTTAGTCATAATTGTTATGACTATGACAAGTCTAGTTTAATGAGACTTGAATCAATTCTCCCTAAGAAAAGATTAAGTCTGAGGTCTTCTACCATTGTAGATGTGCGGGCCCTTCCTGGGGTTGATTGTTCTCAGCTGGATATAGTGGCTCAATTGCACCAGGAAGACACAACCATGTCTATTAGGCATTGGAAGCTATGAACTGGAGGATGAGTTGGGCTCAATATTTCAGATACGGTGAGAGAGCCAATTAGGAATCCAGTCTGTGCAAATGGTGGTCTGACTTAACTAAGGAGTAGATCAATATTCCGGATACGGTGAGATTCATGAATTAGAGATCAGGTTTGGGTGCACCATGATTAGAAAATCGTTGAACAAGAGTTGTTCAATCATTGGCTAACCCATCACCAATAACTATTAGGTGAGGTGATGAGTCAGTTGGTGAGCCGCACCACCCACTAAAAATTATTAATCGTGAAGATTTTCGTATCTTTACAGAGAAAGTGTAGGGATCCAAGAAAATAGTGGAAGCTAATTTGTTTAAAAATAAAATTCTTAAATAAATTGATCAAGTCATAATTATAGTATCTAACTAGAATCTTTGACTCTCTAAAGAAAAATGTCTACGTCCAAACCATTAGCATGTATCCTGGACACACATAAACTGACCGGACCTAATTATAAAAATTGGCTCAAAAACTATAAAATTATTTTGGGTTCCAAGAAGTTAATACATGTATTGGACCAGGACCCTTCTACCTTACCAGCCCATCCATCTACTGAATAGAGAGCGTCTCTGAAAAATAAATAGATGAAGATAATAAGGCCAGATATTACATGTTGGGCTCGATGTCTGATGAGCTCCAGCACCAACATGAAGATATCGGGACTGCTCACCAAATGTTAGCTCACCTACAGAAGATGTTTGGTGAACAGAGTCATGCAGCCAAGTATCAAGTCACGAAATAACTTTTTAAGGCTAAGATGCATGATGGGTAGTCAATCCAAGATCACTGTCTGATGATGATCAAGGACTTGAAAGAGCTTGAGAAGCTCAGTGTGAAGTTAGACTTGAATCTGCAGAACGATATTATTCTGCAATCCTTGACTGATGCATATGGGCAATTCATCATCAATTACTATATGCATAAACTTCAAAATTTCTTGGCCGAATTAATGAATATACTGGTCACCGCTGAGCTTTCTATGAAAGGTTCTAAATGCTTAGTTCTTACTATGGAATGGACTTCTTCCAAAAGAAAGTCTTCTGAAAAGAAAAAGAAGTCTGCGAAAAAGCAAAAGATGGAAGGAGGAAAGAAGAAGAAGGCAGAGTCGAAGATGAAAGCCGCTACTAAAGAAAAGTATTTTCATTGCAACAGCGATGGCCACTAGAAGTGGAACTGCCCTATTTACCTGGCCATCCTGAAGAACAAGAAGGTCCTTCTAGAGGTATGCTCGTTATTGAGTCTAACTTTACGATTTCTTCTGCATCCAGTTGGGTGCTTGACTCTAGTTCTAATGCTCATCTGTGCACTTTCATGCAAGGTCTTGAGGATAGCAGGAGGCTGAGGGATGAAGACATGATCCAACGCATCGGTAATGGAGCAAGAGTTGCTGTAGTGGCGGTGGGAATATACCCTCTTTGATTACCATCTGGTTTAGACTTAGTTTTGAAAGACTGTTATTATGTGCCTACAACTAGCAGGAATTTGATTTCTGTTTCATGCTTAGTACTAGAAACTATGTGATTACCTTCTTTAAGGACCATTGTAACATTCTTTATAAAAAAAATAAAATTATAGATAGTTTCCTTGTTAACGGTCTTTATCAGCTACATATTGATGTATCTGTTCTAACTATCGAGCAAAACATGAATGCCAAATGACCTAGGGATACTCCAAACGATAGGTATCTATGGCACTTGAGATTAGGTTATATAGCAGAAGATTGAATCAACAAATTAGAGAAAAATGGGCTATTGAGTCCGTTGGCTTTTGAGTCATATCCAACTTGTGAATCTTGTCTTCAAGGCAAAATGACTAAACTTTCTTTTGTTGGACATGGGAAAAGGGCCACAGATCTCCTTGCCCTAGTACATACTGATGTGTGCGGCTCATTTGATGTGCCGACTAGAGGTAATTTTGTCTACTTCACTATTGTTGACGCAGAAACTTATCGTCGCCAGAGTTGAGGTCGAAGAGGCTGCCGTCGGGGACCTGCAAAATAAAATCTCGCTCGGAACCGATGGGGGGTGGCTCCGGCAAGACCCTCCGACGCTCAAGTTAGTTCCTGTCAATAAGAATGAAGTGCTCGACAGAATATGGAGGAGAAGAAAAGGGTTTTTAGAACCTGGCGTAAAGGTATCCGGAGGGTCCTTTTTATAGAGGGAGCTTGTTGTAACCGTCCTGATCAATGTCGATCGTTATTGTCGATCGTTATTGCTGATAAATGCCGATCTTTATTGCTGATAAATGCCGATCGTTATTGTTGTGTAACCGTAGCGAGATTGCCTGCAGGAATCCATCATAAGGAGTTCGGCCATTGAGAAGCTCGTCCAAGTCTATAGGGAGTCCGACTTCCGTAGAGACTCGGCCCGAGAGGAGGTTTTGGAGAAGTTCGGCTCCCGCAAGGGTCTGACTGAAGTCCGATCGCTGGGAGTCCGAAGGAGTTCGGCCCGGAGCCCGGGCGCTGGGGAGTTCGGCTGCTAAGAGAGTTGGAACAAGCTCGGCCGCTTGATAGTTCGGTTGGCTGAAAGACTTCGGCTGAGGCTCAGCCGCTGAGAAGCTCGGCCGGATGTGGTAGATCAGCTGGGACGCGTCCACTGAAGTTCTTCCGCATTGACCACATCAGGCTGGGATCGAACTTGACTTTGGCAGGAGCGGGATTTATCCCCAACACTAGCCCCCCCACTCCCGAGTTCAAAATTTGAAGGAAGGGAGTGCGGATAAGACGACTGCCAAAGTTTTTCTTCCGAGGTTGAAGTCGGCGCTCTTCAGCCGTGGTCAGCCTAGTCGCTCGGGGGGATCTTATTTGGCCGAAGTTGATAAGATTGCTCGGAGGATATCTCATCTCCTTTGGCTGAGGTTGATGTAAGTGCTCGCGTTAGGACGAGGTCTTCCTCCTGTTCCTAACGAGCTGTGGGGGCACATGCGGACCGTCGTCCGAGCTTCTCCCCCCATCTCGTCTAAGGTGAACGAGGTCTTCGACTTTGCTCGCGTTAGGACGAGGTCTTCCTCCTGTTCCTAACGGGCTGTGGGGGCACATGCGGACCGTCGTCCGAGCTTCTCCCCCCATCTCGTCTAAGGTGAATGAGGTCTTCGACTTTGCTCGCGTTAGGATGAGGTCTTCCTCCTGTTCCTAACGGGCTGTGGGGGCACATGCGGACCGTCGTCCGAGCTTCTCCCCCCATCTCGTCTAAGGTGAACGAGGTCTTCGACTTTGCTCGCGTTAGGACGAGGTCTTCCTCCTGTTCCTAACGGGCTGTGGGGGCACATGCGGACCGTCGTCCGAGCTTCTCCCCCATCTCGTCTAAGGTGAACGAGGTCTTCGACTTTGCTCGCGTTAGGACGAGGTCTTCCTCCTGTTCCTAACGGGCTGTGGGGGCACATGCGGACCGTCGTCCGAGCTTCTCCCCCCATCTCGTCTAAGGTGAACGAGGTCTTCGACTTTGCTCGCGTTAGGACGAGGTCTTCCTCCTGTTCCTAACGGGCTGTGGGGGCACATGCGG
The DNA here is from genome assembly GCA_006176705.1 of Cocos nucifera. NCBI lineage: Eukaryota > Viridiplantae > Streptophyta > Magnoliopsida > Arecales > Arecaceae > Cocos > Cocos nucifera. Next base: position 202,280 of record QRFJ01002054.1, on the reverse strand, counting down.
ACCGTCGTCCGAGCTTCTCCCCCATCTCGTCTAAGGTGAACGAGGTCTTCGACTTTGCTCGCGTTAGGACGAGGTCTTCCTCCTGTTCCTAACGGGCTGTGGGGGCACATGCGGACCGTCATCGTCCGAGCTTCTCCCCCCATCTCGTCTAAGGTGAACGAGGTCTTCGACTTTGCTCGCGTTAGGACGAGGTCTTCCTCCTGTTCCTAACGGGCTGTGGGGGCACATGCGGACCGTCGTCCGAGCTTCTCCCCCCATCTCGTCTAAGGTGAACGAGGTCTTCGACTTTGCTCGCATTAGGACGAGGTCTTCCTCCTGTTCCTAACGGCTGTTTTTACTCATTTTTCTCTTGCCATCCCACGATTCTTATGCCAAAAACCAAAAACGCAGAACAAAGAAATTCATTGATGATACATCCTCAGATTTTCTGAGTTCCATGGCCGAGGAAGCATTATCCCTCCGAGTTCCTTCAAGCGATAGGTTCCGGGTCGGATGACTTCCGTTACCTTGTACGGACCTTCCCAATTTGGAGCGAGCTTTCCTTGACTCTGAGGCTGAGTGACAGCGGCTCGTCGGAGCACTAAGTCCCCTACTCTGAACGTCTTACTTTTAACCCTGGAGTTGTAGTACCGAGCCACCTTCTGTTTATAGGCTGACATCCGGATGCGAGCTTCCTCCCTCTTTTCTTCCAGAAGGTCGAGGTTGACTCTGAGGTCTTGGGGGTTGTGCTGTTCATTGAAGCCCACAACTCGTGCGGAAGGGAGCTTAAGTTCAACCGGGATGACTGCCTCAGTACCGAAGGCCAAAGCGAAGGGTGTTTCTCCAGTTGGCACCCTCTGAGTAGTTCGGTACGCCCAGAGGACATGGTAGAGTTCGTCTACCCAGGCCCCTTTTGCCTTATCTAGCCTCGTTTTGATTTCCTGTAGCAAGGTCCGGTTGGTTATCTCAGCTTCCCCATTGGTCTGCGGATGAGCCACAGAAGTGAAGCGCTGGGAGATGTTTAATCCTTCACAAAACTCTGCGAACCTAGCCCCGGCGAATTGTCGCCCATTGTCGGTTATAAGGGTTCGGGGCAGGCCGAACCGACAAACTAGTGACTTCCAAACAAAGTCCTGTACTTTGGCCTCGGTAATTTTCGCGAGTGGTTCAGCTTCGACCCACTTGGTAAAGTAGTCAATCGCGACCAAGAGGAACTTCCGCTGTCCCGACGCTGTCGGGAAGGGGCCGAGTATGTCCATTCCCCATTGCGCAAACGGCCAGGGTGAATTAAGCGGAGTGAGTTCGGATGCCGGCCGTCTCTGCACACTAGCATTTTTCTGGCAGCGGTCGCACCTCTTTACGTATTCCACAGAATCGCGAAATAAGGTCGGCCAATAATACCCTTGCCGAAGTAGCTTTAGCGACAAAGACCTTGCTCCTAAATGGCTTCCGCAAAGTCCTTCGTGCACATCCCATAGTGCAATATTAGCTTCTGAAGGTCGAAGGCATCTCAACAATGGAAGGGAGTACGACCTTTTGTACAACTGGCCTTCGTATAAGACGTAACGGGAGGCCTGATTTTTGAGTTTTCGAGCTTCTTTTCGGTCATGAGGAAGAACCCCCTCTTTAAGGTAGGTGACCAGTGGGTCAATCCAGCTGGGCTCGAATTCCGTCTGTAGGACATCCTGAGATTCTTCCGTGGTTGGGTACTTCAGAGTTTCCTGAAACACTTCTTTGGGTAGTTCGGCTGGAGCCGAAGTGGCCAGTTTGGAGAGAAAATCGGCTCTCGCATTTTCTGTCCTTGGGATATGTTGAATGACGAAACTATCGAAGGCCGGGGTTAAACTCTTCACTTTCCCGAGGTATCTCGCCATGCTCTCTTCTCTTGCTTCAAAGTTGCCGCCAACTTGACCGACCACTAATCGGGAATCACTGTAGACTCGAAGCCGATCTACTTTTAGCTCCTTTGCTATTCTTAATCCCGCAATCAGTGCTTCGTATTCGGCTTCGTTGTTGGTAGCGGGAAACTCGAAGCGCAGCGCGAACTCGGCGACAACTCCCTCGGGGCTGACCAAGACTAGCCCCGCACCAGCTCCAATGGAGTTGGAAGAACCATCCACGTGTAGAATCCAGAAGCCTTCAGAGAGGTCGGCCCTTTCCTTGGGGAAGTTCGGCTGTGATGGTTCGACTTCGTCGTCAAGGCTCGATCTCGCCTTTGTATTTGTCTTGCTTGATTCAAGTTCGGCTTCGTCCGGAATAGTGCATTCTAATACAAAATCCGCCAGTATCTGGGCTTTGATTGATGGCCTGGGCTGATAGTTGATGTCGAACTCCGTGAGCTCCATTGCCCATTTTGCGATTCTTCCGGAAGCGTCTGCTCGGTGGAGAACTGCTTTTATTGGTTGGTCCGTGAGGACCGTTATGGTGTGCTCCTGAAAGTAAGGTCGGAGCCTCCTGGCGGCAATTACGAGACAGTAAGATAATTTTTCTATCCGGGAGTATCTGGTCTCCGCGTCCCTTAGGACTCGGCTCACGTAATAGATCGGGCGTTGTGTTTTTGCTTCTTCCCTAACGAGAACCGCCGCCAGGGCCACCGAGGAGACAGCTAAATACAAGAACAACTCTTCCCCAGGTTCAGGTTTTGCCAGCAGCGGGGGCGTGCCGAGGTAATTTTTGAGTTCCTCAAATGCTTGTTGACACTCTGCCGTCCAGCTGAAGTCCTTTGGTCGCCTGAGAACCTCGAAGAAGGGCAAGCAACGTTCAGCCGACCTCGAGACGAAGCGATTTAGGGATGCCACCCTTCCGGCCAAGCGCTGAACTTCTTTAATCATCTTTGGAGTGGTCATTTCTTGAATAGCTCGGATTTTCAGGGGGTTTGCCTCGATTCCACGTCTCGACACCATGAACCCAAGAAATTTTCCAGAAGTTACGCCAAAGGCGCATTTGGTAGGGTTCAGTCTCATCTTATGCTTCCTCAATGCATTGAAGGTCTCTTCAAGGTCGGCCAGATGGTCAGCTGAAGCTCGGCTTTTGACGAGCATATCATCTACGTACACCTCCATGTTGCGGCCGATCTGCTCCTTGAAAATTTTGTTGACTAAACGCTGGTATGTTGCTCCCGCATTCTTGAGTCCAAAAGGCATGACCTTATAGCAATAAAGACCTCGGCTAGTGATGAAGGCTGTTTTTTCTTCGTCTTCAGGCGCCATACGTATCTGGTTATAACCAGAAAAGGCGTCCATAAAGCTGAGGAACTCATGACCCGAGGTTGCATCTACCAACTGATCGATCCTGGGCAAGGGGTAACTATCCTTTGGACAAGCCTTGTTTAGCTTTTTGAAGTCGACACACATCCTCCACTTGTTGTTTGTTTTCTTGACAAGAACCACGTTCGAAACCCAAGTCGGGTAATGAACTTCCCGGATTAGTCCGGCTTTAAGGAGTTTATCTACTTCTTCAGCGATCGCTTTCTGCCTCTCCGGGGCATGTTGGCGTAGTTTTTCTCTTACCGACCGGTGTTTCGAGTCAACGGCCAGCCGATGTTCCATGACCTCGGCGTCGATTCCTGGCATATCCTGCTGGGGTCCAAGCGAAGACGTCTGCATTCCTTCTGAGAAAAGCGACGAGTTGCTCCCAAACTTGCTCCCGAACCTCGGTCGCCAGGTTGGAGCCGATCTGCACCACATGGTCCGATTTTTCGCCATCATTTAATGACACAGAGACGAGGTCCTCTGCAGGCTCAGCTCGTTCTTCAGCGAGGTCATCACGGACGTCCAGTCCGTCAACCAGACAGGGGTCGGGCTGATCTCCCTTATACAAGGCGATCGAGTAACAATACTTCGCTAGGGTCTGGTCTCCTCTGACTTCTCCAACCCCATAGTTCGTAGGGAACTTCATCTTTAAGTAATAAGTCGACACAACCGCCCGAAGGGCATTTAAACCAGGTCGACCGAGGATAGCATTATAGGCGGACGGCGTCTTTACGACTAGGAAGTCGACCTGAGCTTTGGCCTGCTTTGGGTACTGCCCTGCTGTTACGGTCAAAGTTATGATACCTTCGACTGGTACGGTGTTGCCAGCAAATCCAACTAGCGGAGAATTCACCGAGCTCAATCGATCATCAGGTAGGGACATTTTCAAGAAGGCACCGTAGAACAATACATCAGCCGAGCTTCCATTATCTACGAGGATGCGGCGTACATCGTAGTCAGCAATATTCAACGAAACTACAACCGCGTCATTATGCGGAAGTTGGATTCCCTGGCCATCCTCCTCGGTGAAGACTATAGGCTCCGAAATCTTCCGTTTCTTCATCGATCCTTCAAGCCTGCTGGTTTCCTTTTGCTGAGATCCCCCTAAGATAGTGTTGATGACGCCAACGGGTGGCCGGATCTTCTTGTTGGTTTTCCCCGCTTGGCGTTAGCGTTCTCGGCCGATCTTCCACCCCCTCGGGCCGCCTTCGAAGAAACCGGCTTAGTCTGCCTCGCCTGACGAGCTCTTCGATCTCGTCCTGGAGTTGAATGCACTCCTCCGTGTCATGACCGTGATCGCGATGGTAGAGGCAGAACTTGTTGGGATTACGCTTGTAAGGGTGAGAGCGCATTCTTCTCTGGTCTTGGAAGCCGTTCCCGGATCTCCATCAGAACTTGAGTCTTCGGGGTGTTTAGGGGGGTGTAGTTGTGAAATCGTCGTAGACGGGGAGAACTTCGGAGGAGAACGCTGAGGAGAACTTCGGCGCGTCCTTCCGTCAGAGCTTCCCCGCTTCCGAGCTTGAGAGGGAATCCGAACTTGCTCGCGACCAGGGGGAGTCCTGGAGCGTGGCCGAGCTTCAATTCGCTTCCTTTCTTCGGAGGGTCTATCCAGCCTGCCGATCAGCCGTTTACCACCGATTTCACCATCCTTAGCTTCGAAGGCCTCCTCTGCCCGGGCATAACTTTCGGCCCGAGCCAACATATCGGCAAAGTCCCTGGGATACTTTTTTTCCAGGGAGAACAATAGGTCATTTTTCTGAAGGCCGCTCTTGAGCGCGGCCATGGCGACCGATTGATCCAGGTCTCGGACTTCTAACGCAGCGGTATTAAATCGAAAAATGAAAGCCCGGATGGATTCCCCTTCTCTCTGCCTGATGGCCATTAGGGAGTCTGAGCTTCGGCGTGGACGCCGACTACTGACGAAGTGGGCCGCGAACTGTTGACTCATTTGGTCGAATGACAGGATGGTACTCGGCTTGAGTGCCGAATACCAGTTTCTGGCGGCTCCTTTAAGAGTAGAGGGAAAAGCCCGGCACAGGATGGCGTCTGGCGCGCCATGAAGCAACATCGTCGTCCGGAAAGGCTTCCAGGTGGTCGACCGGGTCAGTGGTCCCATCATAGCTCTCAAACTGTGGGAGTTTGAAGTTCGGCGGGACTGGTTCTTGCATAATTTTCTGTGAGAATGGAGGGTCGGTTCGGATCTCATTACCATATGAGGGAGGAGCGTGGCGGAGTTCTTCGATCCGACGACTCATTTCCAAGAGCCTTCTATCCAGGAGATCTTCATGGTCTCTCATTTCTAAAGTCTTCTTGCTGATCGGATGAAAAGCTTCTCCCTGGGATGAGCTGCGGTCCGAACAAGGGCTCTCCTTCCGTTGCTTTCCTTTTTCCGGGAATTGGAGGTCGGGTAGCCCATGTCGATTGCCTCTGGACTGGACAACGCGGCTCCGGAAGATCCGGGACCGGATTGGACTGGTACGGCGGCTTGCTGGTGCATGGCTTGCACCGCTTGAACGGCCTCGGTGAGGCCACGAACCTGCTGGACGAGCAGGTTGAACTGTTCAGCGTCTACCGCGGCCTGGATTGCCGGGACTGGAGCGGTAGCGGACGGACCCGGACGGGATCGGGCCGCGGAGGCCGTCGATCGCCGGGTTGCAGAATGAGCCTGAGTCACTGGGGCTGGAGCTGGAGCGGATGGACTCGAACGAGATCGGGCCGCGGAGGCCGCCGATCTCCGAGTGGAGGCTCTCCTGGGGGGCATCTTTTCTCTTTGGAAGGGAAGAAGAAAGGTCTCTCGAGCACTCCTTTAAGAACAAAGGAACACCGGCTTCCTTTAAGAAGGGAATCTTCGCCGGTAGGCCCTTCCTTCTAGCGCCAATCTGTTGACGCAGAAACTTATCGTCGCCGGAGTTGAGGCCGAAGAGGCTGCCGCCGGGGACCTGCAAAATAAAGTCTCGCTCGGAAACCGGTGGGGGGTGGCTCCGGCAAGACCCTCCGACGCTCAAGTTAGTTCCTGTCAACAGGAATGGAGTGCTCGACAGAATATGGAGGAGAAGAAAAGGATTTTCAGAACCTGTTGTAAAGGTATCCGGAGGGTCCTTTTTATAGAGGGAGCTTATTGTAACCGTCCTGATCAATGCCGTCGTTATTGTCGATCGTTATTGCTGATAAATGCGATCGTTATTGTCGATCGTTATTGCTGATAATCGTTATGTCGATCGTTATTACTGTTGTGTAACCGTAGCGATTGATTGCCTGCAGGAATCCATCATAAGGAGTTCGGCCATTGAGAAGCTCGTCCATTGAAGAAGTCTATAGGGAGTCCGGCTTCCGTAGAAACTCGGCCCGAGAGGAGGTTTTGGGGAAGTTCGGCTCCCGCAAGGGTCTGGCTGAAGCCCGGTCGCTGGGAGTCCGAAGGAGTTCGGCCCGGAGCGCTGGGCGCTGGGGAGTTCGGCCGCTAAGAGGACCGGGGTCTCGGGAAGTCCAAAGGGGCTCGGTAGTTCGGCCGCTTGATAGTTCGGTTGGTTGAAAGACTTCGGCTGAGGCTCAGCCGCTGAGAAGCTCGACCGGATATGGTAGTTCAGCTGGGACGCGTCCACTGAAGTTCTTCCGCATTGATCACATCAGGCTGGGATCGAACTTGACTTTGGCAGGAGCGGGATTTATCCCCAATAATTATCTTTATCGATGATCTATCTAGGTATGGGTATGTGTATCTTATAAGACACAAGTCTGAAGCTTTTGAAAAGTTCAAATAATTCAGACATGAAGTAGAAAAACAAACTAAAAAATTCATTAAGGTTCTTCGATCAGATCGAGGAGGTGAATATCTTAGTCAAGAATTTCTAGACTATCTCAAAAAAAATGGGATAGTCTCTCAATGGACTCCACCAGGAACAGCTCAACTCAATGAAATTTCAGAATGGAGAAATCGAACTCTATTGGATATGGTCCGATCCATGATGAGCTTCACAGACCTTCCTAATTTTTTTTGGGGACATTCATTGTTAACTTTAATTTATCTACTAAATAGGGTTCCCTCTAAGATCATTCCTACCACACCGTATGAGATATGATATGGTAAGAAACCAAATCTGAGTCATCTCAAAATTTGGGATTGTCCGGCTCATGTCAAAAGATAATAAGCGGATAAGCTAGAGTTTAGGTCCTTCAGTGTTCGATTCATAGGATATCCTAAAGAGATTGGGATACTATTTCTACATTCCAGAAGACCACAATGTGATTGTGAGTCGACATGCCATTTTTCTTGAAAAATAGTTTATTCAAGACAGCGGCATTGAAAAGTAGATTAAGCTTGATGATAAAATCTCACAAGTACAACGAGCTAAGGACCAATTGGAACCAAATCAGGTTGAGCCAATAAGAACACTATCTCCTTCACCTCGTAGATTGAAAAGAGTTTTCCATCCTCCTGAAAGATGCTTAGATATTATTTCAGAGAAAGTAGAGAAAATGTTCCTCGTAGGTAATGGTGCACATGGTGATGATCCCAAAACCTACAACAAGGCGATATCAAATATCGACTCCGAAAAATGGCAAGAGGCAATGCAGTCAGAAATTGACTCGATACACTCAAATCAAGTTTGGACCTTGGTAGATCCATCAGAAGGTATAGTACCTATTGGGTATAAATGGATCTTCAAGAGAAAGATTGATGCAGATGAGAATATGAAGACATTCAAGACTAGACTAGTGGCAAAAGGTTATAGTCAACGCGAAGGCATTGACTATCAGGATATCTTTTCCCCAGTGGCTATGCTAAAATCCATCCGCACATTGCTTGCCGTTGTAGCCTATTTCGATTATGAAATATGACAAATGGACATGAAAATAGTGTTCTTAAATGGATATCTTGATGAAGATATCTATATGGAACAGCTACTAGGTTTCACATCCAGTGATACTGATCACAAGGTTTGCAAGCTGCAAAGGTTCATATATGGACTTAAGCAAGCATCTCGGAGCTGGAACACTCGTTTCAATGATGTGATCAAAAAGATTAGTTTCAAAAATGAAGAGGAACCATGTGTCTTCAAAAAGGTTAGTGGGAGCACTGTTGTCTTCCTCGTATTGTACGTGGATAACATCCTCCTTATTGGGAATGATATTCCCATGTTGACGACAGTCAAAATATGGTTGTCCAAGAAATTCTTCATGAAAGACCTAGGTGAAGCATCCTTTATTCTAAGAATTAAGATCTATAAGGATAGACCAAATAGGATGCTAGGACTTTCACAGAAGATGTACATAGAGAAAGTACTAAAGAGGTTTAGTATGAAAAACTCTAAGAGGGGATTAATACCCTTCAGACATGGTATTCACCTTTCCAAGATGATGTGCCCTAGCACACCTGAGAAATAGAACGCATGAGCAAGATCCCTTATGCTTCTGCAATAGAGAGTCTCATGTATGCCATGCTATGTACACGACCTGATATAGTCCATGTTGTGAGTGTCACAAGCAGATATCAGTCAAATCCAGGTGAAGAACACTGGACTTCTGTGAAATGTATCCTTAAGTACTTGAGAAGAACTAAGGATATGATCTTGATCTTTGGTAACGGAGAACTCCAAGTCCAGGGATATACAGACTCAGATTTCATGTCCGATGTAGATGATCGAAAGTCAACATCTGGGAGTCTGTTTGTGTGCAATGGTGGTGTTGTCAGCTGAAAGAGTTCCAAGCAAATCATGATAGCAGATTCCACCATGGAAGCAGAATATATCGCTGCATCAAAGGCTGTGAAGGAAGTATTTTGGTATAAGAAGTTTGCTGCAGAAATTGGAGTAATACCATCATATGCCATTCCTCTGTACTGCGACAATAATGGTGCCATAGCACTTGCTAAGGAGCCGAGGTCTCACCAAAAATTCAAGCATATTAAGTGGTGATACCACCTCATCCGCGATTACCTCGAGAAGGATTACGTCGAGATTAAGAGAGTTGACTCCAGAGACAATGTCGCAGACCCGCTTACAAAATCGTTCGACCAGCAGAAGATCGAAGTCTACCTCGAGAAGATGAGACTTAGACTTGTAGCCAATTGGCTTTAGAACAAGTGGAAGATTATTAGATATATGTACTCTAGAAGCCAGAATTAGCTGATACTTATAATATACTTCTAAGGGCAAAATTGTAATTTTGACTATAATCAATAAAATGGGTTATTTTCTATCACATATGTGTATTTAGTGTCTGTAATACATCCTTTGAGTTAATGATAATAATAATTTATATTTTTAAGAGTTAAAAATTTAAGATATGAATAATCATTATTAACTCATAAAATGCTCCCGACCATAGGATAATCACGAGGATGGTAATTGATCCGGAAGGTTGGTGTACAATCGCTTTTCTTTACTAGATGAGTCTTGAGTCTACAGTGTGGAGACACCGGAGCGAGAGTATAGGTACTCATTAGAGAATGAGAGCACTGAGCGTGACTACCTTGAGTAGTCATTAGGAAGTCTACCTTCTTGTCAATGACTGACTCGAAGCTGTAGTGGTGTGTCTGGTTCTTTGATCTAAGGTGCATCGGCATTTCACCTTGAGGGTGTTATAGTTTGACTACACCATAACTCGATCTCCTAGCCATACGAAATCCTGAGGTGAATGTTGGCTATAGCATGTTCATTGTACGAACTAGATTGAATCAAGAAGAAATCTATCTACCTCGGTGGTAGAAGAGCAACCCTATGATGATCATGAGAATCAAGTCCAGAAGCCCATGGCCATGGCAGAGTGAAATAATAGAAAGAATTTCTATTTAGCTTTTCATATCGAATTTGAATCGAATGATTACATCATATGACAGAGACTAGGGTTTGACGAGTTCACCTAAACCCTAATCTGATCGGGACTCAAGATAGAAGAACTTAATCACACGGGTAGCTGCACCAAGAGGTTTGTATTCAGCTCTGATGGATTGCCATTATATACTACTAGATGTCGCTGATGGATTTTGGGAGCAATTAGAATGATTTAGATGATCGATCATTCTAGATGTTCGAATCAGAAGAGTTCTGATCCATCGAAAAAAATTTCGATAATGTCGATGATAGAGATCATGATATATCCCATTACCATACAGAACTGAACCTAACTGGATCACACAAATAAGGATTTGAATTTGGTGATCATCAATTGAACTGATCCAGTTCAATTAATCTGAATGAGATTCAATTAGGTTCAAAAAAATCGTGCTAGCACTCGATTGAACCTAACATTCTTCTTTTACTATCATAAATAGTTGTCCTGACTAAGCCAAAAAAGTTTGTGCTTGATCAGAGGCCTTTACTTAGTCTGACTAGAGCCTATCCAGATCAAAAAAGGATTGTCTTATTTTGTAAGACAATATCTGCCATTTTTGGTCACCTGCCATTTCTCATCCTTTGACTTTGGTCAAAAGTTGACCTTTGACTGATCAATTGTTAACCATTGATATTTTGACTTCTGTCACGTATCATGCACCTATTGGAGAGCTGATGGGAGCTTGTCCCCCTACCAGAACCTGACAAGGAGAAGGGCGCACACCACCCTTGGCGTGTGCCCAAGCTGGAGGCGCCTAGGAGTCCCTATTGGACAGGGATTTCATCTCCCTTTTGGATTCCAATTAGACTCCTTCTAAGAACCAAGTTTGACTGATCTTAGGCACCATCTAAGGAGAAATCCAAAAAACTCTATTTTCATCAATCAGATTTAGATCTGATTTCATAAAGGATTGTGATTGGTTGGGAAGAAGAGGAGTTGGATCATGCATAGTCTATAAATAAGACCCTACGCCCAACTCAAAAAGCATCTGAGAATTCTCCATGCCCCAAGGCTGGTTCTCTCCTCCTCCTCCACACCAAGCTCATCTTCTCCCTCTCCTCTCCACACCTAAAGTGGTTTGGGATCCAAGTTGGTGCAATCCAGACGAGTGAAAGGCGACAGAAAGCTAGAAGGCTGCGCTGCTGCAAAGGACAACTGCTAATCTTCGAAAGATGTTTTGAAGATCTTCCAAATCATATCCAAATCTGATTTTTGGAGACGTGATAGAGAAGAAGAGAATCTCCAGATCCAGTCCGAGTGGATATCGATAGAGGCCAAGCACTTGCGTGGCTAGATCCAGAACCTTCCGCTGCTTACAGGATCATCAACGGGTAATAGGATTACCCTACGTTAAGGTAAATTTAATTTAATTTAATTTATCTAAATTTATTTTATTTATTAAAATAATAAAAATCAGATCTAAAACATCCTAGATCTGATCTAGATCAAAAAAAAATTTTTTTAAAATATATCTCTTGATCCGATCAGATCTGAATGAACCTGATCCGAAAAATCAGAATTTCTCTTCAAAAAGGACATGTATCACGATTAGGACTTGTCTGGCAAATGAGATGCTGTATGGCATATTGGAAGAGAGAACATCCAAGAATTTATGATCGAGATTACATTAGTTGTAAATGAGAAAAAATATGTGCAACAAGTTGATACTGAAAAAGTAACTATACAATCTTCGAATGTAGGAGGGCAAGGATGTTGCGGGTCATATTTAGCGGTTTGACCAGATGAGCATGGATTTGTTGAACATCAAGATAGATCTCGAAGAAGAGGATAAGAGTTTATTGCTGTTGTATTCGATATCCGGGAGCTTCGATTCATTCGTGACGACATTGTTGTATGTAAGGAGACACTAATATACGAGAAGATCGTATCAGTGTTAAGATCCAACAAGCAGCGAGAATGGATGACGAAGAGGAAGATCTTTTAGGAAGATCTCGTAGTTTCAGAGAGGCCAAGGAAAGAGAAGAAAAGAGCAAGCAAAGGGGCATTAAGGAATCCAAAAAATGCTTTAAGTATGATGAAGTATAACACTTTAAGCAGGAGTGTCCGCTTTGAAAAAAGTACAAGAAAGAAAAAAAATCGGATTCCATCAGTTCAAGATTCTCTTAAGAGAAGGATGCCTCGTAATTTCCCGAGTACTCTCTTAAGTAGTGAGATGGTAAAATATAACTCCATGTTAATTTATAACTAAAATCCATGCACACTTAAATATGGTAGCTCAAATATGGTAGGTTCTCATTATTCTCTTCAACCTAGAATTCTCACATTCCCAATGTAAACAATGTTGTTATTTGAGGGTGGAACTAACAAGAAAAAAGACTAGATTTTTTTTTTTTTTTTTTTAATTTATAGTTTTGGACCAGAGCTCTGTCCGATAGCAGTCTTAGGTTCAAATTTCTGGCTTGAGCCTTGCTAGTAGTATAAAATAGAGCTCAAATTATCCCAAGTCAGGTAGGCCAACTTAGCCCATTGATACCTCTAAATATTGCCACTAGAAGATAAAAAGGATACCCATGATTTAGTAAATTTAGCTCTCCAACACCGGACTGAAGCGGAAAGGTCCCTAATCCAATGCTTTGATCTAACATGAATCATCAAAGTTTATGTTTTATTCGAGTTTGTTGGACTGGATTACGAGTCATGACCATAGTACAAGGATTTTAGGAATAACCAATGTTTCTTAATATAGCTGTTTATTTCATCTAGGAACCGAGTTACGTTGAACGGATTTTGTTGTATCATCCGGATCAAAGCATGAAATGTGAATATGGATTGAAGACGTCTGACCGTATGTTATGTCCCATGGTGCATGCATAACATTTAAAAGGTATCTGATTTGCAATTGGAATCAAATTTGCAATAAAAGTTGGAATAATCATATACCTGAAGCATTTAGTTGGTAACTGACATCAAAATCAGAATAGAGATTTGAATTTTTAAAAAATAATTAAAATTAGATTTTAGAAAGATTAGATCATTCTCATTCTATTTCATAATTATAATGGAATTAGAACTCCCTCTTATTAAATGGTTACAATGAAAATTATTTATTTTTATTTCCATTCCAGCAAGTGCAGAGGGGATCAAAGGCGGAGGAGCCGTGGATGCCTTTGGAGAGCGGGGGAGGGTGGGTGGGGTGTCACCGAGAGGGTGGGGAACCACGGGCTAAGGACCCGCAGGAGCATGAGGGAATCGAGGACGGAGAAACATGGGTGCTTTATTTTCAGGGAGCCTGGGATGGAGGAAGCCATAGATTAAAAAAATAATAATATATATATAAAATAATAATATATAATAGTTTGAATATTTTTTATAATAAAAAATTATTAAAAAAAGTACTATAATAAAATCCTAAAATACATTACATCCGTGCAACATAGATTTTAAAAAAAAATTTTATTTTTTAATATTTATTTTCAAAACTATCTTATTTTTTATTTTTTTTAAAATAAATCATTTATACCAGATACATTCAAAAGATTAGAAAAAAAAATAATCTCTGATTTGCCCCCCAAGATCAGTACAATCAGAAAGAAAGATAGATATATCTCGAAGAATGAAATGGTGGGGTCTATCTTCCGCATAACTCTGAATTCATGCCACGACAACAGCTGAGTCACCATCAAAAGCGATATGATCCGCCCCTAGAATCATCCAGGCATAGGCAATACCAACCCAGGCTGCACGAAGCTCCGCTCCCAAAATCATAGGACCAGAAAGGCGCTGGCCACCAGCTGCAATCAATCTAAAATCGAGCCCATGGATGACAAGGTCAGCTTCTTTATTTTTCAAAATACCATAATTGGGTTGATGGGGATGTGAGGTGGCGAAACTGTATGTTGACATACGATTTTAGATGACATGGCTTTCCATGATGAAAATAAAATAAAAAATAAAAGTGCAGGTTGGAACTGCGATTTCAGGAGAAATCGCATTTTCAATGTGTGATTTCATTTTCTTCTTCTCTTGTGGGATCGGGAGGGGGATGGTGTTCGCACCCAACCATAGAGGATGACCCGAGTATAGATTTATTGGGACCAAAGGGAGGAAGGGGTGGTGGTGGTCGTGCGGAGCCGTAGGTGGGGGGTGGCGGGGTGCGAGTTCACCGAGGCCAGAGATGGATGGGAGGAGAGGATGGTAGCTCCGACAGATAGGAGGCCAAGAGTAGGAGTGAAGAAGCCGCAGGAGGAGAAGGCCATCGAGGGAAGGTGCAACGGAGCGGCGGAGGAGCCGTGGGCCTAAGGCCGCACGGTTCGCCTAGGCCGGGGAGGGATTGGGGGGGAGGATGGTGGCGCCGACGGGCAGAGAGCTGAGGTTAGGCGCGAAGAAGCCACAGGAGGAGAAGGCCATCCCCTCTTCTCCCTCAGCCCCTCCCCACCGCCATCCCCTCTCCTCTCCTCTCCTGGCCTCACCCCACCACCATCCACACCGCATCTCACGCGACCACCCCCCCACCCTCCATGGCTCCATCCCATTGCCATCCCCTCCTCTTCCCTCCACCACCCCAGTCGAGCTCCCATGGTTCTACATGATCATCGATGACTACCTACATATTTTTTATAAAAATATATATAATAATAATATATAATAGTTTGAATATTTTTTATAATAAAAAATTATTAAAAAAAAGTACTATAGTAAAATCCCAAAGATATATTGCATCCGTGCAAAACAGATTTTTTTAAAAAATATTATTTTTTAATATTTATTTCCAAGTCATTCTTATTTTTTAATCTATTTTTCAAAATATCATAGTTGGGCTGATGGGAATGTGAGATGGTGAAACCGTATGTTGACATATGATTTTAGGTGACATAACTTTCCATGATGAAAATAAAATAAAAAATAAAAGTGCAGGCTGGAAATGTCATTTCAGGAGAAATCGCATTTTCAATGTGCGATTTTTTTTTCTTCTCCCACTGGGTCGGGAGGGGGATGGCGTTCGCACCCAGTGGAGGGCCCAAGTACAGGTTTATCGGGACCAGAGGGAGGGAGGGGTGGTGGTGATCGCGCAGAGCCGCAGGAGGAGGGAGGGGGGAGGAGGAGCGACGAGATGTGAGTTTGCCGAGGCCGGGGATGGATGGGAGGAGAGGGTGGTAGCGCCGGTGGATAGAAGGCCGTCGAGGGAAGGTGCAGCGGAGCGATGGCCCGACAGAGGAGCCGTGGGCCTAAGGCCGCATGGGTTCGCCTAGGCCGGGGAGGGATGGGAGGGGAGGATGGTAGCGCCGGCGGGCAAGGGGCCGAGGGTAGGCACGAAGAAGCCATGGGAGGAGAAGACCGTCCCCTCACTCGATCCCGCTCTGCCGCCGTCCCCTCCCCTCCCCTAGCCCCACCCCACCACCGTCCGCACCGCATCTCGTGCGACCGCCCCCCACACCCTCCGTGGTCCCATCCTATTGCCGCCCCCTCCTCTTCCCTCCACCAACGCCGATGAACTTGAGCTCCCATGGTTCCGCACGATCATCGATGACCACTTGCACCCCTCCATCTGCGCCCCTTCGTAGAGTGGAGCAAAAATAAAATAAAATCGCATATGGACCTATGGCTCTTCCGCTGGGCCGCCACTCCACTGCACCTCTCCCTTGGCCCCGACCTCGACGAACTTGTCCACGCCCTCGCGACCTTGTGGGAACACACATCCCCCCCCCCCCCCACCCGACCCTACAGGAGAAAGAAAAAAAATAATTATATATTAAAATAATATTTTTTTCTTAAATCATATTTTCAACTAATTATATATTAAAATAATAATTTTTCCTTAAATCATATTTTTCAACTTATATTTTTATTTTTTTATTTTATTTTCATCGTATCATGTTCAATATACATTTTCGCCACCTTACATCCCCGTGTCCACTATGATATTTTGGAAAATAGGTTGGAAAGTAGGATAGATTTTTCAACTTATATTTTTATTTTTTTATTTTATTTTCATCGTATCATGTTCAATATACATTTTCGCCACCTTACATCCCCGTGTCCACTATGATATTTTGGAAAATAGGTTGGAAAGTAGGATAGATTAAGAAATAAATATTAAAAAAATAATATTTTAGAAAAAAAAAAAAAAAACGATGCAAAACTCGTGATGGCGAGATTGGTGGCATATAGGGCTTTCAAGAACGCAGGGGATCTTCTAGAAGGTTGGCTAAGATATCGCCTGCCAAAGGGAGCCTATCAATCTTTCCGACGTACCGACAAAAAAATAGAGCGCATTAAAATGCGAATCACCATGCATCCTCCAGTATCTCGCTAGCTTTATCGACCATCTTCTTTTTAGACAACAAACTGATGCCAATCCGCCAAGAGAGGTCCCATCCATCTCATCTCTCGCCCCCTCGCCGTCTCCACTGAGATCTTCCACCCCACGCAATGGATCCCAGCGGGGGCGAAATCGCAGTGGAAATCCTCCCCTTTATTCGAACCTACAAGGATGGCCGCGTCGAACGCCTTCTCCCCACCGACATCGTCCCTCCCACCCTCGATCCCACCACCGGCGTCACCTCCAAAGACGTCATGGTCGATCGCGAGACCAACGTATCCGCCCGGCTCTACCTACCCGACCTCGCCTCCCTCTGCCCTTCTCAGAAGCTCCCCATCCTCGTCTACTTCCACGGCGGTGGCTTCTGCTTCGGGAGCCCCTTCTGGACCCTGTACCACAACCATCTCAACTCTCTCGTCGCCAAAGCCAACGTGGTCGCCGTCTCGGTCGACTACCGGCTTGCGCCGGAGAATCCAATCCCGGCGGCCTACGAGGACTCGTGGCACGCGCTCCAGTGGGTGGTGTCCCACTCAGAGGGGACCGGGCCCGATCCCTGGCTCGCTGAGCGGGGGAACTTGTCACGCGTGTTCTTGGCCGGAGACAGCGCCGGCGCCAACATCGTCCACAACATGGCGATGCGGGCGAAGGCGAGGATCGAGGGGGTGGTGCTGGTGCACCCGTTCTTCTGGGGATCGGAGCGGATGGGGTGCGAGAAGGACCGAGACGACAAGCCTTTGCTTGACCCGGTGACAACAGACCTTGTGTGGCCGTTCGTGTGCCCAGGCGCGGCGGGGAGCGACGACCCGCGGTTGAATCCGATGGCGAAAGGGGCGCCGAGCCTGGCGGGGCTGGGATGCGCGCGGGTGCTGTTGGTCGTGGCGGAGAGGGATCTGTTGAGGGATAGGGGGAGAGCGTATTACGAGGCTTTGAAGGGGAGTGGGTGGGGGGGGATGGTGGAGCTGTTTGAGACGAAAGGCGAGGATCATGTGTTCCATCTGTTCGAGTCTGGGTGCGACAAGGCTTTGGAGCTGTTCCAGCGTTTGGCTGGTTTCATCAGGCGCGAGTAGCACAAGGTGCTGATACTTGGATGATGCTTAGCTAAAGAGGTGCTCTGTAAGGAATAAAAGCAAACATTTTATGCTTATTTCTAATAAGTAATAACATGATCTTCTCTTGAATATCTTTAGTGCTTATTTATTATTTAAATTTATTTCACATAATTTTTATCCGATTAGTTTTTAACATTTATCAGATTTTCTACACTATTTATTTATTTATTTTGACAAGTTTTTAACATTTGTCAAATTTTTTTGGACTATTTATTTATTTATTTTGAGAGGGAGCGACGGCTTTTCAATCATCCAGGTTTAGATTTTTGAAAATACAAATCCAAAATAGAGGTTAGAAACTTTTATTGATAATAAGAAGAGAGTTGCGACCACCGCGGCGGGGGAGAGAGATATTTGGGTCGAGCCGATAAACCAGGCCAACAAGGTCATGCAATAGCAGCCCAAATTGCCACAAAATAAAATAATTAAAGGAGCAGAAAAACTCCAGACTTGCTTTATGTTCTTTCAATTCTTCAACCAGCCGGTCTGCCACACGCGCGCGCGCGCACACACACACAGATATATATATATATATATATATTATATTATATGTGTGTGTGTCAGACCGGCTGGTTGAAGAATTGAAAGAACATAAAACAAGTCTAGAGTTTTTCTGTATATATACTAGTTTTGAGCACGTTGCTAAAAAAAGTTATATAAAAATAATAAAATAATATTTATTTTATTTTATATTATTTTCTATCTATATAAATATATTTTAATTATAAAAATATAATATATTAATAATATAATATAATTTATATAAATAAAATTTAATATAATTTTTTATTAATTCAAAATTTAAATTTAATGTTTGAAAGATTATTAAATAAGAGAACACATGATATAGAAAAAATGATTTATGTGGACAATCTTAAATACCTGAAAATTTTTTCTTTCCTCTATTTTTACTTTCTAATATATATATATATATATATATATATATATATATATATATATGTCAATCTCATTCTTTGAGCCTTTCGATCTATTCTCATCTCGATCCAATAATTTTTTCTACCACTACCACCAACTGCACGCCATCCGATCTATCCTCATCTCGATCCAATAATTTTTTCTACCACTACCACCAACTGCACGCCATCCCCGTCTTAAATGCCATCCTCTTCCAATTTCAGTCACTCTATCTCGTTTTCAACTTCTCAAGCCCTCCAATGTTACAGAATTGATGAAAAAATAAAATAAATAAATAAGATATTTATGATATTATTTTAAAAATAATTTTTTTATTAAAATAATAATTTATAAATATGCAGATGGCAATTTGAAAAACTTACCTTCAGTATATAACGTCCGGCTCTAATCTTCTCCCACTAAATCTGCATACTTAAAGAAAGATGAATCAATTAGAATCGTCGATAGTCAAAATAATATGATAAAAATATAAAAATCAGAAAGAATGAATATCTCTCATATTTTTTTTATATCAAATTTATAAAAATTCAAAAAATATTATCCAAAAATATATCCATCCAAAGAATATTGTCCAAAAGATATGTCGACATGTCTTTTTTTTTTTTTTTTTTTTTGGAGGAGAGACCAGAAAAAAGAAAACTCTTAACGTTTTAGGTTGAAAGGATCCGACAAGAAACCACAAAAACTGAAATTTCCACTTTCATGTGCATGTAATCTTATCGGCCTCAAACCAATGGAAAAAAACTTCCGTTGGGGGAAAAAATATCCGTTCAGGATATTTCAACCAAAGAGCCGTTGCCTACTAAAAAGTACTGCATCTAATCTTGTATATTAAAAAAAAGTACAACAATCTCCATCATTTTCTAAAAATAAAAAATAAAAAAGTAAGAAAATAAAATAAACCAATAAATAAATAGCTATCTGCACAATGCATAGCAATAGGTAGATATTCTTGAACCTATGATTTAAGCAAAGTCTAAAGTGAATGAGAGGATAAAACCCTGATCTGCTACAAGACTTTAGAATTGTTCACATCGTACAAAAGTTCATTAGTTCTTTTAAGGCTGCACGTTATGGGTCATATGCTTATCCCAGCTTAGCAAGTGCTTTAAAACTTTACCACGGTTCATAAGAAGCAACTCTGACTTCCACACTGGCAAAGACGAATTCCATCAAGAGTGTTCACGTTCTCTTTCACTCCACCGAGGCTGCGGATTTGTTAAGAACTTATCAGTTCAACCTTACTTTGTTGCGAAGTAACAGTGCATATGCAGAGATGGGATTTTTAATTTGAAACTATAATTTAAGCACTAGTTTCAAAAATTCATGCACCGGAAATGTAACCTCATTGTTATCTCATTATCCAATGCCCTTTTCCATATAAAAGCATTTGGTCTAGATATAGCATCATTATAATTCTTAGGGTTATCTCCAAAATGATATATATATAAATATACATTCATGGTCCCAAGTCTTTTTCAACTCTCTTTCTATTACTTCTTAATTCTAATTCCCTATTTTTGGAAGAATTTTATTCTAAATTTTCAGAATTTTATGAAAAATTTTGTTCATCTAAAAATTGATTTTCTCTTATTTAAAACACCTAATTCTTTTGCCAAATCTTTTTCTGAATCTAATGAACTAGCATCTTTGATAGATAAATGTTCAAAAAATTCAGCATCAATTGCTTCAAATAAAGTATTAGACTTTAGACTTAAAAATCTATATACCCTAATATTTTGTGCATAACCAAAAAAAAATAAATTTAATACTTTTAGAACCATGCTTTGATCTTTTATAAGAAGTATCCAACACATGAGCAATGCAACCCCAAACTTTAAAATAACTCATATTAGGTTTCTTATTTTTCATAATTCATATGGTGTTTTATCCATATTTTTATGCAATATTTTATTACCAATATAGCATCCCGTATCTTGGTGCAGAAAATGAATTGCCACCGGAGATTGCTGGAGGTAGAATTCAAGATCTCGCTGGTAAAACCTGCAAGAGAAAATCTTGACCGGAGGTGGATGGCTCCAGCATGGACTCTTCGGCAATAGTAATCTGGCCAATAAGAATGGAGTACTCAGAAAATTAGAAAATAAGAAGAGTGCTTAGAGAAAAAAGCACATCTAAAGGATCTTATTATAGATGGAGCCTATAATAAACTGATGGTGACTATTATAACTGAATATTAGTAGGTCGTTTAAGCCGTTCAAAGTTTGTTATGGAGAGTGGACTATCACTTGTCATCACTTGCTGACGGTTGGCTATTATTTATTAAAGTTTGGACAAAAGATCAGATACTTCCGAGCTCAACCATGAATTATTTGATCTAAGGTTAAGCCATTGGAGCTTAGGATCAGAAGAATTGGGCTTGAAGATTAGTCTTTAGACTAAGAGCGACAAATTTGTAGATCAAATTCTGATTTAAACTACGATAGGACTGTTTTAACTGCTCTTAGAAGCTCATCTATCTTCAAGGTTGTCTAGTGATGGGGGTTGATATTTTGGTCTGAAGTTATATAGTAGAAGTTGAGGTCAAAAGAAAATTATTGGAGGGCCAACTGCACAAATTGGACCCATAATTGAGATATTAAGGTCAACCAAAATTGAAAATCAAAAGGATGCCAGGTTTCTTAATTAAAACTGCGACGAAGTTGCCTCAATCATTTTGATAAAGTTCAGCCAATACCTAAAGTCAACCAATAGTTGAGGTCAGATATTATTAAAATACTTGATACTGTGGAGCGGCTATCGGCTATCCTAAATTAAAGGTCAGAGCCAGACAAATATTGAATCTTCTTGCTAAGGCTTACTCAGCTGAAGTTCAAAATCGGGTCTTAATAAAATCTACTAACATGATGACACTAATATTAAACCAGAGCTGAAGGTCGGGGTAAAGATGCTTAGCTGTTATATAATTTTAGATATCGATTGGAAGTTATAATCATTTCTGAAATGAGCTATCCTTGATTAAAGTTTAGAAATAGTCGAATTTAGGGGCTGATCCTTTGGCGCGCAACTGGACTAGGAGATTGAGTTGATTGAACGTCGAATTGGATTGCATCTTAACCTAGATGATATTTTTAAAGGATAAACAAGGTTGGACCTTATCAGACTTCGATGGGAGCTATTTTACTCTTAACACTTATCTCCTTACTCTCGAGTTCGAAGTTCAGACGAAGAAAGTACTATCATTTATGATCATCAAAGTCCCATTCCACTTTTCCACCTTTGAGATGTGATATTTTTTGGATTATTCAAACTGATGCAGAAGCTTATTTATTGTAGAATGATCCATGATCTTGAATTTTGAAATTTTTCTTGGCATGGAGCTTAATTGTATGGTGCAATAATTGTTTCGTCTGACATTTGCAACTGCAATAATTAACTGGACATGCGGAAGGCTAGGATTGAGCGTTGGCGATTTGCAATCATGGCAATTTAGAGCATTATTGTCTATTTAAATCTTCTCTTTCTCTCTCTCTTTTTCATTTGGAGTTTCTTCTCTTTCGTTTCTTTTTCTCCCATTGCCTTCCTTGACTCCGACTACTTTCATCTTTCTAGGATTTTTCAATCTCGATCATCTCCTTTCTATCCATCATCTACTACTCCTTTCGCCGAATCAAGCCCTCTACCACTTTAGTTTAGTGCTCCAATTTCTTCTTTTAAGTTTGACATCTTTTTTCTACTTTTGAAAGTTTATTTCGGGTTCAACTGTTCTTCCTTTAATTTCTGAGATTTTTTTTGATTTTTGATTGATTTGTCTTGATTTCTTTTGATCTAAAATATCTTCTCGTGATTTTGAATATTCGTGGTCTTCACCTTTAGAAAATTTTTCTGAATCAAGCCCACCAAAACTCAGGGCCGAAGTTAATCCTGAACTTAAAACCCATCCAACCTTCGTTCTTGGGACAATCACCTCCACCCTCACGTATGAAGATCTTTTATTCATCCGAATCCGGTACGCAGTTCTCCCTAAGTATGAACTTGAGCTACCAAGATTGGATGGAAAAATTTATTCTCCTTCTCCAGGTCGGCTTAGTCTGTACACAGAGGCTCTACATGTCGAGCTTCGACTGTCGATCCCTATCTTTATACTTAAAATTTTTTACTTTTTTTATATTTCTTTATCTTCTATAGTCCCAAACTCTTTCCGCTTCATCATAGAATATATATATATATATATATATATATATATATATATATATATATATATATATATATATATATATTCTTTCTCACTTGTACTTAAATTTTTTTCAAGCAATAAAATTCAAATTTCTCATATCCTATCTCGTATGTTATAATGTATTTACAAAATATTTTTTTTTATAAATATCATGGACGAGCTCAATCATGGACCTCAAGGCATTTCTTTTGGAACTCAAATAAAAACTTTGAAGAAAGAAATACTTCAAATTAATAGAAAATTAAAAAACGTTAAGAAGGAGCTCCATACATCAAAGAAAGATTATAAGGCAACTTCTGCCGAAATCAACTATTTATGCTGAGCCTCAAAATAGGCATTTAGAGATTAAACTTCGAAGAAGTATCGACTGTCCGAAGAGCTTCAACGAGTCTCTAAGCAAGCCAATGAAAAATCTTAGCTTCTGATTGCTAAAGTTAGTTTCCTTGAAGCTGAACTTAGGAATGCCTAGAAGAAGATCCAACTTTTGGAGAAGAAATCATACTGGTCTCAGATACAAGAAGAACATGACTGGGATTGGTCCAAGAGATTTTTCGACCTTTAGAACCAATTTCGTAAGACCGAGGAATAATATGATGAATATAGGTTAGCTAGAGCAACCAAATTTTTGATCTCCAACATCAACTTTGGGCAACCAATAAAGAGATAGCTCGGCTTAAAGAAGATTCTATGAGAAATGTTCAGGCCGATCCAAGGAGCCACTCAAACGAACTCGCTTTAGCCAAGAATAGTCTTGCGAATCTTATCGAGGTTTATGACAAAAATAAATTCGAGCTTCTTCAACTTAAGATTCAAATCAAATATCAAGAGAAGGCTATCAAAAATGTCAAGGCTAAATCTGCTATACTTCAGAAAAGGCAAGGCTAAAAGAGTCGCAGGATGAGGTCATAAGAGCTCAATATTTACTTAAAGAATGCTTGACAAAAAAGAAGCATGAAAACTAGATAAGAGATCTGAAGAACTTCCTAATGTTGGTTAGGGCCAATCTGGAGAGTTTTTACATATTGAAGTTAAGATTATATATGAAATGGAAATTAAAGCTACAGTCAATGAAACGACTTAAACAATTAGCAAGCAAAAGATAATAATACGGGATAAAACTTGGGTCATATTAGGATTAAAATTGAACAATAATACAGTTTTAAAATGATTAAGATTAGAAGCATGAACAAAGCAAATCCAATTTACAAAAAAAAAAAAGGACCATAGTTCCTATTTTTTAAGGAAGATATTATAGCTTATGCAAGTTTTGTAAAGTAACAGAAACACCAAAGAAGTCTAAGATTTATTGAAATTGAAACTAAAGTTATGATCCATAAAAGGGGATCATAACTCATAAGTGGAACCAAAATCTAATATGAATGAATCAATAGTAAGCCCCCTCTCACTGTTGGAGTGTTGAATATGTTAGACCCAAGTTTAGGATAACAAAAGTAAAACAGGAACAAATTATATTAAAATTTGTGCAGATCAAATAGTTTGGTCATAGCCAAAGTGATTTTCTTCGGGAAATAGATAGGATCAGGTTAGGTCCAGGTGGAATTATGAGCTTAAAATCATGTTTATCATCAGACTGAAGGAGCACCTAGTTCTAATTGAGATTAAGATCTAGGTAAGCATGACTAGCATCTGAAAAGGATTGAGATTTAGATTTAATATCAAAGTTATGTCGCAAAATGAAACACAGATTCAAATTAAAACTAGAACAAGATCAGCAGTGCTGACTTAAATCAAATCTAAAATCTATGCATAAGGTTGAATTCAATATTATAAATGATTTGAAACATATATTCTGGACATATGATCTCATGTAGAACAGCAGAAATTACATTAAGCCATTGAAAATTGAAATTTAAGTTATACTTCAGAAAAGGGGATAATTAATGGAACTGAAATCAACAAGAGCCTTAGTAATTTACTAGATTGTACAGGTCCCTTTTCATCGTTCTGGTGATTAACATGTCAGACTCAAGTTGATATCATGGAAAGGAATCAGGATACAAAATGTATCAAAACATCAAGATCAAATGCTTCTACAGCAAGCTGTGTTGTTCACTTGTTATAAGGCTTATGTTCAAATTAGCTTCTTGATGAATTAAGATGATTTCAAAGTCATTATTACATTTGTATTCCTACTGAGATCTAAATTACTGATGCTAAAAGATTATGGTTTTGATTAGTGGAAATGTGATGATATGATAATAATTAAATTTTAGATGTGGATTCAAGAAAAAGCTAAAATCCCAAAATTCTACATAACAACTAATTGCCTTGCCAGGTTTTCACATACGATACATATAATTAAGATCAATGTGAAGATAAAATTCAAAATAGGATGTGTTGGGGATAAATCCCACTCCCGCCAAAGTCTAGTCCGATGCTTAGCCTAATGCAATCAGTAGCCGCAGAAGAGCTTCAGCAGACGGACTTTAGCCGAACTACTTAGCGGCCAAACTCCTTCTGACTCCCCAATCGCCGAGTTTCAGTCAGACTCCCGCAAGAGCCAAACTCTCTCCACGTCGTTACAGCCAGGCGCCTGCGGGAGCCGAATTCTCTCCAGCAGCCGAGCTTCTATGGAAGCCGGACTCCCTGCGGACTTTTCCAGCGGACGAGCTTTTACGGAAGCCGGACTCCCTACGGATTTCTACAGCGAACAGGCTTCTCAATGGCCAAACTTTCATAAAAGCCGAACTTCTTATGATGGATTCCTGCAGGCAATCCCGCTACGGTTACATGATAATAACGATCGGCATTTATCGAGTCAATAACGATCGATATTTATCAAGTTAATAAATGACCGGCATTGATCAGGACAGTTACGATAATCATTAATCAAGGCGGTTACAACAAGCTCCCTCTATAAAAAGGACCCTCCGGATACACTTAGGCCAGGTTTTGAAAACCCTTTTCCCTTCCTCTAAACTCTACTAAACTCCGCACTGAGCACTCCATTCCTGTTGACTGAAGCTGACTTGATCGTCGGAGGATCCTACCGGAGTCAACCCCCACTGACTCCGAACGGGACTTTGTTTTGTAGATCCCCGATGGCGACCTCATCGGCCTCCACTCCAGCGGATTTCGGCGACAACCAGTATCTGCGTCAACAGATTAGCGCTAGAGGAAGGGGACCGACAAAGATTTCTCTCTTAAAGGAAGGCAGGGTTCCTTTGTTCTTAAAGGAGTGCTCGGAAAATCTCTCTTCCTCCTTTTTCGAATTTCTTTCCAAAAAGAAAAGATGCCCCCAAGGAGAGCCTCCACCCGACGATCGACGGCCTCCGCAGTCCGATCCCGTTCGGATCCATCCGCTCCCACTCCAGCCCCGACGACCCAAGCTCACTCTATAGCCCGACGATCGGTAGCCTCCGCAGCCCAATTCCATTCAGGTCCGTCCGCTCTCGCTCCAGCCCCGACGATCCAAGCTCACTCTGTAGCCACGGTAGACGCTGAGCAGTTCAACCTGCTCGTCCAGCAAGTTCGTGGCCTCACTGAGGCGATTCAGGCGGTGCAGACCATGCACCAGCAAACCCCCATACCAGTTTAACCGGCGCAGGATTCTCCAGAGCCATGTGGCCCAGTCCAGGGGCAATCAACATGGGCAACCCGACCTCCAATCCTCGGAAGAGGAAGGCAACGGAAGGAGAGCCCTTGTTCGGACCGCAGCTCATCCCAAGGTAAAGCTTTGCACCCATTCAGCAGGAAGACCTTGGAGATCAGAGATCGCGAGGATCTC
This sequence comes from Cocos nucifera, assembly GCA_006176705.1. NCBI lineage: Eukaryota > Viridiplantae > Streptophyta > Magnoliopsida > Arecales > Arecaceae > Cocos > Cocos nucifera. The sequence continues at coordinate 175,948 of QRFJ01002054.1, read as the reverse complement.
CTGGATCAAAGGCTCTTAGAAATGAGCCGACGAATCGAAGAACTCTGTCACACTCCCTCCTCACGCGGTAATGACATCTGCACTGATTCTCCTTTTTCGTAGAAAATCATGCAAGAATCGGTCCCGTCGAACTTCAATCTCCCACAGTTCGAGAGCTACGATGGGGCCACCGATCCGGTCGACCACCTGGAAGCCTTCCGAACAATGATGTTGCTCCATCGCGCGCCAGACACTATCTTATGCCGGGCTTTCCCCTCTACTCTTAAAGAAGCCGCTAGAAACTGGTACTCGACGCTCAAGCCAAACACCATCTTATCATTTGACAAGATGAGTCAACAGTTCGCGGCCCACTATGTTAGTAGTCGACGTCCGCACCGAGGTTCGGAGTCCTTAATGGCCATCAGGCAGAAAGAGGAGGAATCCATCCGAGCTTACATTATCCGGTTTAATATTGCTGCACTAGAGGTCCAGGACCTGGATCAGTCAGTTGCCATGGCCGCTCTCAAAGGCGGCCTTCAGAAGAACGACCTACTGTTCTCCTTAAAAAAGAAGTATCCCAGGGACTTTGCCGACATGCTGGCTCGGGCCAAAAGTTATGTCCGGGCAGAGGAGGCCTTCGAGGCTAAGGACGACAAAGTCGACGGCAAGCGGCGAATCGGCGGGCCAGGCAAGTCCATCGAAGAAAGAAAGCGGACTGAAGCTCGGCCGCATTCTCGGACTCCTCCTGGTCGCGGGCGAGCCCGGACTCCCCCTCAAGCTCGGAAGCGGGGAAGCCCTGATGGAAGGACACGCCAAGATTTTTCTCAGCACCGAAGTTCTCTCCGACGATGATGATTTCACAACTACGCCTCCCTTAACACCCCGAAGACTTAAGTACTGATGGAGATCCGGGAACGACTTCCAAGATCGAAGAGAATGCGTTTCCATCCTAGCAAGCGCAATCTCAACAAGTTCTGCCTTTACCATCGCGACCACGATCATGATATCGAGGAGTGCATTCAACTTCAGGACGAGATCGAAGAGCTCGTCAGGCGAGGCAGACTAAGTCGATTTCTTTGAAGACGGCCTGAGGAGAAGGAAGATCGGTCAAGAGCGCTACCATCAAGTGAAAAAAACCAGCAAGAAGATCAGCCGCCCCTTGGCGTCATCAATACTCTCTTAGGGGGACCTCAGCAAGGAGAGACCAGCAGATTTGAAGGATTGGTGAAGAGGCGGAGGATCATGAAGCCTGTAGCCTTCATTGAAGAGGACGGTCAGGGAATCCAATTTCCACACAATGATGCGGTTGTAGTTTCTTTGAATATTACTGACTACGATGTATGCTGCATTCTGATAGATAATGAAAGCTCAGTTGATGTGTTGTTTTACGATGCCTTCTCAAAAATGTCCCTATCCGACGATCGATTGGGACCGATGAATTTCCCGCTGGTAGAATTTGCTGGCAATGCCGTACCAGTCGAAGGTATAATAACATTGACCGTAACAGTAGGGCAGCGTCCGAAGCTTGCCAAAGCTCGGGTCGACTTCCTAGTCGTAAGGATCCCATCCGTCTATAACGCGATCCTTGGCCGACCTGGTCTAAATGCACTCCGGGCGGTAGTGTCAACCTATTATTTGAAGATGAAGTTCCCGATGAGTCACGGGATCGGAGAAGTCAGAGGAGACCAGGCTCTGGCGAGGTATTGCTATTCGATTGCCCTACATAAGGGAGATCAGTCCGACCCTTATCTTGTTGACGGACTGGACATCCGCGAGGACCTCATTAAGGAGCGGGGCGAGCCTGTGGAAGACCTCATTTCTATGCCCTTGAATGATGGAAACTTGGAGCATATGGTGCAGATCGACTCCAACTTGGCGGTCGAGGTTCGGGAGCAGCTCATCGCTTTCCTCAGAAGAAATGCAGACATCTTCGTCTGGACCCCAGCGGATATGTCGAGGATTGACACCGAGGTCATGGAATATCGGCTGGCCATCGATCCGAAACATCGATCGATAAGAGAAAAGCTGCGCCAACACGCCCCGAAGAGGCAGAAAGCGATCGTCGAAGAAGTAGACAAGCTCCTCAAAGCCGGACTCATCCGAGAGGTTAACTATCCGACCTGAGTTTCGAACGTGGTTCTTGTCAAGAAAGCAAATAACAAGTGGAGGATATGCGTTGACTTCAAAAAGCTGAACAAGGCTTACCCGAAGGACAGCTACCCCCTACCTAGGATCAATCAGCTGGTGGACGCAACCTCGGGCCATGAGCTCCTCATCTTTATGGACGTCTTTTCTGGTTACAATCAGATACGCATGGCGCCTGAAGAGGAAGAAAAGACCACCTTCATTACTAACCGAGGTCTTTATTGCTACAAGGTCATGCCTTTTGGACTCAAGAACGCAGGGGCAACATCCCAGCATTTGGTCAATAAGATCTTCAAGGAGCAGATCGACCGCAACATGGAGGTGTACGTAGATGACATGCTCGTCAAAAGTCGAGCTTCAGCAGACCACCTGGCCGACCTTGAAGAGACCTTCGGTGCACTCAGAAAGCACAAAATAAAGCTGAACCCAACCAAATGCGCCTTTGGCGTAACCTCCGAAAAATTTCTCGAGTTCATGGGGTCGAGACGCGGAATCGAGGCAAACCCTTAGAAAATTTGAGCCATTCGAAAAATGACCACTCCAAAGACGATCAAGAAAGTTCAGCGCCTGACCGGGAAGGTGGCGTCCCTAAATCGCTTCGCCTCAAGATCGATCGAATGATGCATGCCCTTCTTCGAGGTTCTTAGGCGATCGAAGGACTTCTGCTGGACGGCGGAGTGCCAACAGGCATTCGAGGAGCTCAAAAACTACCTCGACACGCCTCCGCTACTGGCAAAACCTAAATCTGAGGAAGAATTATTCCTGTATCTAGCAGTCTCCTCGATGGCCCTGGTGGCAGTCCTCGTCAGGAAAGAAGCAAAGACGCAACGACCGATCTACTACGTGAGTCGAGTCCTAAGGGATGCGGAGATCAGGTACTCTAGGTTAGAAAAATTGGCTTATTATCTCATAATTGCTGTCAGGAGGTTTCGACCTTACTTTCAGGAGCACACCATAACGGTCCTCATGGATCAACCAATAAAAGCAGTTCTCCATCGAGCAGACGCTTCTGGAAGAATCGCAAAATGGGCAATCGAGCTCACAGAGTTCGACATCAACTACCGACCCAGGCCATCGATCAAAGCCCAGATACTGACAGATTTTATGCTAGAATGCACCATTTCAGTTGAAGCCGAGCTTGAATCGAGTGGAACCAGCACCAGAGCGAGGCCGAACTTCGACGAAGCCGAGCTGTCGCAGTCGATCCTCTTCGAAGAGAGCGTTGACCTCCCTGAAGATTCCTGGGCTCTGCATGTGGATGGTTCGTCCAATTCTGCTGGAGCTTGTGCGGGGCTGGTCTTGGTTAGCCCCAAAAAAGTTATCGCCAAGTACGCGCTGTATCTCGAGTTCCCCACAACCAACAATGGGACCGAGTATAAAGCGCTGATCGCTGGATTAAAAATAGCAAGAAAATTAAAAATAGATCGACTTCAAGTCTACAGTGATTTCCAGCTGGTGGTTGGTCAAGGCGGCGGTTACGAGGCACGAGAGGAAAGCATGGCGAGGTACCTCGGGAAAGTGAAGAATTTGATCCCGACCTTCGATAGTTTCGGCATTCAGTACATCCCGAGGACGAAAAATGCAAGAGCCGATCTTCTTTCTAAGTTGGCCGCTTCAACGCCGGCTGAACTGCCCAAAGGAGTGTTTTCGGAAACTTTGAAATGCCCGACCACAGAGGAATCTCAGGCCATCTTGCAGACAAAATTCGAGCCCAGCTGAATCGACCCGTTGATCGCCTACCTTTAAGAGGGGGTCCTTCCCCACGATTGAAAAGAAGCTCGGAAGCTCAGGAATCAGGCCCCCCGCTACGTCTTATATGAAGGCAGATTATATAAGAGGTCATACTCCCTCTCGTTGTTGAGTTGTCTCCGACCTTCAGAGGCCGACCTCGCGCTATGGGATGTGCACGAAGGACTCTGCGGAAGTCACGTAGGAGCCAGGTCCCTATCGCAAAAACTACTCCGATAGGGGTACTACTGGCCGACTTTATTTCGCGATTTCGTGGAATATGTAAAGAGGTGCGACCGCTGTCAGAAGAACGCCAACGTGCAGAGGCAGCCGGCATCCGAACTTACTCCGCTCAGTTCACCTTGGCCGTTTGCGCAGTGGAAAATGGATATACTCAGCTCCTTCCCAATGGCGTCTGGGCAGCGAAAGTTCCTTCTGGTCGCGATCGACTACTTCACCAAGTGGGTCGAAACCGAACCACTTGCGAAGATTTCCGAGGCCAAGGTGCAGGACTTCGTCTAAAAGTCACTAATTTGCCGGTTCGGCCTGCCCCAAACCCTCATAACCGACAATGGGCGATAATTCACCGGGGCGAGGTTTGCCGAGTTCTGCGAAGGACTAAATATCTTCCATCGCTTCACATCGGTGACTCACCCTCAGGCCAATGGGGAAGCTGAGATAACCAACCAGACCTTGCTGCAAGGAATCAAAGCGAGACTCGATAGGGCAAAAGGGGCTTGGGTGGACGAACTCTACCATGTCCTCTGAACATACCGAACTACTCAGAGGGTGTCGATCGGAGAAACATCCTTCACCTTGGCCTTCGGTACTAAGGCAGTTATCCCGATCGAGCTTAAGCTCCCTTCTGCATGAGTCGTGGGCTTCAATGAGCGGCACAACCCCCAGGACCTCAGAGTCAACCTCGATCTTCTGAAAGAAAAGAGGGAGGAAGCCCGCATCCGGATGGCAACCTACAAACAGAAGATGGCTCGGTACTACAACTCCAGGGTTAAAAGCAAGACGTTCAGAGCAGAGGACTTAGTACTCCGGTGAGTCGTCGTTGCTCAGCCTCAAAGTCAAGGGAAGCTCGCCCCAAACTGGAAAGGTCCGTATGAGGTAACGGAAGTCATCCGATCCGAAACTTATCGACTGAAGGAATTCGGAGGGATAGTGCTTCTCCGATCATGGAACTCAAAAAATCTGAGGATGTATTATCAGTAAACTTCCTTTAAAAACTTCTTTGCTCTGCATTATTGATTTCTGGCACAAGGATTACGGGAGGATAGGAAAGAAATGAATGAAAGTAGCTCGTTAGGAACAGGATAATAACCTCGTCCTAACGCGAGTAGGTCAAAGACCTCTAAATCTCGATTGCAGGAGATAAGGTCTCCCCAAGTCAACATCGGCCATGGAAAATAAGACCTTACCAAAGTCGAAGGCCTCGTTCACAAAGGACGAGATGGGGGGAGAGGCGCGGACGACGGTCCGCATGTGCGCCTACAACCTGTTAGAAATAGGAGGAGGACCTCATCCTAACGCGAGCAAAGTCGAAGGCCTGACCTCGTCCTAATGCGAGCAAAGTCGAAGGCCTCATTCACAAAGGACGAGATGGGAGGAGAGGCGCGGACGACGGTCTGCATGTGCTCTCACAGTCCGTTAGGAACAGGAGGAGGACCTCGTCCTAACGCGAGCAAAATCGAAGGCCTCGTTCACTTTAGACGAGACGAATGGAGACGGACGACGGTCCGAATGTGCCCCCATAGCCCGTTAGCAACAGGAGGAGAATCTCGTCCTAACGCGAGCAAAGTCGAAGTTAGGAACAGGAGGAGAACTTCATCCTAACCCGAGCGACCAGGCCAACCTCGGTCAGAGAACTTCAACTTCCACTTCGGCCAGATCGGAGATAACCTCGTTCTAACGCGAGCAACAACTTTAGACGGAGATGAGATCTCCCTCGAGCTTCGACCTAGACCAGCACGAGACTCAGAGGAAGACTTCGGCAGTCGTCATTCCTGCACTCCCTTCCTTCGATTTTCGAACTCGAGAGTGGAGGGGCTAGTGTTGGAGATAAATTTCGCTTCCACCGAAGTCTAATCCGATGCTTAGCCTAATGCAATCAATAGCCGCAGAAGAGCTTCAGCAGACGGGCTTTAGTCGAACTACTTAGCGGCCGAACTCCTTCTGACTCCCCAATCGTCGAGTTTCAGTCAGACTCCTGCAAGAGCTGAACTCTCTCCGCGTCGTTACAGCCAGGTGCCTGCGGGAGCCGAATTCTCTCCAGCAGTCGAGCTTCTATGAAAGCCGGACTTCCTACGGACTTCTCCAGTGGACGAGCTTCTACGGAAGCCAGACTTCCTGCGAACTTCTCCAGCGACCGAGCTTCTACGAAAGCCGGACTTCCTGCGGATTTCTACAGCGGATGGGCTTCTCAATGGCCGAACTTCCATAAAAGCTGAACTTCTTATGATGGATTCCTGCAGGCAATCTCGCTACGGTTACACGATAATAACGATCGACATTTATCGAGTCAATAACGATCGGCATTTATCAAGTCAATAAACGACCGGCATTGATCAGGACAGTTACGACAATCATTAATCAAGGCGGTTACAATAAGCTCCCTCTATAAAAAGAATCCTCCGAATACACTTAGATCAGGTTCTGAAAATCCTTCTCTCTTCCTCTAAACTCTACTAAACTCCGCACTGAGCACTCCATTCCTGTTAACTGGAGTTGACTTGATCGTCGGAGGGTCCTATCGGAGTCAACCCCCACCGGCTCCAGACGGAACTTTATTTTGGAGGTCCCCAGCGGCGACCTCATCGGCCTCCACTCCAGTGGATTCTGGCGACGATCAGTATCTGCATCAACAGGATGCATCCATACTTGAAAGGTACAATTTTGACTAAAGAGTTTTAGTTGTGCTTAAAAGGAAGATAGAGGAAAAAAGAATTAGCATTGACAAAATGATCGAGGCTTGGAAAAATAAGATCAAAGATATGATCCGTTTGAATCAATGAGTTAAAATCATTAAAATGTACATCATCAACTTGAGATCTGACAACTGGTTCAGGTTTATAATCGTTTTTTTCCAAATATTTCATCAACTCAGAATCAACCAGAGATTGAGGTTTTTAAATGAGATAGAAACAAGATTTTTAGAGAACTACGGCCAAGAAAGAGATACTTGGGGTGAAAAAAAAAAGACCAACAGAGATTTACGGTTTCCAAGATACCATATAGTGACAACGACCTGCAAGAAAGACACACGCGAGGGGACATGCAAGCAGGTCCAGAATTTGAACGAGATAATGGAAGAGTCGGTTCAATAGCGGTTGAAACACCTCCAGGAAATATTCGAGCATCGCAGAAGCCACTCCACTGTTGGGAGAAATACGAGAAAGAATGATATCTGAGCACGAATTCTAAGGTAGATGATCGAGGGTTTGATGGAACGCAAGATCAATTGGTTAAAATCATCACGACAATCAAAACCAACAGTTAAAGATATTGGGTTTGTTCCAGGTCGAAAGATATATTAGCTCAAATCGTTACGGCGAACAAAACCATCCGTGATTCATAAGATCGTAGCAAGTACTCGAATAATACGAGCAAGATTTGAGGGGAAATACGTTCAAGAACCAAATCTTGGCATGATATTCGAATAAGATATTAAAGGCTTTGGTAGAAGCCGAATGAAAGATCAGTTCAAATTACGGAAAATTAAAATAGGTACAAAGAGATTAGATTTTGTAAGCGATCACAGCAGATAATCAATTCAAGGAAGATCTGATGGGAAATCCGATTAAGAACGACATCATGGCACCCAAATATTTCAGAGAAACGCAATCAAGAACGAGACCTTGGAATGGAACTCGAAGAAGAAATAAGATGGTTTGTTCGAGTCGAAAGATATACTCAAATCGTTACGGCAAACAAAACCAACCGTGATTCCGATAATCGTAGCAAATACTCGAATAATACGAGCAAGATATAAGGGGAAATACGCTCAAGAACCAAATCTTGGCATGGTATTCGAACAAGGGTTTATTAGAAGCCAAACGAAAGATCGGTTCGAATTACGGCAAATTAATTAAAACAGACCAAGAAAGAGATTAGACTCTGAAAGCGATCGTATGATCACAGTACATAATCAATTCAAGGAAGATCTGATGGGAAATCCGATCAAGAACGAGATCATGGCAACCTATGAAGAAATATTTCCGCGAAACGCCATCCAGAACGAGATCCGAAATCAAACGAGAAGAGTGAGGGTTTGGAGGCACTCACCTGCGATTCGACTTCCATTTCCCCGACTTCCTCCTCTTCCATTTCCCCGACTTCCTCCTCCATTTCGTTCGATCGAGAGAACGGAGTAGCGCACGCGCAGCTGCGAGAGAGGGGAAGAGAAACAATGAGCGGGAAGTGCGCGATTTTGAGCCTTCTTAAATAAAAAAAAGTTTATTTTTATTATTTAAAATAAAAAAAATATTTTTTTGAATAATATATTAATTTATTATTAATTAGTGTAAAATATATGCGATGTGATGTGATAGGATAATTCTAACTAATAATTTTTCGGATGAACAAGAGTGCTATACTTGTGATAAATATTAATAAGTGCATTCTTTATATTTTTTTTAAATAATATTTTAAAAAAATATTTTTTAAAATATAATTAATTAATATTTATAGTTAAAATTATGAGTCTAATCCATTATTTTACATCCATATTAGCTGCATCGGATCAAAATCGTAGGATCATTCTATAATTTTAAAAAATCACAGAATGAATTCACGACTTCATGAGATCGGATCAATCTGTGTTTTGTTTTTTTTTTTTTTGTGAAGATGAATGCGCCATGATTTTTTTTATGTCATGGATGGAAAACGAATGTACCATGGGGATTGGGGAGCATGGACTTGCAGGTCATGAGTGGAGCGGTACATCGAAGGGGGGTGGTGGCAGGAGAGGCCATGGAGATTTTTTTTTTTTTTTTCTATGGTGGACGAAGTGGGAGGGCGTGGGCCATGTCCCCCCTATCTGAATGTGTTTCAAAAATAAAGTAATAAAAAAATAATATTTAAAAAAAATTCTACATTCTCTGGCTTCAATTACGCGTGAGCTGCCAAAAAGGAAATGCCACGTATCGCGTGCGTGAAAGAAATTTTTCCGTTATAACTGTTTCAGGTCCCTCCGTTATATCATGACTGTTTTTATAATACAAATACGGCTATTGTTTGTATTTTCGCTTTTCTTTTTCAAACTTACAAATTAATTTTATTCCTAAAATTTATCTAATATATGAATATATATATATTATGGAGTATTCGGTGATTTGGAAAATATATCTTTATTTTTTGTTATCATCAATTATTTTATTTTTATACAATTTCATATTTTAATAATAAAAATTCTAGATTATGCCATACAGGACAAATATGATCATTATAATTGTTATAATGATTTAATAATTATTTTGTGATGGCTATTAATATTATTATATAAAAATATGAAAAGTGTAATTTTAATATTAAAAAATAAAATTTATATAAATATTTATTAGTATTGTCACTATAATCTAATCCGATAACTCAGTACCGAGCCGATAAGATTGTTAGTTAGATTAATGAGTTTCTTAGTGGATCTAATCTAATCCAACCCACATAATTTACTTTATTCGATCTTATCCAAAATTGACACATAGATATATAATTTTTAATTATGAGCTGAGTATAAATATTCTCTAATTTGATTCGACCCAATCCATCGTCATGGGATCGACCTCAAGACATATCAAGTAGTAGTTGTTAGACTTAATCTTTTTCAAAAAAGGAAAGAAATATTAGTCTTGATAAAACATGATTGTTGCCTCCATCTTGATAAGATTTTGCAAGGTGTAAGAAATGCAATTCTGAAATGTAAGCAAAGAAAAAATTATATAAACAATGAATAGCAATTGTTAGACTTAAGCTTCTATAAAAAGAGAGAAATATTAGTCTCCATGATATATGGTTGGTAACTCCATCTACTTTATCTACTTTATGACTCTACAATGGCAAGAAAGGATAGGCATTCCTGGATTCAGGAACAAAGATTGCATAACCCTTTTTCATGTGAATCTTAGTAATGATGCATGTGATCGATATCATCTTCAAATGCATGTCAAATTTTTTCTCTTGTTATAATATCAATATAAAATATTCTAAATGTTCTTATTTCATGATATAACTCGTTGTAATTGTTTTGGTCTGTGACAAAATAATATGAAAAGAAGTGTTTTCACTAAATTGCCTTTGCAATTTGTAGCCAACATAGAAACATCAATGCATATGTCTTGAATAATGCTATATCAAGAGTAATTGATTCTTGTTCTTCTCTTTCTTCTTTTTCTTTTTTTTTATCTTTGCTTGCTAATAGATGCCAAGCCCAATAAATCAATGGATCTACATAACCTAACATGCTACAATTTATGCGGAAGAGAAGAGGTGGCAATGACAAAATTCAGGAAATGCTCTAACTCCATAAAGTCTATTTAGAGAGCCAATTAGCACACCAATTAGATCCCTTGCATATAAGAGTAATACTTCATTAGACCTGTTATCGAGCACCAGACATGCATTAAACAAAATTGGGTTTGATATGGTTTGGTTGAAGCATTCAATTAGATGCTAAACTTTTGGCTCATATTGATTTCTTTTATCATGTCTAACATTGAAAATGTCCAGCCTGATCCATCTCGTAGCTGTCCACTTCTTCCTATGATGCAAAAATTACTAAGCTGTACAACTAGTGCTATGGATATATCCGGTGCACCAAATTGGCTCCTTTAAGTTTGGACTAGTCACAGTCTAATCCTAATAAAAAGTTTGAAAAGTTTTAATTAGCCATCAAAACTTTATTTTTATTATAATGTAACCTAATTATCAGTTTGGATCCTGACACCATCAATGGAGTGGAAAAAAGATCAAAATAATATTGCTTCACAAAGGCTGAATCATGGCTTTCAAACAACTTCAAAAGACTTCATCATTTATGATTCATCCACTTGCACAAATCTTAAAATGATCCATCCTCTATCATTTAACCACTTGCATAGATCTCAAAGTTTTTCATTCTTTATCATCTATAGACTTACATAGATATCAAAGCACTCCATCCTATGTCATTCATCCATTTGCACAGCTCTCAAAGAGCTTCATCCTCTTTGATTCATCCATCTACACAACTCTCAAAACACTTTATTTGTCATCCATTCCGCAAGCACAATTCTCAAAACACTCCATCCTTTTATCCATCCACTTGCATAGATTTTAAAGCACCTCATCCTTTGCCATTCTTCCATCTATATAGATCTTAAAGCCCTTCATCCTCTATCATCTATCCATCTATCCATCTACACAAATCTTAAAGTGCTCCATCATTTATCATCCATCTACATATACAAATCTCAAAATATTCTATCATCTCTCATCTATCCATATACATATATCTCAAAGTGCTCTGTCCTTTGTCATCTATTTGCCTACATGAATCTTGAAGCACTCCATCCTCTACTCTCCATCAATCTGCATAGATCTAAAATGCCCTTTGTGAAGAAAAAACTGGTAAGGTTTCATGCATGTCTTTCAAAACTTTTTTGACATAAAATCAGTGGAAGACATAAGATTAATTCTATTCATCTATTTATGCATATGATCGGATCATTAAATACCTATAAACTAGGATCTATGATATAATGTGATGCATAAATAAATCTAAAAATAGAAAGTAAATGGTATTGATTGTATCGATATCCGAGATCAAATCTAGCATGTTAGAGATCGGATTTCTATATCTGAGCATGGGTCGAGAACTTCACTATTGATTTCTACAGATCTGATTGTTGCTTCAAGTCGCATAGGTTGTTCAGCCTCTACAGAAAGTCCACACGAAGCTCTTATGCTGATCGAAGGTTCAACGATCGAAGATCTGCATGGGATGCTAGCTCCTAGCAGATTTCTCCTAATGGCTGATCTATTTTTTTTTCTTCAAATCTCTCGACGCTCTAGGAGATGAAGAAATTGAAGAGAAGGAATAAAAAGAGAGATCCTTCTCTCTTTTCTCTCAAATACATGTACAAAGAGAATAAAAAAAAACTAAGAGAAGAACCATTTCTTCTCTTCTTTTTTTTCTCTTAATAGGACATTCAATAGAAATGTTCTAATGGAAGCCCATGCCCATATAAGATTAGTGCCCCTATTTCCCACGCCCCTCTCCTCTTTTTTATGGTCAAAAGGCCTTTATTCAACATCTAAAATTAGATCACATTTGATTTTATTAGGCACCATAAGTGGATAGAGTTTGGGATGAATAGAACTCTATCTAATAGAGTCCTAAGCAAAGAAGTCATTCCATATTTGATCAAGACAACTTTCACCCAAATACTAAGAGAGAGAGGATGCATGGAGCTCGCTTTGGCATAAGAAAACTCACGTAATTAAAAACAAAAGAAAAGACGGCTATCGACATGGGATACTTGGTGCAAGGGAGGGAAGAGAGTCCCAGTCCAACTAAACTCTCTTATTCTCTTTGGTTAAACCTAATCCAATTCCTATTTAAATTAGAATTGGTGCAACCCAATTAAAGATAATCCTAGTCCAACTAGGAGTCCAATTAAATCTGATTAAATCTTATTTAAATTTAATTTAAATCCTAATCTTATTAGAAATTAGGTGCATACAAGTTTTAATCAAATAGAAAATTGATCCTCCTTATAATTGGGTTATCTTATAATCCAATTGGGCTTGATGTAATCAAACCAAATTGAATCTAATTCAATTAAACTTTATTTCAGTCCTAATGCTCAATCAAATTAAGCCAATTGCAATCTAATTACTAATTAATCATCCTATAACTCACTAATACTTAGCAAATTACTTTATCGTAATACTTGCACTTGATCAATCATCAATCATATTAATAATTAGATCCTTAAATGATTCATAATCGTTAATCAGCATCCGATCAAATAGAAATTCTTTATGTGTGTGATCCCATAAATTCGTACCTAAATTAGTAGTATAGAAATAAATTTCTGTACCAATCGAAGTGACTATCTAGCAATGATACCCGACATCCAGATATGTCAAATATATGTAAAGCAACATTCAATAACTCTAGCCTATGGTTACCATATAATTCATCTCTTTAACCCTTAATGCTCAAGATGACTTCAGAGTCAACAGTCAACTCTCAATCAATTCATCCATATTATGTTTTAACCTTACAAATACTGTGATTCCTTACAAGGATTATCCAGGCATAGCTTTTGCTCAATTGAAACACGATGAGACCTTCTCTCCAAACTCTTTAGAGTGATCAATCTCATTTCAACTTAAATACCAACTTCACAAGTACTTGACTGCACCCAAAAATCTTTCATCACTATATTAGAAATATAGATAGTCTGACACTAAAATATAGTAAGTTGCTTGCAAGTCACCATGGTGATCTCAGATCGAAGGAATACTTATATTCATAGCCTTCGCGAGCTACTCTTGATAATAGAGTGCTTCATAGATTGATTATGTTCAATGCAGATGTACTCCTGCATCTCACCTGCATGCCATACTAGTATCTCCATATTTTTTGGTTACGAGAACAATCAACGCATATAGCACACAATGACCTATATTGGATAAGTTATCATTCTAGTTAATAATATATCATTTGGTCATGAATAATTTTAAAAATCATCCGATAAATTTTTTTATCGATTAAAAGTGATTCTAAGGACTTCATCATAACATAGAAGTTCATTTAAGAAAAATAGATAATTTATGATGAAAAAGCTAAATATTTTTATTAATTAATAATTAATATATAAATTATAAAAAGAGCACAATCATTTATAACTTAGATTATTGGCTATAAGACATAATTTTCAACAACTTTCATTTAGACTAAAGCCAATCAGAATAGTATCAAATATTCATCTTCCACTTATATTCGTCGAACTTTTTTATTCCGAGGGCTTTAGTAAATGGGTTGGCTAAGTTCTTCTTTTCATCGATCTTCTAAAGCTCAATGTCATCTCGATCCATAATCTCTCGAACAAGATGATAGCGATGCAAAATATTCTTGGTCCTGTGGTGCACTTTTGATTTTTTAGCTTGAGCTATAGCTCTAGTGCTATCACAATACAGGAGGACTGGACCATCGACTAAGGGTACCACTCTTATCTTGCTGATGAACTTTCATAACCACATAGCTTTCTTGGCAGCATCAGATGCCGTGATGTACTCCATCTTGTAAATAGAATCTGCTATGATGTGCTGCTTGAAATTTTTTCAGCAGATTGCTCTTCTATTTAGGATAAAGACATGACCCAACATACTCTTGCAATTATCGTGATCTAACTGAAAATTAGAATCAGCATATCCCATAAGTTTCTAGTCAATATCTCCATATATGAGTCACTAATCCTTAGTATTTTTTAAATACTTAAGAATTATCTTTACAACTTTTCAGTGGTTCTCATATGAATCAAACTGGTACCTACTCACTATCCCTAGTAAGTATACCACATCTGGTCTCGTATATGTCATGGCATATATCATAGATCCCACTACTGAGGCATATAAAATTCTACTCATATGCTCTCTCTCTTAAGAAATTGTTGGACAATCCTTCTTATAGAAAAAATTTCATAGCCTATCGATAGATAGTCTTTCTTGAAATTATTCATGCTGAACTATTTCAGCACAGTATCTATGTATGTGGATTTGAACATCCAAGTATCCTTTTAAATCTATCTCTATAAATCTTTATCCTTAGAATATGAGATGCTTCTCCTAAATCTTTAATGAAGAATTGAAATGATAGCCAAACCTTTATTCCCTGTAATGCAGAAATATCATTCCTAATTAAGAGAATGTCATATACATACAATATAAGGAATACTATTATAGAATCATTTATCCATTTATATATGTAGGATTCTTCTTCATTCTTAATGAAGCCGTACATTCTGATCATCTTATCAAAATGTATGTTCCAACTCCAAGATATCTACTTTAATTTATAAATGAATCGTTGAAGCTTGCACACCTTGGACTCGTCTATGGATGTGAATCCTTCAGGTTATATCATATACATCTCTTCGTCCAGCTCTCTATTCAAGAAAGCTATCTTCACATTCATTTATCATATGTCATAGTCTAGATATGCTGCTATTGCAAACATGATCCGAATGGATCTGAGCATTACCATAGGAGAAAATGTCTCATCATAGTTTATATTATAACATTAATGATATCCTTTGGTAACTAAATGGGCTCTATAGGTCTCCACCTTTCTATATGTATTTTTTTTCTTTTAAAAATCTACTTGCACTCAATTTTTTTTATCCCTTTAGGCAGATCAACCAGTGTCCATACACTATTGATCTCCATGGATTTTATTTCGGATTTCATGGCTTTGAGCTACTTCTCAAAGTCAGATCTCTACATGGCATTCATGTAGATGATCGAATCCTTGTTATTCTTATCGAGCTCAACAAGATCATCGTCCCAGACTAAGAAATCCTAGTATCTATTAGGCTGATATAGTACTCTATCGAATCTCCTTAAAAATGCCTCTTTAATAGATTTTGGGTTTGATCTAATCAAATCCAGTTCTGTAGGTTCACTAGTTTATATCGATTCTTCTACTGGTCGAACTTTCTCAAGTTCAACTTTAAAGGCATTAGTTTCTTTCCTAAGAAACTTCTTTTTCAAAAAGACTATCCTATTACTAACGAATACCTTTTGTTCTTTAGCAAGATAGAAGTAATAACCCATAATTTTCTTGGGATATCCTATAAATATATATTTATCAGACTGGGATCCAAGTTTATCGATCTACAAATATTTGACGTAAGCCAGACAACCCCAAACATGAAGGTCAAAGAGCATCGATCTATGCCCAGTCTATATCTCATATGGAGTCTTTATAATAGATTTATTCAAAATATTGTTCAAAACCAAATAGGCAATCTCAAGAGCATAATCCTAAAATGAAATAGGTAGATTAGCAAACCTCATCATGGATCGAACCATGTCTAATAAAGTTGTATTTCTCTTTTTTGATACACCATTATATTGTAGTGTCCTAAGAGGAGTCCACTATGAGAGAATCCCATTCTTCTCTAGATATGTCAAGAACTCACTGAAGAGATATTCACCTTCTTGGTCTAATCAAAGAGTTTTAATACTCTTTTCAATTTATTTTTCTACTTCATTATAGAATCATTTGAACATTTTAAATGATTCAGACTTATGCTTCATAAGATAAACATACCCATATTTAGATAAGTCATCAGTAAACATAATGAAATAATGATATCCATCTTTGGCACTAGTGTTCATAGATCCACATACATTACTATATACAAGACTTAGAACTTCACTAGCTCTTTCATCCTTTTTAGTAAAAGATAACTTTATTATCTTCTCAAGAAGATAGCATTCATAGATCAATAATGATTCACAATCATCGACATCGAGGATTTCCTCTTTGGCTAACATGTTTATCTTATTCTTATTAATATGACCAAGTCTACAATGCTAAAGGTAGACATCCATGACATTATCTAATTTAGGATATTTTTTAGATGTATATATTATACTTACAAGCTATAATAAAATATAAATATCATTCTTCAATTATTCATGCATTATTGTAATAGCATTCATAATGATATCATAATAATCATTCTTTATTAAAAAATGATAACCATCTTTGGTCAAAAGGCCAATAGAGATCATATTCATCAAAAAAGAAGGACAATAATGACAATCATCTAAAGAAATGATATTTTCATTAAGAACAAATTAGAACTATTCTCAAAGTTAAAACTAAAATGGATCTTCCATCTTCAACATTCAAGAATCACCCATCATTCTCAAATTTTCTACTAACTTGAAGTTCTTGCAATAAATTACAAATATGAATATGACTTTCAGTATCTAATACCGATGTAGTAGTATCATAAATATAAAAATTGTAAGATGTTATCATATAATTATCTTGCCCAGCAATCATTTGCTTATTTCTCTTATTTAGTCTGTTGGGGTTAAGGAAAGCAAGATATTGAGGACAATTCTTCTTTCTATAATCCTATTTCTTACAATAAAGGCACTCTATCTGATTTTGGTTAGTCTTGAATTTTTTATTTTGATTGGGCTTAGTAGCCTCAGCATGAACCTGTTCGTGCTGCTAAACAATGTTCAACTTTTGATACTTACTATCAAAGTTGGATCTAATAAGTATATCACTATCTAATAGTGAACAGAGCAACTAGGTATTAGTCTTTATCTAAAAAGAAAAGAGAATAAAAGACCTATCAGTATATAAATTATTTTAAGCCTAAAGACCTGGACTTTAGTTTATAGGTTCTTCCAATATTTTATATGAATTAGTAGTCTCTACCTCTAATTCTAAAAATTATTTTAATTCCGTAGTATATACTAGAATCCACACAAACTACATACGGACTCGAGGAAAGCATTAACTAATCCAAGTGCATCTATGGTTATATTCTTAACTAATTATTTTTTTCAAATAATGTTTAGTATTAGATTTTATTCTAAGTACCTTTTCAGTAGGCTAAGGCCTCCATTAAAAGTTTCAGTTAGATTCAACCATTAACATGAACCTACTCAGTGATTCTAGCTAAGAAATGATCAAGCCCGAGAAATGCTTTAGCCAATCTAACCATTCATCAGATAGTACAATAGTGTCATCATATAATGAATGATAATTCCAATATTCCGATGAACATCGGGCATAAGGCACCTTCAATGTCCACTCAGACTATTGGATCCATTACCATCCACTTTAATTAGAGGCTATGATCTTGTTATCTCCATAATAATTTTATTTTAAAGATCTAATAATTTAGAGTATTTAATTATATAATTAGAGATAGAAAAAAGATTAACCAGTAGTCAAAAATCCTTTCACTAACTTTACCAAGTCATTAAAAAGGACTAGTTCTTCCACTGACTTCATCAAGTCTAAAGAGGACTAGAGACAAGCTAGTCCAGGGCACCTAAATCAATCATACAAATTAATCTAAGTGACATGGATTAGCTCAAATCAATGAGCAACCTAATCAAAAATTGACTAACCATATTGGTCAGGTAAGTGAGATCAATGGAAGGGTCTGCTAAAGCTTGCCTTAAACACCATCAAAATAGTCAGATAAGCAGGTTGTCAATTAAAAACCATCGATCAAGATTGCCAAACTTACCTTAGACATCAATTAGTTTATTAGTTTTGATTTAGTCTACCTGGAGACTCAGGCTCGATCATTGAGCTACGATCAGGTCCATTTGATAAAATCAAAAGCATGGACTTTGATCAACTACAACTATTAAATTGATCTATGAAGAAAAATTGATCTAATCTGAATTAATCATTAATTAGATTTTATCAATATCTTAACTTAGTTCATATTTGATTCTAGCCCCGGTCTAATCCAGTTAATTTGACCTGATCCAAGCTAACCCATAACCCGTGATTTGTGCAATGTCATTAGATATTTGATTCATAATTCTAGATCTATAGTTTTGACTCTTAATTCTTAATTAAGTGCATCATGAATCATGATTTTAAAATAATTTTAAATTTATAAATAATTTACTTTGAATCACATTCAATTTATTCTGAGCATAAAGGTTTGAGTTGACTCATCCTAAAGAACCGAGTCGACTTGATTGTGTTCAAGCAGCAAAATTAGGGTTTTAGATCTGAAAAGTTTCAATGTTTATATAGATCTTAGGATTTTGAATCTAAAATTTTATAGAAATTAAGTTTTAAATTTAAATTTTATATAATATATATATATCACATATATAAATTCTAGATTCATATCAAAATCACATATCCAACATACGTATCAAAAGGATCTAGATCTAAAATATGAAACACATTATTGGGGATAAATCTCGCTCCCATCGAAGTCCAGTCTGAAGCTTAGTGTAATGCCTCTGATAATCATGGAAGAGCTTCAATCAAAAATTCTCTCCCTAGCAGCCGGATTCATTCAGTGGCCGAACTACCTAGCAGCCAAACCTAGCCGAACTTCTCAACGGTCGAGCCCCAGTCGAATCTCTTCAGTCGGCCAAACTTTTCAGCGACCAAGCCTCAACCGAACCTCTTCAGCTGACCGAACTATCCAGTGGCCAAATCTAGCCGAACTTCTCAACGATCGAGCTCCAATCGAACCTCTTCAGCCGACTGAACTATCCATCGATCAAACCTAGCCAAACTTCTCAACGGTCGAGCCCCAGTCGAACCTCTTCAATCGATCGAACTTCTCAGCAGTCGAACTTCTTTTAGACTTCAGTCGGTCTTCTACGAAAGTCGAACTCCTTCCTAACTCCAGTCAGGCTTCTATGGGAGTCAAACTCTTTTCGAACTCCTTCAGCAACCAAGCTTCTACGAAAGTCGAACTTCTTTCAAACTCCTCTAGCAATCAAGCTTCTATGAAAGTCAAACTCCTTTCGAAGTTCTCTAGCAGTCGGACTTCTACGAAAGTCGAACTCCTTTCAAACTTCTCCAGCAGTCGGACTTCTACAAAAGTCAAACTTCTTTCGGACTCCTCCAGTAGCTGGACTTCTACGGGAGCCGAACTCATTTTGGACTCCTCCTCCAGTTGGACTTTTATGGAAGCCAAACTCCTTACAGACTGCTCCTTAAGATGGATTCCTACAGACAATCCCACTACTAAATGGTTACAATTATCATGATAATTATGATTATCATTTATTAAGATAACACGATCGGCATTTATCAAGATAACACGATCGATATTTATCAAGTCAATCACGATCGATATTTATCAGGACGATTACGACAGTCATTAATCAAGATAATTACAACAAGCTCCATTTATAAAAAGGGATCCTTTAGATACGTTTTTTCGAAGCTTTCTTCTTCTTTTCAAAATTCTATTGAACTTCTTTCTGAGCACTCCATTTCTATTGGCTAGAAGAGTTAACTTGACTATCAGAGGATCCTACCGAAGTCACCACCATCAACTCCAGATGAAATTTTATTTTGCAGGTCACCGATGGCGACCTCATCTTCCTCGACTCTAACTCGATCCGACGTCAATCAAATTATGCACCAACAGAATTGGCGCTAGAGGAAGGGCCCTCTGATCTTGAGGTTTTCTTGATCTTAAAGGAGTGCTCAGCAACAATCTAGAGTTCTTCCCAGAAAAAAATACCTTTCAGAAAAGCTTCGATCAGGCGATCAACGGCTTCTACAGCCAAATCTCATCCAGATACCTCAGTTCCCACTTCAGCTCTGGTAACTCAAGCTCCATCTGCAGCCTTAGTGGATCTGGAGTAGTTTAACTTACTGATGTAGCGGGTTCAGGGCCTCACCGAGATGGTGCAGGCCATGCGACAGCCTTCAATGGCAACTCTGCCAAGAAATCTGTTATTAGGATGTTAAGAATCGATCCCAAGGAAGGATATTTGGGCTAGCATGTCCGTCATCGTAGGAAAGAAGAAATAGAGAGCAGGGGATCCAAGTTCAGATCATGGTTCTCCTCTGGAGGAGACCTTCCTCATCTATAGTTGGAAGCTCTCCAAAGTTTGTGACCAAGATGACATCCTCAATCACAAACTATGAAAGTTGGACCGATGAATTGAGGAGCTCAACCACATCACCCTAGCTCGCCATGACGACGTCCACCCCAATTCTCCTTTTTCTCTTCAAATTATATAAGAGTCCGTTCTATCAAACTTCAAGCTCCCTCAACTTAAAAGCTATGATGGAACCTCTGATCCGATTGATCATCTGAAGACCTTTCAGACCATGATGCTGCTTCATGGCGCACCAGATGCCATCTTATGCCGAGCTTTTTCATCTACCTTAAAGAAAGTAGCAAGAAATTGATACTTGGTGTTGAAGCTAGGTACGATCTTTTTTTTTTATCAGATGAGTGATCAGTTCGTGGCTCACTTCGTCAGCAGTCGACGTCCACATCGAGGTTTGGATTCTCTGATGAATGTCAAGTAGAAGGAGAGAAAATCCATCTGAGCTTATGTCATCCAATTTAACGCTGCGGCATTGGAGGTCCGAGATCTGAACCAGTATGTTACAATGGCCGTGCTCAAGGGCGGCCTTCAAAAGAATGATTTACTATTTTTTCTAAAAAAAATATCCTGAGAATTTTGTCGATCTGCTAGCCCGGATCGAGAGATGTGCTCGTACGGAAGAAGCCTTCAAATAGAAGAACGAAGAAGTCGTAGAAGAGTAGTGGATGGACGAGTCTAATAGACCCGCTGTCGATGGAGGATCGAGTGAAGTTTGACCGTGCTCACGGACTCCCCCTGGATGCAAGCGAGCCCAAACTTCTCAAGCTTGTCATCAAGAAAGCCCCGACAAAAGGGTGCGAAGAAGTCCTCCTTCCAGAAGGTTCCACAACTATGCCCTCTTAATGCTCCTCGAACTCAAGTTCTAATAAAAATCAAGAGTCAGCTACCAAGATTAGAGGAATTATGGTCTTCCTCGAATAAGCGCAATCGAAGCAAATACTGTCTCTACCATCGTGACCACGACCACGATACTAAGAAATGCATTCAGCTCCGAGATAAAATTGAGGAGCTCATCAGAAAGGATCGACTGGGTCAATTCCTCTAACATCAGCTTGAAGCAGGAGAAGATTGGCCAAGGGCGTTGCCATAGCCAGGAACAACAAGAAGGTCGGCCACCATTTGGTGTCATCAACGTTACCTCTGGGGGGCTCGGTACCTCGACGAGCCATCATCTCTCAGCCTCAAAGCCAAGAGAAGTTTGCTCCAAATTTAGAAGGCCAATACAAAATAGAGGAGGTCGTCCGGTCTAGAACTTATCGTCTGAAGGAACTCAAAGGAACAACGCTCCTACAATCCTGAAATGCAAAGAATTCGAGAACGTGCTGCCAATAATTTTTCTTCAATAAAATTTTTTCTTTTCAATATTATTATTTTTTTATGCAAAAGCTATATGATGATAGAGAAGAAGCAATCAATAATGGTCGTATTAGGAACAGAAGGAGAATCTCATCCTAACATGAGCGGGTCGAAGTTTTTCAATCTAGGCTAGAGATAAGATCTCTTTCGAGCGACCGTACCAATCTCGGATAGAGATAAGATCTCTCTCGAGCGATTGAGTTAACCTCAGCTAGAGATAAGATCTCTCCTGAGTGATCGTGCCAACCTCGACTAGAGATAAGATCTCTTTCGAGCGCCCGAGTCAATCTCAATTAGAAATAAGATCTCTTTCGAGCGATCGTACCAACCTCGGTTAGAGATAAGATCTCTTCTGAGCGATCGAATCAACCTCGACTAGAGATAAGATCTCTTTCGAGTGACCGTGCCAACCTCGGCTAGAGATAAAATCTCTTTCGAGTGCCCAAGTCAACCTCGACTAGAGATAAGATCTCTCCCAAGCGACTGTGCCAACCTCGATCAGAGATAAGATCTCTTCCGAGTGATCGAGTCAACCTCGGCTAGAGATAAGATCTCTTCCGACCATGTTAGAAATAGGAGAAGAACCTCATCCTAACATAAGCAAGTCGAAAGCCTCGTTTATTTTAGACGAGATGGGGAGAGAGGCGCTGACAACGACCTTTATGTGCCCCACAGTCCATTAAAAATAGGAGGAGAACCTCATCCTAACATAAGCAAAGTCGAAGATCTTGTTCATTTTAGATGAGATGGAGGCAGAGGCCCTGACAATAGCCCTTATGTGTCCCCAGAGTCCATTAGAAATAGGAGGAGAACCTCATCCTAACATGAGCAAAGTCGAAGGCCTCGTTCATTTTAGATGAGATGAGGAAGAGACCCTGACAACGGCTCTTATGTACCCCCATAGTTCGTTAGGAACAGAAGGAGAACCTCGTCCTAACGTGAGCAAAGTCAAAGGCCCCCATAGCCCGTTAGAAATCGGAGGAGAACCTCGTCCTAACGTGAGCAAAGTCGTCGATCATTTTTGATGGAATGAAGGCTCCGAAGATGGCCCCATTATGCTCGACAATAATAGGAGACAAGATCTCTCTCAAGCTTCAACTATACCTTCAATCTCGGCTGAAGACAAGATGCAGAGCCCTGAAGAGGACTTCGGCAGTCATCCTTTTTGTACTCCCTTCCTTCGAGTTTCGAAGTCGAAAGTAGGGAGACTATTATTGGAGATAAATCCCTCTTCCGTCGAAGTCTAGTCTGAAGCTTAATATAATGCCTCTGATAATCATGAAAGAGCTTCAATCAAAAATTCTCTTTCTAATAGTCGAATTCATTCAGTGGTCGAACTACCTAGCGGCCAAACCTAGCCAAACTTTTCAATGGCCAAGCCCCAGCCGAACCTCTTCAATCGATCGAACTTCTCAACGATCAAGCCCCAATCGAATCTCTTTAGTTGGTCGAACTACCCAGCGGCCAAACCTAGCCAAACTTTTTAACGGTCAAGCTCCAGCCGAACCTTTTCAGTCAGTCAAACTATCCAGCGGCCAAACCTAGCCAAACTTCTCAACGATCGAGCTCCAGCTGAACCTCTTCGGCCAGCCAAACTTCTTAGCAATCGAACTTCTTTCAGACTCCAGTCGATCTTCTATGGGAGTCGAACTCCTTCCTGACTCTAGTCAAGCTTCTACAAAAGTCGAACTCTTTCTGGACTCCTCCAGCAATCGAGCTTCTACGGAAGCCGAACTTCTTTCAGACTCTTCCAGCAATCGAGCTTCTACGAAAGCCGAACTTCTTTCGAACTCCTCTAGCAGTCGGACTTCTACGAAAGTCGAACTCCTTTCGAACTCCTCCAGCAATCGAACTTCTACGGAAGCCGAACTCCTTTCGGACTCCTCCAGTAGTCGAACTTCTATGGAAGCCGAACTCCTTTAGGACTCCTCCAGTTGGACTTTTATGAAAGCCAAACTTCTTACAGACTATTCCTTCAGACGGATTTCTATAGGTGATTCCACTACTAAATGGTTACAATTATCATGATAATTATGATTGTCATTTATTAAGATAACACAATCGACATTTATCAAGACAACACGATCGATATTTATCAAGTCAATCACGATCGACATTTATCAGGATGGTTATGATAGTCATTAATCAAGGCAGTTACAACAAGCTCCATCTATAAAAAAAAATTCTTTAGATATATTTTCTCGAAGCTTTCTTCTCCTTTCCGAAACTCTGTCGAACTTCTCTCTGAGCACTCCATTTTTGTTGGTCGAAAAAGCTAACTTGATCACCGGAGGATCCTATCAGAGTCACCACCACCGACTCCGGATGGAATTTTATTTTGTAGATCACTGATGGCACCGATGGCGATCTCGTCTTCCTCAACTCTAGCTCGATCCGGCGTCAACTAAATTCTGCACCAACACACATTATTTAGAACTCATCTAAATAATCAAAAATTAAATCAAAAATTAATTTATTTTAGATCTAAAATTAAAAAATAATCATAAATTAATTTAAATCTCATCTAATATATTTATGATTTAAATTTTAAAATCAGCACATACTAGGATAATCTTTTCACTATAAAGGATAAACCTTACAGTAGGACAATATTATAATCAGTACATGCAATCTGAGATTTTATTATTTTTAGATTTTTATGCATACATAATCATGTCATAAAGAAACCTAGGCTCTAATACCATTAAAGAAAAAATTGGTACGATTTCATGCATGCTTTTTAAAACTTTTTTAAAATAAAATCAAAGAAAAACATAAGATTAATCCTATTAATCTATTTACACACATGATCAGATCATTAAACACCTACAAACTAGGATCTATGATATGATATAATGCATAAATAAATCTAAAAATAGAAAATACATAGGTATTGATCATATCAATATCCTAGAGCAAATCTAGCATGTTAGAAATCAGATCCCTATACCTGAGCGTAGGTCAAAAACTCTACTACTAATTTTTGTGAATTTGATTGTTGCTCTAAATTGCATAGATTGTCCATCCTCTACAGGAAGTCCACACAAAACTCCTATGCTGATCGGAGGTTCGACGATCGAAGATTTACATGGGGTGCTAGCTCCTTGCAGATTTTCCTAATAGCTAATATGATTTCTTTTCTTCAAATCTCTCGGATGCTCTAGGAGATGAAAAAACTGAAGAGGGGGAATAAAAAGAAAGACCCTTCTCTCTTTTCTCTCAAAAGCATGTACAAAGAGAATAAAAAAACCTAAGAGAAGAATCCTTTCTTCTCTTCTTTCTTTTCTCTCAACAGGACATTCAATAGAGATGTCTAATGGAAGCCCACGCCCATACAAGATTAGCGCCCCTATTTTCCACACCCCTCTCCTCTTTTTCATGATAAAAATGCCTCTATTCCATGCCTAAAATTAGATCACATCTGATTTTATTAGGTGCCACAAGTGGATAGAGTTTGGGATGAATAGAACTCTATCCAATAGAGTCTTAGAAAAAGAAGTCATTCCATATTTGATCAAAACAACTTTCACCCAAATACTAAGAGAGAGAGGATGCATGGGGCTCTCTTTGGCATGAGAAAACTCACGTAATTAAAAATAAAAGAAAGGGTGGCTATGGACGTGGGGTACTTGGCACAAGGGAGGGGAGAGAGTTTCAATCCAACTAAGCTCTCTTATTCTCTTTGGGCAAACCTAATCTAATTCCTATTTAAATTAAAATTGGTGCAATTCAATTAAAGATAATCCCAGTCCAACTAGAAATCTAATTAAATATAATTAAACTTATTTAAATCTAATTTAAATCCTAATCTTATTAGGAATTAGGTGCACACAAGTCCTAATCAAATAAAAAATTGATGTTTCTTGTAATTAGATTATCTTATAATCCAATTAGGCTTGATCTAATCAAATCTAATTAAATCTAATTCAATTAGACTTGATTTTAGCCATAATGCTCAATCAAATTTAGCTAATTAGCAATACATTTATTGGTAATTAATCCTCCTATAACTCACTAACACTTAGTGGATTACTTTATTGCAATACTTGCACTTGATCGATCATTAATCTATTGATAATTAAATCCTTGAATGATTTATAATCATTGATCAACTATTCGATTAGACAAAAACCTCTTATGTATGTGACCTTTTAGGTTCATTTCTAAGCCAGTAGTATAGAAACAAATTTTTATACCAATCAAAGTAATTATTTAGCAATGATATCCAATATCCAGATAGGTCGAATGTATATAAAGTAACATTCAAGAATCCTGAGCTATGATTACTGTATAATTCATTTCTTTGATCCTCAATGCTTAAGATGACTTTAAAATTAACTGTTAACTCTTAATCAGTTCATCCATATTATGTTTCAATCTTACAAATCCTATGATTCCTCACAAGGATTATCCAGACCTAAATTTTGCTCAATTAAAATATGACGAGATATTCTCTTCAAACTCTTTAAAGTGATCAATTCTATCTCGACTCACACACTGACTTTTCAAGTACTTGACTGCACATAAAAATCTTCGATCACTATATTAGAAATATAAATAATTCGATACTAAAGTACAGTGAGTTGCTCGCAAGTCATCTGATGATTTCAAGTCTGAGAGACACATACCTAAAGCCTTCGTGAGCTATTCTTGACAACAGAGTGCTTTGTAGATTGGTCACATTTAATGTAGATATACTTCTACATCTTACCGCATGCCATACTAGTATTTCTATACTTCTTAATTACGGGATAACCAATGCATGGCACACAATGATTTATACTTGATAAGTTATCATCCTAGTTAATAACAAATCATTTGATCGTGAACAATCTTAAAAACCATCTGATAAATCCTTCTTTATTGATTAAAAATGGTTCTGAGGACTTCATCATAACATAGGACTTCATTTAAAAAAGATAGACAATTTATGATGAAAAAAAATAAATAACTTTTATTAATCAATAATTTGTATACAAATTATAAGAGGAGCACAATCATCTATAACTTAGATGCTTGACTTTAGGATAAATTTTTAACACTTTATCATCTATCCACCTGCACAGATCTCAAAATGCTCCGTTCTCTATCATTCATCCATTTGCATAGGTATCAAAGCACTTCATTCTCTATCATCCATCCATTTGCACATATCTAAAAGCATTCTTTCTCTGGCATGCATCCATTCTCACCTACATAAATCTCATAGCTCTCTATCCTATATCATCCATCTGCTTACATGGATCTCAAAGCACTCCATACTCTATCCATCATCTATCCACATAGATCTCAAAGCAGTTCATCTTCTATCATTCATCTACTTGCACTAATCTTTAAAGCACTCCGTCTGTTATCATCTATCCATCTACATATATCTCAAAGCATTCTATCCTTTATTATTTACATGCTTGTATAGATCTCAAAGTACTCCATTTATCATCTATCCGTCTGTACAAATGTCAAAATTTGTTGTCATCAATTTGCTTATATAGATCTCAAAGTACTCATCCTTTGTCATTCATCTTTTATATAAATCTCAAAGTACTTCATCTTTTATCATCTATCCATCTTCATAAATCTCAAAACATTATATTCTCTATCATCCATCTAATTGTACTAACATCAAAATATTCTATCCTTTATCATTCATCCAAATTTACGATCTTAAAAGCACTCAATCCTTTATCATTTATTTATTTGCATAAATCTCAAATCATCCTTATTCAATTCATGCTAAAATGAGAGTCCCTTAGTAAATTAGTAGGAAGGGTATTTTTATAATTTCATAAAAATATAGTTAGTAGATGACCAATATGCTATAATATTCATAATAGAGATAGATGACTAGACTATATTACAATAAATTTGATGTTCTTATAGCTAATTGATACTTTTTAAACTTTCATAATATAAATATAAATAGATCAAATCTATAGGGGTGTTTCTATAATTTTATTTTTAACTAAAAAAATATCAAGCATTCCTGCATTGACTTATAATTGTATAGAAATTTAATTTATGCGGGTGCCCCTGTATGTTATTCAATAATTTTATGCATATTAATTTCTATGTATGCTTACTCATAGTAATTTTATGCACTTACTCACAAATGTCCGCATAATATCTTTTTTAGGGATTGCAGCCACATAGAAATTTTATGCACATGCTTGCTGAAGCTCATCTATGTACACATATAAATTATTATGCAACTCTATATTGCAAAAAACTTCTATGCAATAACAAGATCTGCATAAAATGTCTACGTGCTCATGCACCCAATAAAAATTTTCTGCACATGTTCACCAATGTCTACACATTGATTTCTATGCATATTTACTCCTCATAGTAGAATAAAATATGATTAAATTTAGAGATGGGTTTGGTAAAATTTCTTAAAATTAACTAAATAATTGGTGTAATTGGTTGAATATTTCTTTTTTTTATTGCACCTCTTCTGATATATATGGACAAAAATAAAAGAGAGACGGCTAAGTAAAAACTTTAGTTAATATATAGCATTACGTTCAATTAAAAAAAGAAGAAGAAGATGCCACTACTTCAGATTGACCCCATTGAAATTAGCATGGGCTAATATAGCATGGAAAGTTCATTTCTCATCCCCACAACGTACAAAAGTATTTAAAAAGTCAGTGTTTTTATTTAATTATATTGCAGAATCATTTTTGATTGACGGTATCTCTAATATCAAGTACCAACCACCAGTTAAAACTATCAATCGAAGCCATCAAATCTCAAACCAAAAATAAATAAGTGGTCCCAAAAAAAATAAAGGCATTCAAGCAAGATCTTTGAAAATTATGGAAAAAAAAGATAATATTTTGGTTGGTTCAGCTTATACTCTGATCCGATTCAACTTAAAAATATTAACATTAAGTCAATCCAGCTTAACAGTAAAAGTCATTGAGACAATAATCCACATCAAAGGCTACATTGATTCTATATTCTCCGCAAAAAACATATTGAGCATTGTATTCTTGGATGATTAGCTTAGTGCTATCCAAATTTGTCTAGCTTGTTTGTATGATGTTGTAAGAGTGCACTGCATCCATAACTAAAGATGAAGATGATCGATTTTGATCAGTCTCGCAAAATTAATGCACGAAGAGCTGAATGATCTTTGTGCCCTATCCAGTACCCATATTGGCTTCATTATGCCTTGACATCGAAGATACCGATTTTGATAGACCTAAATTGCCTAACTTGAGATCGGAGGTCTGGATCCTAGTTTAATCTTAACTCTAATCTTAGCGGCACAGCATCCTACTTTCTGAGATTGGAGGTCATGACTCTAGATCTATCAAAGCTCCAATCTCGAGGGTCCTAGCTATCTTATCTGACATCGATCTCGGCTATTTCATTTAACTTTGGAGGCATCAACTTCGGTTCCACCTGATCTTGATGGTCAAATCAAGCTTTAGAGATTGGAGGTCCCTACTTCGGCTTTATTGGACCTCTGATCTTGATGATGCTAAATTGCTATCCGTCAAGTATGCACTTCGATTCTATCAGACCCACAAGCTTAATGATCTCGACTCCGATTTCATCCATCGATGATCCTAATTGCTTTATCTATCATCAGAGATCTTGAGTTCAACCTTATCTGACCTCTAACCTCAGAAATATCTCAGCTTAAGATTCATATTTTAAGTAAGTCATGTCAATCATGCAAGATAGCCATTTCAGAAAAAAAATTATTTCAGATAAGAAAATTGGAATGATTTAGATCCGATCTTATCAAAAAGATAGCTAATTAGTTAGCCTCACGTTCAAATGCAAAAAGATAATTTCTCGACGCGTTGACATACAAATTTCAGGATTCAACTGATTCTCCCAAGCGTACACAATGCTAATCTCTCCATTATAATAGCGAAGAGTGAAGACCCAAGGATTCTCTTGATGATTTTCACTCCCTCTCTATTCTCCAACCACTAACTTGAGCATCGACGGGTTCCTATCGGAGAACAATCCAGCTAAGGACTTATTTTTTTAGGTGTCACTCCAACACTTTAGTGCTTTCCAGGAGTTCTTCGACTTTGAGCTTGCAATTTGGTAGCAATAGTTGGCACTAGAAGAAGGGCCTCCCAACCTTTACTTGGGAATTATCTCGAGAGGAAGCAACATGAGACTTTGGAATGGAGCACCGAATGCATCTTGTTACTCCAACAAGGTGCAGCCAAACGATGTCTAACCATAGATCATTGAGTCTGAACCAATTCAGGTGCCACCACCTCCATAGCTAGCTTCGGTCATGTCAAATGAACAGTTCAACAGCCTTATGCAATAGGTGCAAGCTTTGTCTACCGCAATGTGTGGAATGCAACAAACCACTGCACCTCAACCACCACCTAATGCTCCATGCCCAGGAAGGGACCACCTGTTAGATTGGTGCTCGCCCCCACAAAGCCTGAGGCCAGGATAAAGTCATCATAGCTGACGTACTAGCCCTATCAGAAGGAGGCACAGCCATTCGCTAAATCCACAGTCAGGAAGGGATTCAACCCCAGGAAATCGATCTCCTCGTCATCACGAGCCACATACTGCTTGAGACTTCAAGGGGGAAAAAAGGTTCCAAGAAATGCAGCAGAAGATTGAGGCATTATAGGGCCGATCTCAAGGAGAGGACCTCGGCTTTAATACCGATCCTTCTTTTACTAAAAAAATTTTGGAGGAACCATTACCTACATAGTTTAAAATGCCACAACTTAAATCATATGATAGGACTTCAGACCCCATCGATTACCTGGAGACCTTCGAATCTTTGATGCTCCTCCAAGGGGCATCAGATGCAATTCTTTGCCTAGCATTCCCATCAACCTTGAGAAAGGTAGCTCGATAGTGGTATTCAAGCTTTCATCCAGGGTTCATAGGATCTTTTGAATAATTTGGAAGAGTATTCATAGCTCACTTCATCAACAATCGTTAGCAACGTCATGGAACTGACTACCTCATCAACATCAAGCAAGGGGAGAAAGAACCTCTATGGGACTACATCAAACACTTCAATGCCGTGACTTTGAAAGTGCACGATTTAGATCAGTCTGTGGCTATGACGGCACTTAAGGCTGGACTTCAGAAGGATAACTTCCTCTTCTCATCAGAGAAGAAATATCTAAAAGATTTTGTTGAAATATTGACAAGGGCAGAGAAGTATGCAAATGCAAAAGAGGCCTGGGCTTGGCATGGAGAAAACCCCAACCATGAGCCTTAGGAGAATAAGGAGAACAAATGGAAGGACAAGAAGCCGGAGGTCCAGTAGAATAAACAACGATGGTCCTACTCACCTCCTTGTGGTGTTCAAGCTCGATCATCACCAAAACACCATTGAGATAGGTCCCCATTGCAAAGGTTCAACAATTATCTGCCGCTCAACACTCCAAGGGCTCAAATCCTGATGGAAATTAAGCATCAAGAAGATCTACCAAGGCCAAAGAAGATGATGGCTCCATCATATGTACGAGATCCGATGAAGTACTACCAATACCATCAAGATTATAGGTATGATATGGAGGAATGTCGGCAGCTCAAAGATGAGATTGAAGTACTCATCCAATAAAGGCAACTAAGGTATATAGCAAAATGGCTGAATCCTAAAGAGCCTAGACATGAGCCACCATGATCCGAAGATCCTCAAAAAAACAAACCTATAATTGGGTCGTCCACACCCTCTCTAGGGGGCAACATGATGACCTTGCATCTGAGCTAAACCAGACCTATCAAGAAATAAGCCGAGCTGAAGGAGAAAAGCAGAAGAAGAGAAGAGTCTGTAGATGGTGTGGTGCTTCCAAGCCTTGGAAGGCCACGGACAGAGCCAGGATGAGTGCTCTGAAGAGGCTAGGATAGATATGGTCCTAAGGCTAGGATAGGAGTTATCTTAGAATGGAGGTAGTATGTAGCTCTTCACGGACTTGAGGTTCGGGTATTGTGGGCCTCAAGAAACTTGGTTGGTGCTTCGAAGATCTAAAATTTAAGATGAAGCAAAAAACCAAAGTCAGAGAATCAAGACTGTAGAAAAAATATTTTCTGCAGGTTAGCCAGCTCAATCCAAAACTGGATCGGCTAAGTCTCAGAGCACAAGCAAAATAGAAAGGTCGAATTTCAAGACTGCAGGCACAGCATAGAACTGGATCAGCTCAGTCTAAAGAATATTTTCTGTAGGTTAGTCGGCTCAGTCCAAAATTGAGTAGGCTAAGTCTCAGAGCATAGGCAAAATAGAAAGATCGAGTTTTAGGACTGCAGGCATGGCATAAAAGTGGGCTGGCTCAATTTCAGACTGAGTCGATCTAGTGGAACTTAATCAACTCGGTGCTAAGACTGAGCAAGCTCAGTGCACGGGCAAAGTCACGTGAGGGTCTATTTTAGGCTAAAGCCTAGGTTGATCCTAAAGGTCTTAAGGCCTGGTTCAAGAGATCTTAAGAAAGCTAATTCATGTATGAGTTGGGTTAGCCTAGGAGAGTTTTTGAGCTGAGATTTATTAGGATTCATGTGAAAACTCTAGGGTATATAAATCAGAATATTGTAACTTTTATAATAAGGTTGGAATACAATTGAGTTTTTCTCCCTAACTCTCTCTTCTCTCTTCTCTTTGGTTCCAACACCAAAAACTAGCTTCTCTCATCTTTCTTAGATCTTCTTCAGTTTGCTGGATTAACACCCAGATTCATGTAAGAGATTGAATCTATGGCTATGGCTTCGAGCAGTCATAGGAACAATAATTGGTATCAGAGTTTGATTGAGTGTGGAGGAAGAAGAAGATCGATTTTCAGTAGAGATCAGCAGCGAGATTAAGATCAAAAGACTTTCTCTAGGCTTCGTGAGGAAGGAAGAGATCATAGGGCTGTTGTCCACCATCCCTAGTTAAGATATTTCTCAGATATATCTGTTTGCTGTTATTTGATTTGGATTGATCATGAAGAACAGCGGATTGAAGGTAGGATTGGAGAAGTTTTATGAAAAAAAAGTTTCACGATGTGGATAGTAAGGATGGAGAATCTGCTGATTCAGATGAGGTTGGATTCGATCTTGGAGGATAGACTGAAAAAGATGACAGACAAGGAGTGGATGTTCTTGGAGAAAAGGGTATATGCCATGATTAGGACTTGTTTGGTGGATGAGATTTTATATGATGTGTTGAAAGAGAGAACATCCAAGGGATTATGATCGAGGTTAAAGTAGTTGTACATGGAAAAGAATATGTGCAATAAGTTGATGCTGAAGAATTAACTGTATAGCCTTTGGATGTAGGAGGGCGAGGATGTTGTGGGGCATATTCAGCGGTTCGAACGGATGAGCATGAACTTGCTCAATATAGGAGTAGATTTAGAAGAGGAGGACAAGAGTCTATTATTGCTATGTTCGCTAACCAGGAGCTTCGATTCGTTGGTGACAACTTTGCTGTATGGTAAGGAAACACTGATGTACGAGAAGATCGTATCATTGCTCAGGTCTAATGAGCAACGAAAATGGATGACTAAGAGGAAGATCTTTTAGGAGAGTCTTATGATTTCAAAGAAGCACAGAAAAGGAAAGAAGAAGGATGAACAGAGGGGCAGCAAGGGATCCAAGAAATGCTTCAAGTGCGGAGAAGCAGGGCACTTTAAGTGGGAGTGTCCATTTTGGAAGAAGTGCAAAGAAGAAAAAAGCTCGGATTCCATTAATTTAGTCGCTAATAATGAAGAGTCGGATGAGCTCTTGGTGGTTTCGGAGGAGTCCGTAGGGTGCGGTGTATCTGAGAGAGTTTCGGATAAGTCTATAGAGTGCAGAGGATCTGAAGGAATAGCGACGGTGTTCGAGGTACAGCGATCAGCATTAAGTGGTTGGCCTCGAGAGACTCAAAGATAGAGTTGGCTTCTATGGCATCAGGAGGACTTCAATTTCAGATGGAGCATCGGGCAGAGGTGGCTTCACGGATGGAGGAAGCTGTGACATGGATTCAGAGTAAAGGGGTGTAAAGGGAGGACCTATATCCCAACACCAGTGTCGAGACTGTACAGATCCAGGTGGAGAGGATTGTGTAGGAAGATAGGCATAGCTCTGAGGAAATAGTATCAGATGGAGCATCAGGATATGCGATGAGTGTCGGTAAAAAAATATTACATAATTTTCAAAAAAGTTCAGAATAAGTGATGCAGCTGCAAAGCAGAAGGATACCTACAATTTCAAAGATGGTGCAGAGAAACAAGCCAAGGACTTCAATGATGGAGGCGGTCATCTCGAAGGCCACAAAGGAAGCTCAGTAGTTGAAAAAGAATGATAGTGGCAAGATGAGCATGAGGGGCTATCAGGATATGTAGGGACAGCAGGATCGTGTAGGAGGGTGTTGCTAGGTGTGCCAAGATTTGGATGCACCAAGATGAAGATTGTAGATGGTGTGGTGCTCTCAGACCTTGGGAGGCCACAGACGGAGCCAGGATGAGGGCTCCAGAGAGGTTAGGATAGGTATGGTCCTAGGACTAGGACATGAGTTATCCTAGGATGGAAGTAGCATGTAGCTCTCTACGGGCTTGAGGTTCGGATATTGAGGGCCTCAAGAAACTTAGTTGGTGCTTCGGAAATTTATGATTCAAGATAAAATAAGAAATCAAAGCTGGAGAATCAAGACTGTAGAAAGAATATTTTCTGCAGATTAGTTAGCTCAGTCCAAAACTGAATTGACTAAGTCTCAGAGCATAGGCAAAATAGAAAGATTGAGTTTCGGGACTATAGGCATGGCACAAAATTGGACCAACTTAGTTTCAGATCGAACTGACCCAGTGGAACTTAGCCAGCTCAGTGCTGAGACTGAGCCGACTTAATGCGCAGGTAGAGTTATGCGAGAGTCTGTTTTAGGCTAGGGTCTAGATTTATCCTAGGGGTCTTAAGATCTGATTCAAGAGGTCTTAAGGGGGCTAATTCATGTATGGGTTGGATTAGCCTAGGAGAGTTTTTGAGCTGGGATTTATTAGGATTCATGTGAAAACTCTAGGGTATATAAATCAGGATATTATAACTTTTGCAATAAGATTGGAATATAATTGAGCTTTTCTTCCTAACTCTCTCTTCTCTCTTCTCTCTGATTCCAACGCCAAAAATCCTAGCTTCTCTCATTTTTCTTAGATCTTCTTTAGTTTGCTGGATTAACACCCAGATTCACGCAAGAGATCGGATCTACGGCTATAGCTCCGAGCAGTCGTAGGAACAACAGAGTCAAGAAAGAAATTACGTGTTTTGATAATGATCTCAAGGTAGTGGCTTGTCTGCATAATGATCTAATTATAATTACTTTGAATATTTTCAATTATGATGTACGACATGTTTTGATTGATAATGGAAGCTTTACAGATATTTTATTTTCGATGCTTTTGCATAAATGGGCTTATCTTCTGATCGACTGAAAAGGATAGCAATCCTATTGGTCGGATTTTCTGACAGCACCATACCCATTGAAGGGACCATATCTCTTTCCATAATCATGAGGCATGCCCTGAAATAATCAACCATCCAGGTTAATTTTCTAGTCATAAAAATTTTCTCTACATATAATGCAATCTTAGGCCAAGCTGGATTGAATGCTTTTCAAGCCGCGGTGTCAACCTACCACCTACTGATGAAGTTTCCCACTTCTGAAGGGGTTGGAGAAGTCTAAGGAGACTAGCAGGTGGCCAGAGCATGCTACATGGCAGCTCTATGAGGAGAGATACCTAAAGGACCTCTTCCACTAAAGAGCTTGATATTCGAGATGAGCTAACCGAACAACGAGATCATCCAATCGTAGATCTCATTTTGGTAACCTTGAAGGAAGGGGACCAAGCCAGGACAGTCCAAATCAGTTTTAATCTAAATGAAGAAGATCGTCATCACCTCACCTCGTTTCTACAATCCAATGCTAATGTTTTTGCCTAGACAGCTATGGATATATCGGGTATAGATTCGAAAGTAATCATCCATCGCCTAAACATAGATTCGAATCATCATCCCATTAGGCAAAAGAAAAGAAACTTCACGTCAAAATGCCAGATGGTGATAGAAGAAGAGATGGATAAACTTATAAATGCTAGCTTCATATGAGAAGTTAACTATCTTAAATGGTTGACTAATATTATGCTGATTAAAAAAATGAATGAAAAGTGGCGATCATGCATCGACTACACCGATCTCAACAAGGCTTGAGGTGTACATGGATGATATGCTCGTCAAAAGTGCGGTTGCCGAACATTACATCATTGACCTCGAGAAAATGTTTAGAACAAAATGATGCTTTCACCTCAAGCTTAATTCCAGCAAATGCACTTTTGGCATCACATTCAGCAAATTTCTTGGTTTCATGGTATTGCAACAAGAAATCAAGATCAATCCAGAGAAGATATAGGCACTCCAGAAAATGAAGCTGTCGAAGTCCATCAAAAAGGTACAGCACCTTACCAGAAGATGAGTAGCCCGTAGTAGATTCCTCTCGAGGTTGGCTGAAAGGAATCTTTCTTTCTTCTGAGCTCTCAAGCAAGTGAAGAATTTTCAATGGATGGAGAAATGTCATATGGCTTTTGATGAGCTAAAGAAGTACCTTAGCTCTCCACTCTCCTCAGCAAATTAGAGCCTGAGGAAACTCTATACTTGTATCTTATGGTCTCTCGTTAGGTGATCAGCTCGATGCTCGTCCATTAAGAAAGGATGTCGCAGAAGCTTGCATACTACATGAGCTAAGTCCTTCATGATGCAGAAACTATGTATGCCAAACTTGAAAAGATCATATATGCTCCAATAATTTCAGTAAGGAAGCTATGCCCATATTTTCAAGCACATACGATCGCGGTCCTCACTGACCAACCTATCAAGGCAATACTTCACTAGCTAGATACTTCAAGTCAGCTTACCAAATAGATCATCGAGCTTGGAGAATTTGATATGAAATACCTTCCACATCCCTCTATCAAAGTGCAGGCCTTGAAGGACTTCATCTTGGAATGTACTATCCCCAAGGAAGAACCCATGCCAAGCTCAAAAGTTCAAGACTTTGAAGGATGCTAGACTCTTCATATGGATGGTTCCTCCAATACAGTAGGATCTAGGGCTGCAATTATGCTCACTAGCCTAGAAGGAGTGGTCGTCGAGTACGCGCTGCACTTCGAATTCAAAACTTCTAATAATAAAGTTGAGTATGAGGCACTGATACCTGGACTTAGAATCACCAAGGAGCTTGGGGTCCATAATCTGAGGATCTACAACGACTCATAGCTTATTGTAGGCCAGATCCAAGGTGAATACGAGGCATAGGAACCCAACATGGTTAAATATTTGGAGAAGGTGAAATACCTCATATTCGACTTTGCTAGCTTTAACATTCAACAGATTCCTAGAATAGAGAATGCCAAAGTAGACCTCGTATCACGATTGGCTACCCTTGAGGCAGCTGACCTCAAAAAAATTCATACATGAAGATTCTTGGCGGCCCGAGCATTGAAGAACACCGGTTACGTAGATTGATCCTGAGTCGAGCTAGATGGACCCACTTATCTAGTTCATAGAAGATGGGACTTTACCTACCAACCAAGATAAAGCCAGAAAGTTGAGGTTTCAAGCATCCCAATACTTAATGTACAAAGGAACGTTATACAAAAGATCCTATTCCATGCCACTCCTTCAATGCCTCACACCCTTGGAAGCCAACTATGCTTTGTAAGAAGTCCATGAGGGCATTTGCGGCAATCATCTGGGGGGATAGAGCCTGGCCCACAAGGTGCTTCGATAGGAATATTATTGGCCAACCATGTGAGAAGATGTAATCGAGCTCGTACAAAGATACAACCAGTGTCAATGAAACTCAAGTATTTAACGTTGGCCTTCAACTCTCCTAGCATCGATAACAATCCCTTGGCCCTTTACTCAATAGGGGATAGACATTCTCAGACCTTTCTCGATTATGGCAGCTCAAAAGAAGCTTTTACTTATCATGATCGACTACTTCATAAAGTGGATAGAAGCTGAGGTGTTGGCCCATGTCACGGAGGCTAAAGTTGGTGACTTTATTTGAAAATCAATTATCTATAGATATGGCTCGCCGCGAGCCATTATCACTGATAATGGGCATCAATTCGACAACTCCAAGTTCAAAAAGTTCTATGCAGACCTCAAAATTGCACGTTGTCTGATCTCGATTGCACATCCCCAAAACAATAGAGAGACCGAGGTCACTAATCGGATCTTATTGCAAGGACTTAAATCCAGACTTGATTGAACTAAAGGACAATGGGTGGAAGAACTCTTCAATATGCTTTGGGCTTATCAAACGATGCAGTGGATTCCAATCGGAGAAACTACATTCAATCTAACTTTCGAGATAGGCTATGATACCACTCAAAATTAGCATACCCTTATTGCGGGTGGAAAAGTTCAACAAAGAAAGTAACTTAGCCGATTTGAGGATGAATCTGGACTTATTGGAAGAAATATGAGAACAAGCTCAGTCCAATAACTATCAATGTCGAGTAGCTCAGTACTACAATAACAGAGTTAAAGAAAAAGTCTTTCATGCTAGGTATTTGGTCCTGTGAAGAGCAAAGGTGTTTTAGCCATCGAATCGAGATAAGTTGTCGCCCAACTGGAAGGGCCCATACCAAATTGACAAGATGGCACGACCAGAAATATATTGACTTCATTGACTTGATGGGACGCCAATCCCACGATCTTGGAATGCGAAAAATTTTTGAGTTTACTATCCTTAATGTAATATTCAATCTAAATATCAATAAAATTTATTTTTTATAGAATCAAAAATCGTCTTTCCATGTGCTCAGCATAATGATCTACACCAATTGATTTCAGTTAAAGGATGCTCCTCATCCTCGGATGAGTCATAGTGAAGATTACAACCCACACCAACAGACAATGGCCAAAAGGCGCTCCTCATACTCGAATGACCCATAGTAGAGGCCGCGATCCATACCAACCGACATTGGCCAAAGAGTACTCCTCATCCTCGAACTAGTCATAGCGAAGGCCACAACCCATACCAACTGACATTGGCCAAAGGGTACTCCTCATTCTTGAATGAGTCGTAGCGGAGGCCACGATCCATACCAACCGATATCGACCAAAGGGCACTCCTTGTCCTTGAAGAAGTCGTAGCAGAGGCCACGACCATATCAACTGACTTTGGTAAATAAGTGCTCCTCATCCTCAGATGAGTCATAGTAGAGCTTAAAGGATAAATAATAAAGGACGTTCCTCATCCCTAAATGAACCAAGCTAAAGTAGCTAAGGCGCTGACATCGGCCAATGCATCATCCTCATCCTTAGATGAGTTGAGCTGCCACTGTAGTTACGAAACGGACAACAATGCGACGACCTTAAATGAAACCTAATGCGACTTCGAACAAAATTCCTAAATACTAAAGATGAGGGCAAAAGTTTACTAAACACCAACCTCAATAACTTGGGAAGGAGAGAACAGATACATCTAAAAATGTTTGTCTTTCATTTTTGTAAAATTTTTGTACAAAACAAGTTGACTTCTTACAAAAATTACTTCAGAAAAGCCGAAGTTGCTAAAGATCGACCCTCGGGTATACCCAAACTTGATTACAAAAAAAAAAGAGAGAGAGAGAGAGAGAGAGAAAAGGAAGCAAGTCCTGGGCTTCAGTCGGATCGGGAGTGCCATGCTCTTCGGCAAGAGCTTCAAGCTTGGAATCCTCAATCGCGGGTGAAGGTTGGGAGGCAGAAGTGCCCTCATCCGCTCTTTCCATCTCGTCTTCATCCTCACCATCTTCTTCATCAGCATTCAGTAGGTTGAAGTTGAGGTCTGAAAAAAGATGTTAGATTTTAGCCTCATGATCAACAAGACCCTATATGTATGACTCTGAGGCAAACTCTAGCTTTATCATAGTGAACTCCTCAGAGGAGTGGAATGCTTCCATGGTGGCGGCCTTCTCCTATTCAAGCTTCTTCTCCCACTGACTCACCACCAATCAAAGCCTTTTAATCAGCCGAGCTTCAGCCTAAGCAACCTCGGTCTCCATTGACTTTAGCTTGGCTTTCAACAACTGAACCTCCTCTTCATTTGTAGACTTTGCCTCTAAGGCCTCATCCCTTTTCTTTGAAGCCTCATCAGCCAAGGCTTCAGCCTTAAAAGCTTGGGCTTCGATGTCCTTGGTGTCCTCTCAAACTTTCTTTAGGACTTACAAAATGATCCACGTGGTGGATGAGTTGAATAGAAGAAAAGATACTGTCAAAATGATGATCATAACAAATAAAAAGAAAATACCGAGCTTCGAAACTTACTCAAAGGAGGGAGTCGTATGAGTCTTTAAATCAATACCCTGGCCCCTCAGCATCCAAGGCCTCGACATCGGCCTTAAGAATCATAGCCCCTAGTACATCACATGCAATGCAGTTGTTTGCGAAGCCCGACCTTCAATCCTTGCCGCCTTGATCAAGTCGAGTTGACTTTTTGATTGTAACCGGTATAGCCACTCGTGGAGAAATTTTCATAGAAATATGTGTGGACGAGCCTCGAGGAGTTGATGATGTAAAAGAGGAGGGAACCTTTCCTCCAAAGCCATTGCCCTGAGTGGGGCAGCAACCTTGACCTCCGAAGGCCCTTTCTATGGGGCCGATCCATGAGCTGAAGTAGCCCGATAGTGGGCTGGGCAAGAACGGCCTCAACTCAACCATGCTTGGAAGTTAAGGTCTTCCTTCTTCCTGGCCATAAGGCAGAGAGCTTCAGCATCCTTGAGCCTCATTTCTAAAAGATACCAGTGAGAAGGGTTAATTTGAAGAAAATCAAGGTGATGAACTCAAAAACATGAACTTTCTGGATTGGCCAGGCATAATTCAACACTAAACAACCTCTCCTCAATGAGAAAATAGCGGAGCGAGCAGACGCCACGACTAAGGATGAGCTTCAAGGTCTTCTCAGCATCTGAGAGCACCAGAGCTTTATTTACTGACCTTTATGGCT
Organism: Cocos nucifera; assembly: GCA_006176705.1. NCBI lineage: Eukaryota > Viridiplantae > Streptophyta > Magnoliopsida > Arecales > Arecaceae > Cocos > Cocos nucifera. Next base: position 135,153 of record QRFJ01002054.1, on the reverse strand, counting down.
GACTCCATGAAGTACCGAAGTCCCATAATTGCTCAATCGAAATAAGAAATTATGCTCCTTCCAATTATGAACTAAAGAAGGAGCACTTTTAAAGAGGCGGTACTTCGACCGAGGTGAAGCATTCCACCATCTGATCTCTTTGAGATGTTCCTTGAAACAATAGTATGTCCTTAAGAGATGGATGGTTGGTTCGACATCGAGGAGGAGAAGATGAGCGATAAAAGCTACTATGGAGCATCATGAATTCAGCGTGATGCAACGGGGGGGATCTTAGAGGCCCTAAGGAGCTCTGTGATGAAGAAATATAGTGAAAGCCTCAGGATGGCCTTAAGAGATTCCTCGTAAAGACTGACTCGACTACAAGGAGGAAGGGCTATTCGATCCTCGAAACTAGTTGCCTCTAGTTTAAATTTCGAAAAAATTTGGTACCAAAGATACAAGACCTCCAAATCCTCATAGGAGAGGACCGAAGGAACTCGAAAAGGGCCATAGTTCGGCACCTCTTCGACCTCAGAGTGATCCAAGGTGGAACCGATTTCTAAGGGGTTGGCTTCGGTCGGCTCCCCGACCAAAAATCAAGAAGATGAAGATGACCCTGATACACTGATCATCAAATATTCCTAAAAAAGTACAAAGAAAGAAGAAAGATCTACCTAAAATTGATGGCTGAGCGGATTAAGGGATGGAACTTCTAGTTCGGAGGTTGGTGTTCGGATAAAAATGAATACGACGGAGTTCAGCTATAGCCGAGGACAAATGCGTTCACTGGCGATGGTCGTCGGATGTCGTTAGAAATTGCTTGTTGGTTGCTCTCCAAGCTTTGAAAGAAAAAGGTGTCAAAGTGATGGAGCCCCAGCGATAGTGATCGGCTATTTATAAGGGGTCGGACTGTCTAGATCCAATTTCAGTTCGCATTGCCACCGTAGATGAATGCCATTTGATAGGTCCCAATTGATCAATGTCGGTTCCACATGGATCTCCGAATTTGGTGATCTAGATCGACTGATTGAGACATCAACGACATAGATCGATGACACCTATCATGGCTTCATTGGCTGGGAACTCGGCTATTCTGACATAGATACAGATCAACTTTGACCTCGAGTGGTACCCTTGACATCGGACCTCAATTCTAGTTTGGGTTCAATAGTGGAGGGTATTTATTGTGGGTATACCACCGGCCTTGGCATTATTGGAGATTGGACTTCGGCCATAATTGAAGATGAAGGTGATCGATTTTGATCGATCTCATGAAATTGATGCACATGCAACTAAATGATCTTTGTGCTCCATTTAGTGCCCATATTGGCTTCATTATGCCTTGACATTGGAGATACCGACTTCAGCTAACCTAAATTGCCTAACTTGGGATTGGAGGTCTTGACCCCGGTTCAATCTGACCTCTAACCTCAATGGCACAGCATCCTACTTTCTAACATTGGAGGTCATGACTCCAAATCTATCAAAGCTTTGACCTCAAAGGTCCTAACCGTCTTATCTAACATCGATCTCGATAATTCCATTCAACTTCGGAGGTATTGACTTTAATTCCACCTGATCTCAACGGTCAAATCAAGCTTTGCTTGAGATCAGAGGTCCTGCTTTGACTTTATCGAACCTCCGATCTTAATGATGCTAGATTGCTATCCATTGAGTACAGACTTCGATTTTATCAGAGCCCCGAGCTCAGCGATCTCGACTCCAATTTCATCCATCAATAATCCTAACCACTTTATCCATTATCAGGGGTCTCGACTTTGGCCTTATTTGATCTTCAACCTTAGAAACATCTCAACTTGGGATTCATATTTTCAGCAAGTTGTGTCAATCACACAAGACTGTCATTTTAGGGAAAAAATCATTTCATATAAAAAAATTAGAATGGTTCAGATCTGATCGTATCAAAAAGATAATTAATTAGCCAGCCTCACATTCAAATATGGAAAGATAATATCTCTCGATGCGTCAACGTGCAAAAATCAGAAATCAGTTGATTCTCTTGGGCGTATACAATACTAATCCCTCCACTATAAATAAGGAAAGTAGGGATCCAAAGATACTCTTAATAATTTTTATTTTCTCTCTATTTTTCAATCACTGACTTGAACATCGAAGAATCTCCACTAGAGAATAATCCGATCAAGGACTTATTTTTACTTGTGTCGCTCCGATACTTTAGTGCTTTTTAGTCGAAGACTAGTTCTTCGACTTGGAGCCTGCGGTTCGACAGCAACAAAAATCATTGAAGAACATGAACATGCTATAAAGGAAATATGTTCTCACCATAAATAAAAAAATATATTTTAAGTTATTTTGGACCAAAAATCATTGAAAAACATGAACGTGAAATATGTTCTCACCACAAATAAGAAAAATATTTTAAGCCATTTTGGACCAAAAAGGTATATTACACTCTTTTGCTATTTATAAGTTCAGAACCGGACAAGAGACCATCAAAGACATATCAACCAGGTACTTAGTTTCCGATGCCACATTGCGTCTTTTGATAAGATGTCCCGGGAGGCTAGACCCCACATCCTATGGCAGTTCATCATTTTTTTTAAAAAAAATAAAATGATATCTACTCGTAGATATGAAACACATGTCCGTCCGATCAATGTTCTTGAGCATCAGACACTGATATATGAACCATTTTATGATCAGCTATAACTCCGATTAGGTGGAATTGATGGATGACTTGAAATTTTATTAAGGCAGGCAAACTTCTTATCATTTAATCTAGGGGTGCCAATTTATTTCGCCCTGGTGGATACCTAATCTTATCCGATTTGAAAAAGATAGATTCTATCCAACCTGTAGTCGACACAGATAATGATACCAATCTGAATATATATAACGTTTCACAAATCTTCTCTTTAACACACACACGTGTGTGTGTGTGTGTGTATATATATGAAAAAAATGATTTCTGTTACTTTATCAAGGCCAATCCATCCAACACATCTTATTAACTCTATTCATTTTGTCCCATCCCACCTTAGGGTAAGTACAGGGCAAATATGAGTAATAGCTTATTTGACCCATACATAGCGCTATCCCAAATCTCATTTGACATCATTTGAATTCCATGTTCTACGGAATATAGAATGTCCTTTTTTGTTGTGACAGCAAATTTATACAACCCTAGAGGAAATACAGCAGTGGTGTCTACATACGAAAGATCACAAAGCTGTACAGAGATTAGAGAACAAGAATCCTTTATTTGTATCCTTGGTGAGGACAACATCAATGGATTCTATGGAATATATTAATAGATAGAAAGATTAGTTTGATATTTTTTAAAATATAAAAAAAAATTAAATTCACATTAAAAAATATTTTTATTTTTTTATTATTAATAAAAATAAAAAATAAAAAATAAAAAAACAAGGGTAGAAACTCAAAATTACATACCATTCAAGCAAAAGTTGCCCGGCAATGAACCACCGGACTAGAGAGTGAGTTAGAGGGGCTAAAGCCCGCACGTGAGGTGCCTTGCAGCCGAGTACCAAAAATGTCTTGGGCTTGGGGAGCTTCATTGCAGCAGTACGAGCAAGGCAAACACAGGGTGCACAAAGCCAGTGACATGCGGGGAGCAGATGCATGGATAATGCCTGTAGTTGTCCAAGTTACTTATCAAAGACTTCCATATCAAAGGCTTAAAGTATGCAGCATACGATATAAAATGTTGCCCAGAAAATACGTTAGCATGGGTGAATCAGCAAATGCAACGTGGGGGAGAAACTGGCTGCAGGAAAAGGAAGCAATTCTTATGGTCTGGATTCCAACACGTATCATTCGGTGTTTAGAGTTATACAAATTACTGAGTCTGAGCAATTCTCATGGAGTCTATGAACAGAGCTTTGAAGCATTCATACAAATAAAGAATTATACAAGATGGTGGTAGAGCAGATGGACATCTGGGGCACACCAGCAGACTTTGTAAGTATAGCAGAGATATCAGGCTATGAAACAAATGAATAAACAAATGTATTTATGAATAAACAATGTAGTAGAGTTTGTATTGCAGTTTTGCTTTTACATAACGGGCTATGAAAATATTTGTTGAATAACAGTCTCCGCATTCCCATTGTACTGCATGAGAAGATGAATGGCATCAGCCCTCGGCAAAGCCAAGAATTCCTGCAACCAATTAGGTATAAGGTAGCGACCAAGAAACGGTATAGGCATGAACAGGAAAATCATAAAAAGAACACAAAAAGGTGAAGATACATGGCATTATCGAGCAAGAACATTCATCTTATCCAAGAATAATCATTGCCCCACTATCTGGGACTATATCTCCGGGACCCAAGGAAGGTGACAAGAAATGGATCCCCATGAAATTACCAGGGTTTTATATAAATTATAAAGTTCTACTTATACTAGTACGCAGTACAATAGGAACCAAATAACAGAAGCCAGTTAATCTTGCTTTTACATGAATTTAAGCATACATATACATGTGGATACATGTCTATCTAATAGAAATCCGGTCCACATAGAAAGATCAACAAGATGTTTCACTTTCTAACAGAAAAAAACTACAATGCTAACAACGTCCTTGATTTTGAAGTATATAGGCAAGCAACTTGAAAACCTTAAAGAACATTAAAGGCTTGCCTTGCTACAAAAATCCAGTGACAGGCATTGATGAGCGTACATGACCATAAAATGATTGGAACAAGGATCTGAACATGACGCTAAGATGAGGTAAAACACGGATAGAGCATATTTTGAACAGTTATATCAAATCTTAAATGTGGAACTATAAAGGAAAATGAAAAAGAAAAAAGTCTACGCAGTCTGAAAATGCAGCATAATCCACAGTTGGCCCTGCGAAGCAGTCCTGATTTGAAGGGTTAGAAAAGAGAGGTAAGGCAGTTATAACCAAAAGATGCAAAATCAATATAAGAATTAGACAGACTGGAAGAACTGGCATCCTACAGAATCTAGAATTGGTTTTTCCCAGGAGTCAACAGAGGACTAGAGAACTGCCAAGAACAAAACACAACAGTCACCATACCATAACCAAAACCTGACCATTTTGAATCAACATGTGGTATCATGTCATACAGATACATACGGGTAAATGCTGCGGTAAAACTTACCATGACTTTAAGTATTGCATTTTCATCATAAACAGTTTCACTAGATGAGACTTGAGGACTGCTACCATCTTCTGCTATCTTGCTGCTTGAACATATGGTAACTTGAGAAGACCCATTATTACAGTCATCTCCAAAAGCCCTGGAAGTTGTATCACCATGCATGGAAGCATCAACTTCTTTCAATTGATCTATTTTGAGGAGCTGTTCGAAGCGGTCTTTGCACATCTGAAGCTTAAACCATTCAGTATGAGTATGAAGTGTTGTTCTCATTATCTTCATCAGCTGTGGCTCTTCAATGCCAAGCCTCCTACCCATAGCAACCTATATAAGAATAAAGAGTGCATTAATTTGCAGCATTCTTTCAAATAAAAGAAAGAGGTAGAGTAATATTTTTTCCAGAATGAATCTACTTGACCTAACAGGGTACATGGCAGCTGCTGATTCATTCTTCTTTAATATATATATATATATATGACTTTGACATTTCATGCCAGAGAATGAATGGAGGAGATACAAGGGTCAGCTATGAGTGTTGGTCCGCCACATACCCCACCATACAATGTTGGTTAATCTTCTCCAAGGATGTGATAATCCTCAAAGTGAAACATGTCTACTAACCTTCAAATCGTTTGGTTTGCGGAAAGAACTTTTCTTCCCAGAAAATAACTTCCCAGGAAGTCAGTTTTTGGAAAGTTATTTTCTGAAAAAAAGATTTTGGTATGTTTGGTTGACCATAAGACATGACTTATTGAAAAATGACTTATATTTGATTGAGCATCCATTTTTCTAAAAAAAGTGAAAACTATGTAGAATACTTATTATACCCTTAATAAATATAAGATCATATATTTTGCTCCTAACCTTTATATACATTATAATATAATATTAGATTGTAATAATTTATTATATTAATATAATACTAATATATATTATATTATGTTAATACAATATTAATATTTTAATATAATAAATTTATTAATATCTTAATAAATATAATATTATATTAATATAAACATTGATATATTAATATAAATACTATATTGATATTAATAAAAGTATTATATTAATATAAATATTAAAATATAATAAATAATATAATATTAATATTAATATTATAATATATTTATTTAAATATTAAGATAATATTAATATAATATTATATTATCACTGTTCAGTATTTCATTCTAACCACAATATTTTACAAAATCTTAGTTATAGATCTTAAAAGGATATTTTAAGAAAGAAAAATGCACCATCACTTCCCATCTCATGGAAAGTTTCAAAACTCACCTCCTCCATGGGTTTCCACTTCCTATGAAAAGAGCTTTTTTATTCTCTCTTCTCTTAAAACTCTAACCAAACAAGTGCTCCTCCTTCACTTCCCAGAACTGCCTTCCCCCCCCCCCCCCCCCTCCATTTTCCATGAACCAAACAAGTCTGTAGTGTCCAACGTGCTCACTTATTACACATTACTAGGAACAGTTGAATATGGATATTAAAGATGACTTATTTTTACAGAACCATTATAACTTCACTGGCTAATTTTTCTGAATTCAGAAAACTTATTTAGCTTTTGATCCACTGGAAGTGGGACAAGTCAAATCTTAATGTTTTGAAAGGTAAAATAAGTTCAAACCTAAAGCAACAAAGAATATCTTTGAAAACAAAAACCAGTATCAACTCAACTTCCTGAAGCACTTGAGCTATTGGTCCAAATCAAAGAAGACAATCGCATGAATTTCTATCACAGCATGTTTAAAATGCTAAGCCCCGATGCTACACTTAATTAAATGACACCTTACAAACTGTGTATATGGAAACCTAAAGCATACAATGCATGCAAATTAAGTAATTAAATGACACCTTACAAACTGTGTATATGGAAACCTAAAGCATACAATGCATGCAAATTAAGTACTTTAAGTTATACATTGGCCAAATTAATTATGTCATCATTTGGCTATTTGGGTCCTAGAATAAAAATCCAAGGAAGAAATCAGTGTGACTAGCCCAAACTTAACCTCCCAGTAACACAAATACAGGAGAACATGTCCACAGGGTACAATAAGCCAGTCGAACCACGAACAATCTATGGTCAATCAATATGTCGCATTGGCATTATCACCCCAAAACCAGAATTTATTGTCTGCCACTAAAAAAAAATAGGAGGCATCCAGGAAGTAGCTGGGCCAGTGGGCGTATAGTTTAAAAGAGTAAAATTAGAAATCAAGTGCCTAACATGTATACCAACTACATTCAACAAATATTGATATTTGACACATCTCAGATATGAATGCAATGAGCAACTTGAAGTATCCATAAGTTGTAAGCTCCCAAGAAACCTCTTTTTCCCTAACAAAAAACTCCAAAAGCACAAACTGTTGCAAGCCTTGTTGCAAAGACAGACTACAAAATCCTTGGAATAGAGAGAATGAATTGATGTACATACTATCAGGTTTTCCAAAACAGAGATCTTAGATAACTTGTAAACAATGCCATTCTCAAGGACAAGATTGTCATGTGAAACTGGAAGTCGTGATAGCTTCAGCATGACTGTATACTTCGATTCAGAAAACAAACAGCTGAAAAAATTCTGTAAAAATAGAACACAAAAGACCTGCACAGTCTTTTACTGATAATGGATCCATAGCCAGTGGACTGATAATAGCCACTTGAACTCTGTTGACTCTAACAAACTATCTAGTTCACAAGAGCAAAGTTCAACAGAAAGGTCCGAATTGGCCCTAGCAGACTTCTACAATATACTAATTCAAAATGACATCAGAAAGAAAAGGAAGTGGAAAAGCTTGCTCTGCCCTTTTCTCCCTCTTGTACAACCAACAGAACCAAAATCAGATGCTTATTCCTAATCAACTGAATTGCATTAAAATGCTAACATGAAGAAAATCAAGGAACAGAAAGTCGACATCAACTTTAGGTCAAACAAAGTAAATATTTACCTGGAGGGAAGTTGCAAGGACAGGCAAGGGTATCCCCTTTGTAAGTACATCTTCACTAGGCCTAAGCAAAGCCAACAAAGTTTCCTTTAGAGGCTTCAGCAAAGCTTGATTGCTTGCAGCCAGAGGGCCTAAATGACTGCAAGCAACTTTAAGAGCCGTAGCATGATCACCACCATTGACCAGTGAAAGAAATTCAATCTGACATCAGAATGGTGATACGAATGTCAAGATCTCAAAAGCTGCACATTTCACAGTACTGCTACTATCAGAAATACTTGGTCACAATGATTACCTGTTTCAGTTGAAAGAGTAGAATAGGATTTTCGGTAAAAAAGTCAGGATCTATGGCATTTATTTCCTCGACAACTTTTGCAGCCATTCCCTTATTTGCTAATTCCCTCATCTCTAGGATAATCTCATACTTGTGATCCCCAATATTGTTGAACTGCTCAAAGGAAGAACAAATTTTGGAGTCCTAGTCAACAGAAAATAATTATAATTATATGACAACCATCCATAGATCGAAAGTTACATGGTAATATCAAGCTTACCTGCTCTTCTCTAAGCATATCTTCACTGCTAGGAAGGGCCAGACACAAGGATTCTTGTTTAATAAACTCAGGAAAGGAGGCATCAAGTTCTAACTTCTCTATCCGTCCTCTCCATCTCTTGCGTCTCCTTTGTCCAGTTGCATGATTTCTACTCCTCCGTAACCTTCTAGAACAGGTTTCTTGATGGTTGACATCACTAGTGCTGCAATCGTCATTGTTGTTAGTCACTTCATATGTGAATCTTGTGTCATCGATTCCTCGCATGCTCGCAGCATCAGCATAAGTTTCTCGAGCACCTCCAGTGTCAGCATTGTTCACAGAAGTTTCTCCATCAGAGAGTCTACTAATTCCACATTCTATGCTTAGAGAAGAACAATTTCTGGATGAACTATGTGCAAAATCTGGAGATTCAGTCAGACAGACACCTGGTAAGACGATAGCACATAAGCAAATTTGAAGTCATTGTGGCAACTAAACTTATGGTTACTATCTCAAGTTTAACCTGGTGAAGAATTGGGAGCACCATCAACAATTCCCCTGTATACACAATACTCATGAACCAGCTTATCAAGCATTGAGAGATCCAGTTTCATTCGGCAAAGTTCATTCTGTCAAACATGTTATTGGAAAAAGGATAAGCATATCAAGAAGGAAAACGCAGTTCATTAACAGAACAGGATAAGAAGAAATTGAACCACAGTAGCAAATTAATCCTCACTGGTTGGAAGCAGAACTACAATATTTCAAGCTATAATATGGTCAACGCGAATAAAGGAGCTGCATGTCAAATAAGATATAGATGCCCGTCAAACATGACATCAACGAGACCCAATGATGTGACAACACCATGATTGCATTTCATATAACGGTTTGACAGAGACCCATCTATCGGAAAAACAAGTTAATGGCTATGACAATGAAGTAAAATATAGAATTACCTTATCAGTAGGCACGTAAACAACCAATCAAGCCACACTCAATAAAACATAACATTGGAGCAAAATGTCAAAACATAAAACTGTGATAACGCTCTCTTCCAAATGCCCAAAAACCATTATGTACTGTTCTAATGGAAATAACAGGATATATTCTATTTTTTTAACCCTGATTGACATTTTCTGGAATATAACAATTGTTGATATGGCAGTGTATTCTAATTCAATATTTTTTAAGTGGAATTGTAATGAATAGAATAAAATACTACTTTAATTAGATGAAGGAGGCTATCTAAGACTTTGCTAAATACTGCATATGTTTGTTGCTAACCCTCATTGTACTGTTCTAATCGATATTTTTGTTATGTATTGATTGCTATAACATTATAAAGGAGGCTATCTAAGACTTTGCACCAACCGCATATGTTTCCATAAGACCAAGAATCACTTTCTATGCGCACACATGGTTTTCACAAAGTGTGTTATGTTGTTTTATGCCATCATTGACACACATCTCCACCATCTCTAAAAGACGAGAACATGTCACAAAGAAAATCCTGAGGGGACTTTGAAAACTATGACCAAAAAACTACATTTTATGAGCATTTTGAGAGTTCCCTACCTTTGCTAAATACTAGCATCAGTTAATCTCTCTCTCTCTCTCTCTCTCTCTCTCTCTTGCATGCATGCGCACTCATGAGCACATACACATGCATGCTGTCTCCTAGAGATATCCAAGAGAAGTCCAACAACCCGAAAGCCAGAGTTTACTAGTAAATCTAACATTTAAAAAAAATAAAATATTTAAAAAAAACAAACACAATTGCATATCTTATTTCTTCCAAGTGGGGTAGATTGTGGGCTGAGTTGCCGAAGCTATCACACAATGGAAAAGACAGACTGCTTTGCTATAAAATAAATAAAATAATCAAAATAATTCATAGATCCTCTATTTATTTTTCTATCAAAACACCAAATACCTAGAGTGGACAATTGTATGCATGATCAACACTAATTGGAAAGTTTAATTTTGGAAAAAAAGAAAAATAAACAAGTGTTGGATCAACAAAAGGTTTCAAATAGAGAAATGATATATATATATATATTGGTGGGTTCGGGGAGCGGGGGAGGATAAGCTAACTTGGGTAGTGTTGAAATCTGTAATTCAAAGCTAAAATCAATCTGTAATACAACAATGCTATTCAAAGTAATTAAACAAACATAAGCATATTAAGAATGTCAGTTAATAAGTCTTCAATAATCACATAAATTAAATAAAAAAAGTAGCAAAAAAAATCTCTAAAAAGAAGAGAAACAAGAGAATAAAATGTTTTACGAGAGACAAGATCAGTGGATCTCAGACTTCATAATTTGTTTAAGCATGTATTTAAATTTTTTTTTTTGGGGGGGGGTGGGGGGGTGGGGGTGGGCGGAGCACTCTTGGAAGTTGGAACAGCTTGCTAGGCCATCAAAGTTTTCCCTACACCTGATGTTGCTGTCATATTTTCTTCAGCAAATCAAAGACCTACTTAGCTTATATAACCAGGATTCAGGGGATTCAGTTAGCCTAGGATGGAAAATCGATAATGATGGATCTTTAGATATCATGGCCTGACCATAGAGCCAACTCATGTGTTTCTTGGAAACATTTCCAAAGATGATTATAGAGGCTTAAAACTACCCACTACGTGATCCAAGACCTAAAGGACCAAGGAAAAGAAAGTTTACATTTATATTTTTAGAAATGAAAAAAAAAACTCCTGAGAAAGGGAAGCGAGAGATAAAGGTAAGGTTAAGGGTTTGGGACCTCAAGATTCAAGAATAGGGATGAAAATCCCCAGCACAAAACTAACCCGAGATAGCCGGGTTACCTATGTCAAACCAGGTTAACAGGTCATTGCAGAACCAATCTGAACTAACCTATTTATTGTGCATGCATGTTGTGTCATCTTACCTATTCAATAAGCAGGTTAGTTCAGCTTTTGACTATTGACTAGTTTAACAAACAGAGGTTTCAGGTTGACAATTTCTTCCTAATGCTTATATGGTATGCCTCCACCTGACCTGAGCCATCACCATCCCTACTTGTTCTCCATTTAGTAAAATCTTAGAATGGACCACCTATTATCTCTTCAATTTTAACCTCGCAATGGTATACCACCATAGGTTCCTCCAGACTCAAATATGGGTGTTGGGCAAAGTTTCAAATGGTTAATGATATCGAGTACAAAAATGTGACATATAATGCAAATAAATATTAAAACAAATCAAGTGTCCTGCCTAATTCTGAACAGATGATCATAAATGACCAAATTACAGGAAACAAGAATGGGTTTTTCATGTACATTAGAAGGCATGTAATGCATATCAACAATCTTGCCCACATTTATATGTGATATTTCAACAATATAGATCCAACAGAGGCAGCTTTATATTTTCTTCCCAGATTCAAAGTCAAGAGGGAAGCTCTCAGTTAAAGCAATTTTTTGGAGTCCTTCCTCCCAACATTGACCAAGTTTTCTTTTCCCTCCTCCTCCATGCTTCCACATATCTAAGCCCCTTTCCATTTGCTTACAATGATATGCATTTGAACAGAAGCAGATTCAGTTACTCTTCCATTATTCTATCAACTCTTAAGAACCATTGGTTCACTTTAAATTCTATCCTCCCCAAATTTACCACACATCCATCTTAGTGCTTGTAAGTTGTAACATCTACCACCACCTAATACCATCAGGTCCTAGTACTAGAACTTTCACCAGTTGGGATTTATACAGTATGGTAAATCACTTCAATGACACATGGTACGTACGCTATTAGCATCAGCACATTAAATCTACCATGTGTCAATATGGGGATTAATGGCCCCCTACATCAGCACTAGGTCAGTATGGTACCCCCATACTGGCAAATATGGGTCCATAAGTTGAAAGTTGAAACCTTCTTTACTACTAAACATCCTAGGCAATTCAATAGTGTTAAAATTGTCATCATCTTTGTAACCCAATCAACAGTCACGGTTCCAAGTCGACATTATAAGTTCAACTTCATATGACTAGCACCAAATGTGTATTATTTTTTTATTCCTCCATTTCATAGATCTTAAAGAAAAACTTCCTATAGGACAATAATTCTTGACCTTCAGGCTGTGTTTGGATGCCAAATAGCTAACCACCCCCAAATAGATTTAACCATAGGTACCCACCCCCTAACCCACTAACCACCCCCAAATAGATTTAACCACGGGTATCTACCCCCTAACCCGCTAACCAGCAAATAAAGTTATTCATTGTTTGATTGACACTCCCATGGTTAGTGGAATAAATTGTGAAAGAAGTGAAAAAGTAAAGACAGAGAACCCTAGGTAATTAATTTTATTTCACCCTCCCCGCTAAAATAAACTTACTCAAGTTAAGAACCTTTTTAGGCCTTTGACAGTTTGGCCAAATAAGTTTATCCATCACTTTTTGGATAGTGTTTTGCTGGTTGATCAGATAACTTTAACTTATCCATCCCTTAACCAGCAAACAAACACAGTCTTAGTGGTAAGATCGGCTCTTTTTCAATTTGACAGTCTCAAAAGATGGACCTATCACTAATTCTTGGACGATACAAACTTTGAGCTGTTACAATCAGGCTTCTTCCTCGAGTTGAATCTCCAGGTTACCTTCAGTCCAGATACTTCGATACGGTAAAATAATGCATAGCTAATTGACATGTGAATTCACAAATACGGTGATGGAGCTTCCTATAACAATACAGTGAGACTCAAAAAGATCCCAGTAGGCATCATTAGTTTTTAAAAAAAAATTCTGATGTTCCATCTGCAAAGTTCACGGAGTGAACCATACATTAATTCTCCTAGTTCAGTCCATTATATAGCAATCGTGCATCCTTTTATATATGTTTAGCATTGCAACTCAATTTTAAACTCCCTGTTGGAGCTTTGTGGTTTTTCCTAAGAAGTAAATGAATGCCAATAATGATCAGAAAGTGTTTATTAAAAAGTGAAAAACATAACAGAGAAAAATACACTCAGTGATGATTGGCTTCCAAATTAAGATTTGACACGTCAAAGGCATAATAAACTAAAGATAAACAAACATTAAGAACTCAAGATAGGTAAATCCAAACAACATATATGCTTGTCAAACTAGAACCACATGCCATATTCCCCTGTATTTTGTGCTAGTGATGTAGATAGGTATAACCACTTGTCAGTATGCATATTGCCATCTCTCCTTGAACAACTGCTCCTCAAGTTCTTATATGAATGACTAACTTCATGATATTGGACTATCAATAAAGATTCAAACGCAGTTGATAACATATTCAATCAGCTTTTACTATATGGTTCAATGACAAAATAAGGATCAATGAAATAGTATGCTGACAATGACATTTGTCAGCCATTCTAAGTTGGCTCACAATATTTGTCTAGATTTGATTGTCAAGCAACCATAACTTACAAAATCCAGAGAATTTGATAGCTTTCAAATGAGATCCGCCAACAAAAATAGCAAAAGATTGAAAACAACTAATTGATAGATACAAAGGAAAAAAATAGACCTGATCTACTTACGAACTGCACCCATGTGCTTCAACGTACTATTGAATTATGCCATGCAATGACATTATCTTGAGTGCCCAAACTATAAAAAGAGGTGCAGCCAGGTGATATATTATGGCAACTGCAAACTAAGGGTCATATTTCAGTCTAAACCAGGCAAAACGGGTAAAGCTGATAAAAGTGAACCACTAAATATGTCTAAGGTTAGTATAGCAATGGTATTTGAATAATTGTTGCAAGCATGTCCTTTGATCTACTGAAGACTGCTTTCCTTAAATATGCAGTAACTTCTGCCTATAACAGAATTACATAGCCATCTTAATATGCAAAATAAATATGTACATACATAAATACACGCACGCACGCACCTGATCTACTTACAAACTGCACCCATGTGCTTCAATGTACTATTGAATTATGCCATGCAATGACATTATCTTGAGTGCCCAAACTATAAAAAGAGGTGCAGCCAGGTGATATATTATGGCAACTGCAAACTAAGGGTCATATTTCAGTCTAAACCAGGCAAAACGGGCAAAGCTGATAAAAGTGAACCACTAAATATGTCTAAGGTTAGTATAGCAATGGTATTTGAATAATTGTTGCAAGCATGCCCTTTGATCTACTGAAGACTGCTTTCCTTAAATATGCAGTAACTTCTGCCTATAACAGAATTACATAGCCATCTTAATATGCAAAATAAATCTGTACATACATAAATACACGCACGCACGCACGCGCACACATATATATAACTTATGTTTTTATATTTTTTTAAAAAGAAACCTGAAATGCTTGATATAAATCGCCCTTAGCAAATCTCAAGCTATCAACTGCTCCTTGTCTTGTTAGCTCCACAGCATGTGCAAGAGCTTGAATATCAACCTGACATTTAAATGTAAGCATAAAGACTTATCTGGACAACCTAATGCAGATAAATACATAGCCAGGGAAAAAACTTACTTCATCAAAAGGAGGTGCTTCATACAAACTCTCCTGAGGAGTTGCAGGTGGGTCACGATCCTCAAAGAGCAACCTTTCAGTAAGATCTGATATAGGGGATGAAATGCCTTGACGAAAGCAAAATACTTTGTGAATGCTGCATATTAATGAGTGGTAAGAGACAGCTGCTGGAGTTTGACATAGTTCCCAGAATACATATAAATTTATATCAAAACTGAAGATTAAAAAGCTGATACATACCTTATTAAGTATCTCAAGCTCATTGAGAAAATGGGATCATAAGCATGTAAATGAGCTCTTAATATCGAAGATAATAGTCCAGCTAGATCAAGTCTCCTCCTTTCAGACCACTGGTACACATAAAAAGTCAAAATTTTTTGGACATGAATAACTACTGACAAACTGTCTAACAATTCAAATCATGTTAAACTTAAAATAGAGCTCACATGGCACAGAATGATACAAATCAGCTAGCCCACTCGGGGCAGGCCAAGTCTGGGATAACATTATTGGGTCTTCTAAAAACAACCAGAATCAATCTAAATATGGCTTCTTCTTTTTTTAAATCCTGCGATAAGCTTACAATTTGTTAATATACCAACTACCGTATCATCCGACACAAGTGCAAGTCCACATCTACAGAAAAGATTAAGGTAGTGTTTGGTAGGCGGAATAAATTTTGAAGGCTTGGACACAGACTCATACCGCCTAATATAGGTTTTTTGGCATTTTGTTAGAGGGATAAGTGCAAAGGATAAGTGAGACATAAAATGCATGGGATTTCGTGATAGATTTGGATTTTACCACCAAGAAAAATCTTACTCCTTTTTTATAAGAATAAAATGGGCAAGAGCAAAATGGTAATTAGAGGGGATAAGTTTTCCTTATCCCATGGTATAAATCTATTCCATCATTCCAGCGGAATAGAGTTATACCACCTGAGACCCTTGTTACTTAGCCACTTTTTTTTTTTCTTTAATTGTTGCTAAGGTTTGAACCCTGGACCTCTCTGAAGAGCAAACCCTTAAGAGAGGGTGCCAACTGTTGGACCCAATGCCAATTGGCATTTGACAAGTGAAATTAAATAACAAGTATTCTCTAGGTCCTCACTACAAAAGTCTTGGGCTTGGCTATGCTGGTCTATCGGCTCAAATCTAATCGGTGAACTTACAAGAGTATTTTCAGGACAGGTTAGGAAAATCTAGGATACACATCAGCTAGTCAAATCCAAACCATGACCAAGCATCAGAGCAGCAGCAACAATGTGCACATTTGGAGATCATAATACCTAGGCTTACAACTTTACGGCTCCATGAATTATCCTCAGATGGTAAACCTTATAAGGAGAAACAAAATATAACACTTCGGATCAATAGAAACCCCAAAAAGACATAATGGTAGCTAGCAATTGAAGGAAAATCCTGATTTTTCGAACCAGGTTCGTTCAGATCTGATCGGATCAAGAGATATATTTCAAAAATTTTTCTTTTTGATCCAGATCAGATCTGAGATGTTTCGGATCTGATTCTTATTATTTTAGTAATTAAAATAAATTCAGATAAATTAAATCAAATTTAATTTACCTTGAAGTGGGTAATCCTATTACCCGTTGATGATCCTGTAAACAGCGGAAGGTTCTGGATCTAGCTACGCAAGTGCCTAACCTCTATCGATATCCACTCGGGCTGGATCTGGAGATCCTCTTCTTCTCTATCACGTCTCCAAAAATCAGATCTGGATCTGATCTGGAGGATCTTCAAAACTCCTTTCGAAGATCAGCAGTTGTCCTTTGCAGCAGCGCAGCCTTCTAGCTTTTGATCGCCTTTCTCTTGATCTGGATTGCACCAACCAAGGTCCAAAACCACTTTTGGACGTGGAGAGGAGAGGGAGAAGGTGGGTTTGGCATGGAGGAAGGAGGGGAGAGGCAGCCTTGGGGCATGGGAATTGAATTCCTTTCCAATCATTAATTTGAGTTGGGCGCAGGGTCTTATTTATAGACTATCTGTGATCCAACTCCTCTTCTTCCCAACCAATCACAACCCTTTGTGAAATCAGATCTAAATCTGATTGGTGGGAATAGAGTCCCCTGGATTCCTCCTTAGAGGGCGCCTAAGACCAGTCAAAGTTGGTTCTTAGAGAACTCTAATTGGAATCCAAAAAGGAGATGGAGTCCTTGTCCAACAAGGGACTCCTAGGCGCCTCCAACTTGGGCACACGCCAAGGGTGGCGTGCGCCCTCCTCCTTGCCAGGTTCTGGCAGGGGGACAGGCCCCCACCAGCTCTCCAATAGGTGCATGACATGTGGACAAGAAGTCAAAGTGTCAATGGTCAACATTTGACCAGTCAAAGGTCAGACTTTTGACCAAAGTCAAAGAACAAGAAATGGCAGGTGACCAAAAATGGCAGGTAATGTCTTACAAAATAAGACAACCTTTTCTGACTTGGACAACCTCCAGTCAGACCATAGTGAAGGCCTCTGATTGAGCACAAACTCCTTTGGCTCAGTCAGGACAACTTATTTATGATAGTAAAAGAAGAACGTTAGGTTCAATCGAGTGCTAGCACGATTTTCTTGAACCTAATTGAATCTCATTCAGATCAATTGAACTAGATTAGTTCAATTGATGATCACCAGATTCAAACCCTTGTTTGTGTGACCCAGTTAGGTTCAGTTCTGTATGGTAATGGGATATGTCATGATCTCTATCATCGACATCATCGAAACTCCTTTCGATGGATCAGAACTCTTCTGATTCGAACAGCTAGAATGATCGATCATCTAAATCATTCTAATTGCTCCCAAAATCCACCAGTGACACCTAGCAGTATATGGTGGCAACCCATCAGAGCTGAATGCGAACCTCTTGGTGCAGCTACCTGTGTGATTAAGTTCTTCTATCTTGAGCCCCGATCAGATTAGGGTTAAGGTGAACTCGTCAAACCCTAGTCTCTGTCATATGATGTAATCATTCGATTCAAGTCCGATGTGAAAATCTAAATAGAAACTCTTTCTATTATTTCACTCTGCCATGGCCATGGGCTTCTGGACTTGATTCTCATGATCATCATAGGGCTGCTCCTCTACCACCGAGGTAGATAGATTCCATCTTGATGCAATCCAGTTCCTACAATGAACATGCTATAGCCAACATACACCTCAGGGATTCCATATGGCTAGGAGATCGAGTAATGGTGTAGTCAAACTATAACACCCTCAAGGTGAACTGCCGATGCACCTCAGGTCAAAGAACCAGACACACTACTGCAGCATCGAGTCAGTCATTGACGAGAAGGTAGACTTCCTAATGACTACTCGAGGTGGTCACGCTCAGTGCCCTCGTTCTCTAACGAGTACCTGTACTCTCGCTCCGGTGTCTCCACACCGTAGACTCAAGACTCATCTACTAAAGAGAAGCGATTGTACACCAACCTTCCGGATCAATCACCATCCTCGTGATGATCCTATGGTCGGGAGCATTTTATGAGTTAATAATGATTATTCATGTCTTAAATTTTCAACTCTTGAAAATATGAATTATCATTACCATTAACTCAAAGGATGTATCACAGACACTAAATACACATATGTGATAGAAAATAACCCATTTTATTGATTTTAGTCAAAATTATAATTTTGCCCCTAGAAGTGTATTACAAGTGTCAGCCAATTCTGGCTTCTAGGGCACATATATCTAACAATCTCCCACTTGTCCTAAAGCCAATTGGCTACAAGTCTAAGTCCCATCTTCTCAAGGTGGGCTTCGATCTTCTGCTGGCCCAACGGCTTTGTAAGTGGGTCTGCCACATTATCTGTGGAGTTCAACTCTCTTGACCTCGACGTAACCCTTCTCGAGGTAATCGCGGATGAGGTGGTATCGCCGCTCAATGTGCTTGGATTTCTGGTGAGACCTCGGCTCCTTAGCAAGGGCTATGGCGCCATTGTTGTCGCAGTATAGAGGAATGGCATCTGATGGCATTACTCCAATTTCTGCAGCAAACTTCTTGTACCAGAATGCTTCCTTCGCAGCCTCTGATGCAGCGATATATTCTGCTTCCATGGTGGAATCTGCTATCACGGTTTGCTTGGAAACTCTTCCAGCTGACAGCACCACCATTGCACACAAACAGACTCCCAGATGTCGACTTTCGATCATCTATATCGGACATGAAATCCGAGTCTGTGTATCCCTGGACTTGGAGTTCTCCGTTACCAAAGACCAACATCATATCCTTAGTTCTTCTCAAGTACTTAAGGATACATTTCACAGAAGTCCAGTGTTCTTCACCTGGATTTGACTGATATCTGCTTGTGACACTCACAGCATGGGCTATATCAGGTCGTGTACATAGCATGGCATACATGAGGCTCCCTATTGCAGAAGCATAAGGGATCTTGCTCATGCATTCTATTTCCTCAGGTGTGCTAGGGCACATCTTCTTGGAAAGATGAATACCATGTCTGAAGGATATTAATCCCCTCTTAGAGTTTTCCATACTAAACCTCTTTAGTACTTTCTCTATGTACATCTTCTGTGAAAGTCCTAGCATCCTATTCGGTCTATCCCTATAGACCTTAATTCCTAGAATAAAGGATGCTTCACCTAGGTCTTTCATGGAGAATTTCTTGGACAACCATAATTTGACTGTTGTCAACATGGGAATATCATTCCCAATAAGGAGGATGTCATCCACGTACAATACGAGGAAGACAACAGCGCTCCCACTGACCTTTTTGAAACACATGGTTCCTCTTCATTTTTGATGAAACCAAACTTTTTGATCACATCATTGAAACGAGTGTTCCAGCTCCGAGATGCTTGCTTAAGTCCATATATGGACCTTTGCAGCTTGCAAACCTTGTGATCAGTATCACTGGATGTGAAACCTAGCGGCTGTTCCATATAGATATCTTCCTCAAGATATCCATTTAAGAATGCCGTTTTCACGTCCATTTGCCATATTTCATAATCGAAATAGGCTGCAACGGCAAGCAATGTGCGGATGGATTTTAGCATAGCCACTGGGGAAAAGGTATCCTGATAGTCAATGCCTTCGCGTTGACTATAACCTTTTGCCACTAGTCTAGCCTTGAATGTCTCCACATTTCCATCTGCACCAATCTTTCTCTTGAAGATCCATTTACACCCAATAGGTACTATACCTTCTGGTGGATCTACCAAGGTCCAGACTTGGTTTGAGTGCATCGAGTCAATTTCTGACTGCATTGCCTCTAGCCATTTCTCGGAGTCGATATCTGATATCGCCTCGTTGTAGGTTTTGGGATCATCACCATGAGCACCATTACCTACGAGGAACATTTCCTCTACTTCCTCTGAAATAATACCTAAGTATCTTTCAGGGGGATGGAAAACTCTTTTCGATCTACGAGGTGGAGGAGGTAGTGTTCTTATTGGCTCAACCTGATTTGGTTCCAATTGGTCCTTAGCTCGTTGTACTTGTGAGACTTTCTCATCAAGCTTAATCTGCTTTCCAATGCCGCTATCTTGAATAAACTATTTTTCAAGAAAGATGGCATGTCGACTCACAATCACATTGTGGTCTTCTGGAATGTAGAAATAGTATCCTAATGACTCTTTAGGATATCCTATGAATCGAGCTCTAAAGGACCTAAACTCTAACTTGTCCGCTTGTTGTCTTTTGACATGAGCCGGACAACCCCAAATTCTGAGATGACTCAGACTTGGTTTCTTACCATGCCATATCTCATACGGTGTGGTAGGAACGGTTTTAGAGGGAACCCTATTCAGTAGATAAATTGAAGTTAACAATGAATGTCCCCAAAGAAAATCAGGGAAGGTCTGTGAAGCTCATCATGGATCGGACCATATCCAATAGAGTCCGATTTCTCCATTCTGAAACCCCGTTGAGTTGAGGTGTTCCTGGTGGAGTCCATTGAGAGACTATGCCATTTTTCCTTGAGATAGTCTAGGAATTCCCGGCTAAGGTATTCACCTCCTCGATCTGATCGAAGAACCTTAATGGGATTTTTTCAGTTTGTTTTTCTACTTCATGTCTGAATTCTTTGAACTTTTCAAAAGCTTCAGACTTGTGTCTCATAAGATACACATACCCATACCTAGATAGATCATCGGTAAAGGTAATGAAGTAGACAAAATTGCCTCTAGCCGGCACATCAAATGGGCCGCACACATCAGTATGTACTAGGGCAAGGAGATCTGTGGCCCTCTCCCCATGTCCAACAAAAGGGAGTTTAGTCATTTTGCCTTGAAGACAAGATTCACAAGTTGGATATGACTCGGAAGTCAATGGACTCAATAGCCCATTTTTCTCCAATTTGTTGATCCTATCTTCTGCTATATGACCTAATCTCAGGTGCCATAGATATCTGTCGTTTGGACTATCCCTAGGTCGTTTGGCATTCACGTTTTGCTCGATAGTTAGAACAGGTACATCAATATGTAGCTGATAAAGACCATTAATAAGGAAACCATTTGCAATTTTATTTCTTTCATAAAGAATGTTACAATGGTCCTTAAAGAAGGTAATCACATAGCCTTCTTAGTGCTAAGCATGAAACAGAAATCAAATTCCTGCTAGCTGCAGGCACATAATAACAGTCTTTCAAAACTAAGTCTAAACCAGATGGTAATCGAAGAGGGTATGTTCCCACGGCTACTGCAGCAACTCTTGCTCCATTACCGATGCGTAGGATCATGTCTCCATCCCTCAGCCTCCTGCTATCCTCAAGACCCTGCATGGAAGTGCACAGATGAGCACTAGAACCAGAGTCAAGCACCCAACTGGATGCAGAAGAAACCGTAAGGTTAGACTCAATAACGAGCATACCTCCAGAAGGACCTTCCTTCTTGTTCTTCAGGGTGGCCAGGTAAGTAGGGCAGTTCCGCTTCCAATGGCCGTCGCTGTTGCAATGGAAATACTTTCCTTTGACATCGGCCTTTCATCTTCGGCTCTGCCTTCTTCTTCTTTGCTCCTTCCACCTTTCTGCTTTTTCACAGACTTCTTTTTCTTTCCATAAGACTTTCTTTTGGAAGAAGTCCGTTCCATAGCAAGAACTGAGCCTTTAGAACCTTTCATAGAAAGCTCAGCGGTGACCAGCATATTCATTAATTCGGCCAAGGAATTTTGAAGTTTATGCATGTGGTAATTCATGATGAATTGCCCATATGCATCAGTCAAGGATTGCAGAATAATATCGTTCTGCAGATCCAAGTCTAACTTCACACCGAGCTTCTCAAGCTCTTCCATGTCCTTGATCATCATCAGACAGTGATCTTGGACTGACTGCCCATCACGCATCTTAGCCTTAAAAAGTCATTTCGTGACTTGATATTTGGCTGCGCGACTCTGTTCACCAAACATCTCCTGCAGGTGAGCCAACATTTGGCGAGCAGTCCCGATATCTTCATGTTGGCGCTGGAGCTCATCAGACATCGAGCCCAACATGTAATATCTGGCCTTATTATCTTCGTCTATCCATTTTTCCAGAGACGCTCTCTGTTCAGTGGATGGACGGAGCTGGTAAGGTGGGAGGGTCCTGGTCCAATACATGGGTTAACTTCTCAAAACCCAAAACAATTTTGTAGTTCCTGAGCCAATCTTTATAATTGGGTCCGGTCAGTCTATGTGTGTCCAGGATACGTGCCAATGGGTTGGACGCAGACATTTTTCTGTAGAGAGTCAAAGATTCTAGTTAGATACTGTAATTTATGACTTGACCAATTTATTTAGGAAATTTTATTTTTAAACAAATTAGCTCCCACTATTTTCTCGGATCCCTACACTCCCTCTGTAGAGATGCGAAAATCTCCACGATTAATGATTTCTAGTGGGTGGTGCGGTCTCACCAACTGACTCATCACCTCACCTAACAGTTATTGGTGATGGGTTAGCCAATGAGTGAACAACTCTTGTTCAATGATTCTCTAATCATGGTGCACCCAAACTTGGTCTCTAATTCATGAATCTCACCGTATCCGAAATATTGATCCACTCCTTAGTTAAGTCAGACCCACCATTTGCATAGACTGGATTCCTAATTGAGTCTCTCACCGTATCCGAAATATTGAGCCCAACTCATCCTCCAGCCCATAGCATCCAATGCCTAATAGACATGGTTGCATCTTCCCGGTGCAACTGAGCCACTGTATCCAGCCGAGAACAATCAACCCCGGAAGGGCCCGCACATCTACAATGGTGGAAGACCTCAGACTTAATCTTTTCTTAGGGAGAATTGATTCAGGTCTCATTAAACTAGACTTGTCATAGTCATAACAATTATGACTAACCTAGTGGCATGGGTTAGCTCGGATTATTGACCACCTCAGATCAGAACTGTGTCAACAGATATGGCCAGGTAAGTGAGACCGGTGGAAGGAATATGCCATTAACTCGTACAAGAACGCATTCAGGTCGAGTAGCTTCCAATTAAAAACCAGTCGGTCGTATGTGCCAAACTTACCTTAGACACCAAATTGTTGAGTCAGAACCAATTGGGTTAGCCTACAATCCAGACTCTAACCTCTGAGCCTAATTAGGTCTTGCTTGATCGTGACTCGATCTTGACCCAGACTTAATCCTATTAGGCTGGTCAATTTAAGCATTGTTGATCCCATCTAACCAACTCTTGATTCGGTTTGATCAACCGCTTAGACCTAATTGAGCTACCCAAGCCCGAACCCAGTATTATGAATATGTCTTAGATCTGAAATTCTCAATTTTAGACCTAATTAATATTCCATAATCTTAATTCTTAATTAAGTAGGGTTCATAAACAAAATATGCACAATAAATCCTAGGGTTTCAGGATCTAGGGTTTTGCAGAAAGTAAGTTTTGGATTTCTGATTAAGGACGAACACGCAGCACCCCTACACGTCATAAGAACACCCCATCGAATGGGAAGAGAGGGCCTTTAAACCCTTCTTCGTTCTTATGACCGGACGGCCAAGAGGAACGCCTTAATCAGGAACATGCAATACTACAAAACAGTTTTAGATCTATATCATATATCTCATATACAAATTAGATCTAATCATGGCATATTTTGCATACATCTCATGTATCGAATCATGCATATTTTTCAGATCTAAATTATCTCATAATAATCTAAAAAATTAGATTTAAATTGATCTAATCAAAATAAATTCTAATCTAGACAATTATGTAGAACTATTCTACAACTAGTCTAGACATGCATCAATCATATCTCATATGATATTTAAAATTAAATAATTTTTATTTGCTATTTTTTAGATGTTATTATAACCATTATAATATCAGAAAATAGTAAATAAATAGATCTAAAATATGATTTAATCAAATTAAATTGAAAACATGCAAGACTATTCTATAGAACTATTCTATTTTAGAACTAGTCATGCATATTTTCTAATCTTAGATCCAAATCATTTAATTTTAATTTTTTTTGATTTCAGATCTGATCACATCTCATGTGACATCTGAAATCACTTATTTTTTAATTAAAATAAATTTAAAATCAGATCTAAATATTTTTAGAACCTTGGCTCTGATACCAGTTGAAGGGAAATCCTGATTTTTCGGACCAGGTTCGTTCAGATCTGATCAGATCAAGAGATATATTTCAAAAATTTTTCTCTTTGATCCAATCAGATCTGATATGTTTCAGATCTAATTCTTATTATTTTAATAAATTAAAATAAAATTTAGATAAATTAAATCAAATTTAATTTACCTTGAATTTGGGTAATCCTATTATCCTGTTGATGATCCTATAAGCAGCGGAAGGTTCTGGATCTAGCCACGCAAGTGCCTGGCCTCTACCGGTATCCACTCGGGCTAGATCTGGAGATCCTCTTCTTCTCTATCACATCTCAAAAAATCAGATCTGAATCTGATCTGGAGAATCTTCAAAACTCCTTTCGAAGATAAGCAGTTGTCCTTTGCAGCAGCGCAGCCTTCTAGCTTTCAGTCGTCTTTCTCTCGTCTAAATTACACCAACCAAGATCCAAACCACTTTGGACGTGGAGAGGAGAGGGAGAAGGTGGGTTTGGCATGGAGGAAGAGGGGAGAGGAGGCGTGGAAATTAATTTCTTTCCAATCATTCCAATCATTATTTGAGTTGGGCGCAGGATCTTATTTATAGACTATCTGTGATCCAACTCCTCTTCTTCCCAACCAATCACAACCCTTTTTGAAATCAGATCTAAATCTGATTGGTGGGAATAGAGTCCCCTAGATTCCTCCTTAAAGGGCGCCTAAGATCAGTCAAAGTTGGTTCTTAGGAGAACTCTAATTGGAATCCAAAAAGGAGATGGAGTCTCTGTCCAACAAGGACTCCTAGGCGCCTCCAACTTGGGCGCACGCCTAGGGTGGCATGCGCCCTCCTTGCCAGGTTCTGGCAGGGGGACAGGCCCCCACCAGCTCTCCAATAGGTGCATGACATGTGGACAGAAGTCAAAGTGTCAATGGTCAACATTTGACCAGTCAAAGGTCAACTTTTGACCAAAGTCAAAGAACGAGAAATGGCAGGTGACCAAAAATGGCAGGTAATGTCTTACAAAATAAGACAACCTTTTCTGACTTGGACAACCTCCAGTCAGACCATAGTGAAGGCCTCTGATGAGCACAAACTCCTTTGGCTCAGTCAGGACAACTTATTTATGATAGTAAAAGAAGAACGTTAGGTTCAATCGAGTGCTAGCACGATTTTCTTGAACCTAATTGAATCTCATTCAGATCAATTGAACTGGATCAGTTCAATTGATGATCACCAGATTCAAACCCTTGTTTGTGTGACCCAGTTAGGTTCAGTTCTGTATGGTAATGGGATATGTCATGATCTCTATCATCGACATCATCGAAACTCCTTTCGATGGATCAGAACTCTTCTGATTCGAACAGCTAGAATGATCGATCATCTAAATCATTCTAATTGCTCCCAAAATCCACCAGTGACACCTAGCAGTATATGGTGGCAACCCATCAGAGCTGAATGCGAACCTCTTGGTGCAGCTACCTGTGTGATTAAGTTCTTCTATCTTGAGCCCCGATCAGATTAGGGTTAAGGTGAACTCGTCAAACCCTAGTCTCTGTCATATGATGTAATCATTCGATTCAAGTCCGATGTGAAAATCTAAATAGAAACTCTTTCTATTATTTCACTCTACCATGGCCATGGGCTTCTGGACTTGATTCTCATGATCATCATAGGGCTGCTCCTCTACCACCGAGGTAGATAGATTCCATCTTGATGCAATCCAGTTCCTACAATGAACATGCTATAGCCAACATACACCTCAGGGTTCCATATGGCTAGGAGACCGAGTAATGGTGTAGTCAAACTATAACACCCTCAAGGTGAACTGCCGATGCATCTCAGGTCAAAGAACCAGACACACTACTGCAGCATCGAGTCAGTCATTGACGAGAAGGTAGACTTCCTAATGACTACTCGAGGTGGTCACGCTCAGTGCCCTCGTTCTCTAACGAGTACCTGTACTCTCGCTCCAGTGTCTCCACACCATAGACTCAAGACTCATCTACTAAAGAGAAGCGATTGTACACTAACCTTCTGGATCAATCACCATCCTCGTGATGATCCTATGGTCGAGAGCATTTTATAAGTTAATAATAATTATTCATGTCTTAAATTTTCAACTCTTGAAAATATGAATTATCATTACCATTAACTCAAAGAATATATCACAGACACTAAAACACATATGTGATAAAAAATAACCTATTTTATTGATTTTAGTCAAAATTACAATTTTGCCCCTAGAAGTGTATTACAAGTGTCAGCCAATTCTGGCTTCTAGGGCACATATATCTAACAGCAATAACAAGTCATACTTGCAAAGACCTAGGTTCAGCAAAATCCTAAACAAAATTAACACCTAATTTGTAAGAAGTTTGCGAACATGATATAATTTTGTGGGAGGACGGCATCTTTAGTCCCACATCGATTGTGAGTTAAGAGAGAGCATGGCTTATATAGATTGGAACCTTCTCTCCCACATAAGACGCCTTTTAAAGGGCAAAACTGTGAGGACCTTATGTCATAAGTGCTAGAGGTCGAAGCGGACAATACCTCACGTATACGGATGCGGAGACAAACCTCGCCATCCGACCCCTTGACCACAATATTGGTGCTGTCTGTAGGAATCAAACCCACAACCAATGGAGCCTCGGTCACTAGCCGGCAAATATGTCCGAGGATGAGCCCCAAGGATAGAAACAGAGGTGATGTGACCCTGTAGTTAGAAACTTGATCGTAGGTATCATTGGGATGCCCTGCATCCTCTGCACCAAAAAGAAATTCGACGACAAGCATCATCTAGATGTCCTGCTCTTTCTGCAGAGGACCCTCGTCACTATGACCACAACTCAGATCTCCTGAAGCCCAAAGGAGATATACAACTTCATTGGACCTTAGATTCAGTCAATGTCTTCGGCCTACAGCCAAGGCCCACATCATACTGCCACCGACCTTATGCTCAGATTAAAACCAATGACTCCCGAATTTTTGGCGACAGCCGTTACATGGATAACGTGAGCCAGTGCCACACCACATTCCTTAATCATTAGGCGGTTACGTCAGAACATGGCACAGCAATTAATACCACTTAATTGCCCACAACATATGGTGGCCATGATTCTCCTGGACGGTTATCAAAAATCGTAGTAACAGTATCTTTTCTCTCCCTCTATAAAAGAGGACCCTCTGTAAGTTTTTTCTAAGTTAAAAGGCATCCACTTTCTACTTCTCTCTCTTTCTATTCCCAAAGCTCTGATTGACTTAGGCACTAGAGAGTCCACCACAGAAGAATCTCTAGTGACCAAACTTACTTGCAAGTCCTAAGAACGTGCCCAACTGTCCTTGGATCCTAGCTGACCACCAAGCTCCACCTCAGACTTTTGCTGACCTTAGCTACTCCACGGCTCGGAGCATTGCGGCAACATGATACATTCTTAAAGACCGTAAAAAACAAGGCCCACCAATAACTAAGGTATATAAAGAATATCATACTTACCCTAAATGGCTATGTCATTAATTTTTCTCCAAGTAGTTCAGTCACCAGATCATTATTTTACTTATTTGGCTGATATAATTATAAAAAGAAAATGAAAATACATAAGATGTTATGCTGTACAATTATGCAGACATGCATGTATGTAGGTAGGTATGTCCAAGTGAAAACAATGCAAGGTTTCCTTAACTATATACATGTTAACATAGAAACATCTATGGTCTGATCCACCTTCATTACAATCTACTTAATATAAGATGAATCTGTATTACCTCATTTGCAACAGGAGAGGTCTGATCTTCTTTTTCAAATATTAATGCCAACAGGACATGCTTGAACTCCTCGTAAGCTTCCTTCAGAACAAATAAAACATGTCAAAACTCAGAAAGGAAAAGGTTAATTGTATTTATTATTTATAAATACAAGAAAATCATTTTTTACAGTACAAAATGACTTGTATTTATTTTAAAAGAAAATGCATCCATGAACT
Organism: Cocos nucifera; assembly: GCA_006176705.1. NCBI lineage: Eukaryota > Viridiplantae > Streptophyta > Magnoliopsida > Arecales > Arecaceae > Cocos > Cocos nucifera. Next base: position 106,563 of record QRFJ01002054.1, on the reverse strand, counting down.
GTTTCTGCTTATGTGCACCCTAGTATTCAATTATGTGATCCCCTAAATCCATGCAGTGCTTAATGTAGTCCATTCACTGTCAAAAAACTCGGTGCATCCATAACATGAATCTAATAATAGAGAAAGCTCGCAGCCAGCATTTCTTTTACAACTGGTTGCCCTACCATGATCGATGCTAGCCTTACTGTGACAATCATGAACCCAATGCCAACAAAGGAAGAATGTGATTTATTTGATGCCAGACTCCCATGTGTCAGATCGGTGTCTGAATCTAAATTGAAGTCCAAGTCTGACACCCATCAGGAAGCATCCAGCTATCCAACAAACTCACCTCTTACATCACGTAGGCATTTGCTTGATGAGAATTGGCCATGAAGTGGTCAAGGTTATCTCTCCAGCTGTCATTTAGTGACAGCACCAAACAAAATCATTCCAGTGTCCAATCCATCCAGTGCAAGATCCCGAAGCGTTTCAGTTACTCTCCCATCCAACACTAATTTGGGCAAGCATCTAACACCAAATCATGCGCAATCCACCCACCCCCAACCCTCCCAAAAAATAAATAAATAATAAAACACACACACACACACACACCCATACACAACCTCCACCCATCGAACATATATTGTGAACTCATTTAGTCATAGTTGTCACTCTCGACCCAATCACCTCGGAACTACTTCCACCAGTTACCCTAAATCCTTTTTCTCTTTTTTTTTTTCTTTTTTCATTTAACATATCAAACACTCTACACCTGATCATGCTCCCTAGAAAATAATACCGTCTCTATTCGCACAAAAATTTCCATCAGGAAGCCCTACATTCTATTCATCACCCATTTCTCCACACACCCACCCACACATTCTTAAGCCCTAGGTTCCCAAATTAAAACAAATTAGGGGAAAAGCAGATTCTTTTATGGTAAAAAAACGATTTTAATTTTTAAAAAAAATGCAAAAAAAGGCAACTAGTTACCGGGTAAGCATCCAGGGCGCACGGAGCAAGAGCAACCCGCAGGCACTCAATGGCCAAATCCCGATCTATCTCCGTCCCTCTCCTCAAAAGCTCGATAAATTTCTAAAAGGAATAACAAACCAAATCAGAATTAATAAAAACAGAAAGACCTAAGAAAAAGATAAAAGATTGGGAACCAAAACAAAAATTGCCTGCTTCTGCAACCGGAAGAGGATCCGGTGGTCGTCGAGGACGGCCGGGACATGGAACCGCAACTGGTCGATCGCCCCATCTACGTCGCCCGCCTCGACACAACGCCGGATCTGACGGATGATAAGGCGCGATCGATACGAAGACGAAGAGGAGGAAGAGGAGGGAGACGAAGAGGAGGGCGAAGTCGAAGGAGAAGAGTCTTCCAGTAGATGCTCGGACTTGGCGAAATCTAGGACGAGGGAGTCCAGCGCTTCCCAATTCACCGGCGTCGATTCCATTCGCTCTTCTTGGTTGTTTTTTTTTCCTCCTAAGGTCGAGAGGGGGGATGGAGGAGAGCTCGGATTCTTTGGCGTAGTGCGAGTGCTGCACACGGAATTAGGAGAGAGTCGGGTGTACACGGGAGGCTATTTATGGTGCCGTATATGGAGGGGGCCTTGGTATTTGGGTTCGGACAGAAGAGTCGGTGTTGGGCCGATTGAGGCCGTCCAAGTGTGTACTTTGGTATGGAGTGGGACCCGCTCTGGGGATTAAATTGAGTCGGAGGGAGGGGGTTTGGCGGTGGCCGGTGGAGTTCTCTAGAGAGATTCTTTTGACGGCGCCACGAGTGCTCGCCCTCTCCAGAGGATTTGTGGATAGATGGAATTTGACAGAGAAATCCGGGTATACGGCCATACGGGACGCAGTGGTGGGGTATCTCGGGCTGTAGGGCCGGCTGGTCCATCCGAGGGAAGTTCCTACCAAGCTTGCCTTCTCCGCCAAATATATACACAAGCTGATAGAAGTTTGTATGCACTTTAGGAAAATCCCACCTGAGCCGCAAACAGTTTTCTCATGTCGCATATCCCATAATTAATTCAGACTGAAGATTTAAAAATATACGTTATGTTAGGTATGGGCATTTTTCACCTATATGCACTTGTACGTGTGTACGTGTGCGTAACCTACAAGAATCAAGTATTTTTAGCAAGACAACCGCTAGAAAATAGAGATAAAAGCATAACTCTAAAATAGATCAAATATTTGCAGTGGCATAATTGACAGAAAACAATGATAAAAGAAATGTGCCATTGGCAGGTTATCCTCGTGTATTTCTGTCCCATACTTGGGTCCCATTTCTTCACTCTTGAGGGATCTAATTAGTTCTATTTGCACATTGTAAAAGCATAGGTTTCAACCTCACTAGAAGGGAAAAAGAAAGGTGTATCCTTTTATTTGTGCATGTTGGCAAGTTGGATTACCGCACGAATGATGTGTAGTTGTTATTTTGTTAATATTTATAACGTTGAAATGTAGCATGCATGGATTAAATATAGATTAAATATAATGTATGAAAAGGAAATTAAGAAAAATTCTAGAGCAATGGCCACCAAAGAGTATTGTAAACTTGCAATCCTCGGCATCCTAAAGAACTCCAAACAGTCGATTGCATGAGGAAATGTGGTATCGCGAATGCATAGAAAACAAGCCCTATGATGGAAAAAACTAATATAGTTGTGACTAAAGTAGCAACATTATCCTACTAATTTTAGCTGAATATATAGAACCCATGTACATAAGGGGTATGCACAATTTGGATCAGATCAGTTTAGGGATATTTTTGAAATGGAACTAATTTAAATTGCTTTGATAAAATTGAAACCAAAATCAAGCTGACCTAATAAGAAAATCAGTTGAAATTGGTCCAAAAAAAAATTGCCTAGCCCAGTTTGATTTATTGATTCATTAGATGAGAGAAAGACAATGAAAAATCGCATAGAAGAAATCAATCAAAACCATGTAGAAAAAGATAAGGAGAGCAAAATCCTGATCTAGAGGGTTCCGAGGGGATGATATCATGATGGATGAAGCACTTATGCTAGAAGATGTTGATGGAGTTTAAAGAGGGGATAGAAGCGAGAATGAGATTGTATCGTTTGATATTTTGTTTCTTATATGCAAGGGAGGTGATGCTTGCAAGGGTACTCTCCATAGTTGCTATATTCATCAAAATCCTCGCTTTGGTTGCCTCTTGCTTCCATGGAGAACAAGTGGAGAGTTTGTCAAGACCCATCTCTAGCCTACGAGTCTTCAAACAAGTAATTTTAATGACCTAGATATTGATCGCCTTAATGGGGAGCAATTTTATGAAGTTGGGAGATGGTGGGAGGGGGGGCAATACCAGTGGCAAGGGGGACAACGAGGAAGTAATGATGAGAAAGAGACCAATGGTGGGAGGAGAGCAGAGGCGACATCCATGGGAAGAAGCATGACGATGGGGAGGGGGCTAAGTGATGAGAAGAGGATGGAAGGGAGCATTTAGGATCTAAGAAAAGTGTTGAAACTTGGGATATATATATATATATATAAAGAGAGAGAGGTAGATTGGATTTCGATCGATCGAAATCCAATCTGTATTTGGTTGGATTTTCGACCATTCGATTAGCATGCATCTTCATGCCTGAGGTCTGCGTTTAGATGCTGGACTGAAAAAAATTTTCTAAAAAAAAAGTAGGTATCTGCATCCAAAAAAAATGATAGGTGAAAACGCCTATAGGTTCAAAAGAAAAAAAAAGAAGGTGCTTGAAGGCACCTAAAGGCACCTTACTAAAAAAAAAAGGCGCTCCAAGCTAAAAGGAAAAAAAAAACCTGAAAAAAACAAGCACAGGTGCCTGAAAAAAATAAATAAATAAAAGAAGGGAAAGAAGGCGCATTCTTTTTCTTTTTTTTTTTCAGGCACCTATGCCTGCATTTTTTTTTTTCATTTTTCAGATGCCTATTTTTTTTAGGCGTAGGTGCCTTTTTTTTAGCCTGAAAGCATGCCTTTTTAGGCACACTGTTTTTGGCATGCTAATCCAATGATCGAAGATCCGATCGGATATGGACTGAAATCCGATCGATCGAAGCCTAATCCATCTCTCTTTATATATTTATTTACTTATTAAAAAATATTTTAAAAAATATGGACCGAACTTAGCAATTTACTCAAAAAAGTAATAATGCAAAAGAATATAAAAAATATATTTCGAAGCCACTTTCCAATGCATAAAAACATATGGATAAATTATTTTTATTGTTTAAATATTGTCCATGCAACACTTATCCAAAAAAATATATAGATTTTTAGATAAGCTTTTTACCTCCTATTGGTGCAGAATCTGATCGACGCCAGATTGAGCTAGAGTTGAGGAAGACGAGGTCACCGTCGGTGATCTGCAAAATAAAGTTCCGTCTGGAGTCGGTGATGGTGACTCTGATAGGATCCTCCGACGATCAAGTCATCTTTTCTGGCCAACAGAGATGGAGTGCTCAAGAATAAGTTTGGTAGAGTTTTGGGAAGGAGAAGAGAGTTTAAAGAAAACATATCTGGAGGATTCCTTTTTATAGACGGAGCTTATAGCAGATTGATAGTGACAACTGCAACCGGTTGACAGCGGACCGCTCGAGGTCTGGTGGAGTCTATCATAGGAGGGCACCGCCTGTAGCGCCACCTACAGCAAATTGATAGCGACAGCCATCGCCGCCCAGAAGTGGGTTGCTGTCGCCTGTAGCGGACTGATAGTGATGGCCGCAACCATCCGATACTAAGCCGTTCGGGGCTGCATGGAGGGATGAAAAATTTTGACGTATATCAATTTCAGAGAAGTTTGGACTCTCAAAGAAAATATGGCTAAAGAAGATTATCCGAAAGGAACGCTAGCTGAAGGAGGAGTCCGAAAGAAGAGGAGTCTGATAAGTACCATAAATTCACCAATAAAAGTGTTGAGGATAAACCCCACTCCTGCCAAAGTCAAGTTCGGTGCCCAGCCTGATGCGGCCAGTAGCCACGGAAGAGCTTCAGCGGACGCATCTTAGCCGAACTCCTACATTCGACCGAACTCCTCAATGGTCGGGCCTCAATCGAAGTCCTTCAACTGACCGAACTCTCCAGCGGCCGAGCTTCAGACTTTCAGTGGTCGAACTCCTCAGCGGACGAGCCTTAGTCGAACCACTTAGCAGTCGAACTCCTTCTGATTGCCCAATCGTCGAGCTTCAGTCAGACTCCCGCAAAAGCTGAACTCTCTCCGCATCGTTACAGCTAGGCACCTGCAGAAGCCAAACTCCCCCCAAAGCTTCCTCTCTGGCCGAGCTTCTACGAAATTCGGACTCCTTGCGGACTCCTCCAACGGTCGAACTTCTCAATGGCCGAACTTCCATGCAAGCCGAGCTTCTTATGATGAATTCCTGCAAGCGATCCTGCTACAGTTACACGATAATAACAATTGGCATTTATCAAGTCAATAACGATCGACATTATCAAGATAGTTACGATAATTATTAATCGAGGCGCTTTCTCTATAAAAAGGACCCTCCGGATATACTTACATCAGGTTCTAAAAATCCTTCTCTCCTCTTCCCACACTGAGCACTCCATTCTTGTTGACTGGAGCTGACTTGATCATCGGAGGATCCTGTTGGAGCCACCCCCCACCGGCTTCGAACAGAACTTTGTTTTGCAGGTCTCCGATGGCGATCTCATCGGCCTCCACTCCAACAGATTTCGACGACGATCAAATTCTGCGTAAATAGATTGACGCTAGAGGAAGGGCCTACCGGCAAAAATTTCTCTCTTAAAGGAAGTCAGAGTTCCTTTGTTCTTAAAGGAGTGCTCGGAAAATCTCTCTTCCTCCTTATTCAAATTCCTTTCCGAAAAGAAAAAATGCCCCCCAGGAGAGCCTCCACCCAATGATCGACAGCCTCCGCAACCCGATCTCGTTCGGATCCGTCTGCTCCCGCTACAGCCCTGGCGACCCAGGCTCACTCTGTAGCCGCGGTAGACACTAAGCAGTTTAACCTGCTCATCCAATAGGTTCGTGGCCTCACTGAGGCAGTTCAAGCGGTGCAGGCCATGCACCAGCAGACCTCCGTACCAGTTCAACTGATGCAGGATTCTCCAGAGCCATGTGGTCTAGTCCAGAGGCAATCAACATTGGCTACCCGACCTCCAATCCCTGGAAGAGGAAGGCAACGGAAGGATAGCTCTTGTTCGGACCGCAGCTCATCCCAGGGTAAAGCTTTGCACCCATTCAGCAGGAAGACCTTAGAGATCAGAGACCACGAGGATCTCCTAGATTAAAGGTTCTTAGAAATGAGTTGACAAATTGAAGAACTCCATCACAATCCCTCCTCACGCGGTAATGACATCTGCACTGACCCTCCTTTTTTGCAGAAAATCATGCAAGAACCGATCCCGCCGAACTTCAAGCTCCCACAGTTCGAGAGCTACGATGGGACCATCGATCCAGTCGACCATCTGAAAGCCTTTCGAACAACGATGTTGCTCCATGGCGCGCCAGACGCTATCTTGTGTCGGACTTTTTCCTCTATCCTTAAAGAGGCCGCTAGGAACTGGTACTCGACGCTCAAGCCAAACACCATCTTATCGTTTGACCAGCTGAGTCAACAGTTTGTGGCCCATTTTGTTAGCAGTCGACGTCCGCACCGAGGTTCGGAGTCCTTAATGGCCATCAGGCAGAAAGAGGGAGAATCCATCTGGGCTTACATTATCCAATTTAATACTACTGCACTAGAGGTTCGGGACCTGGATCAGTCAGTCGCCATGGCCGCTCTCAAAGGCGGCCTTCAGAAGAACGACCTACTGTTCTTCCTGGAAAAGAAGTATCCCAGGGACTTTGCTGACATGCTGGCTCGGGCCGAAAGTTATGCCCGGGCAGAGGAGGCCTTCGATGCTAAGGACGACGAAGTCAGTGGCAAGCGACGAATCTATGGGTCAGGCAGATCCGTCGAAGAAAGAAAGCAAACTTAAGCTCGGTCGCATTCCCGGACTCTCCCTGGTCGCGGGCGAGCCTGAACTCCCCCTCAAGCTCGGAAGCGGGGAAGCCCTGATGGAAGGACACGCCGAGGTTCTCCTCAGCGTTGAAGTTCTCCACGATGATGACGATTTCACAACTACGCCCCCCTTAACACTCCGAAGACTCAAGTACTGATGGAGATCCGGGAATGACTTCCAAGATCGGAGAGAATGCGTTCCCATCCTAGCAAGCGCAATCCCAACAAATTCTGTCTTTACCATTGCGACCACGGTCATGACACTGAGGAGTGCATTCAACTCCAGAACGAGATCGAAGAGCTCGTCAGGCGAGGCAGACTAAGCTGATTTCTTCGAAGACGGTCTGAGGAGAGGGAAGATCGGCCAAGAGCGCTATCGCCAAGTGAGGAACATCAGCAAGAAGATCAACCACCCCTTGGCGTCATCAATACTATCTTAGGGGGACCTCGGTAAGGAAAGACCAGCAGATCCGAAGGATCGGTGAAGAGGCGGAGGATCATGGAGTCTTTAGCCTTCATCGAGGAGGACGATCAGGGAATTCAATTTTCACACAATGACGTGGTTGTAGTTTTCTTGAATATTGCTGACTACGATGTACGCCGCATTCTGGTAGATAATGGAAGCTCAGCTGATATGTTGTTTTACGATGCCTTCTCAAAAATATCCCTACCCGACGATCGATTGGGGACGATGAATTCTCCACTGATAGGATTTGGTGACAACGCCGTACCAGTCGAAGGTATAATAACATTGACCATAGCAGCAGGGTAGTATCCGAAGCTGGCCAAAGCTCGGGTCGACTTCCAAGTCATAAGGATCCCGTTCGTCTATAATGCGATCCTTGGCCGACCTGGTCTAAATGCACTCCGGATGGTAGTGTCAACCTACTATTTAAAGATGAAGTTTCCGACGAATCACGGGGTCGGAGAAGTCAGAGGAGACCAAGCTCTGGCGAGGTATTCCTATTCGATCGCCCTGCATAAGGGAAACTAGCCCAACCCTTATCTTGTTGATGGACTGAACGTCCGCGACGACCTCGCAGAGGAGCAGGACGAGCCTGTGGAAGACCTCATTTCTGTACCCTTGAATGACGGAAACTTAGAGAATATGGTGCAGATCGGCTCCAACTTGGCGACCGAGGTTCGGGAGTAGCTCATCACTTTCCTCAGAAGAAACGCGGATGTCTTCGCCTGGACCCCAGCGGATATGCCAGGGATTGACACCAAGGTCATAGAACATCGGCTGGCCGTCGATCCAAAACACCGACCGATAAGAGAAAAGCTACGCCAACATGCCCCGGAGAGGCAGAAAGTGATTGCCAAAGAAGTTGATAAACTCCTCAAAGTTGGACTCATCCGGGAGGTTAACTATCCGACCTGGGTTTCGAACGTGGTTCTTGTCAAGAAAGCAAATAACAAGTGGAGGATGTGCGTCGACTTCAAAAAGCTGAACAAGGCTTGCCCTAAGGACAGCTACCCCCTTCCCAAGATCGACCAACTGTGGATGCAACCGCGGGCATGAGCTCCTCACCTTTATGGATATCTTTTCTGATTACAACCAGATATGCGTGACGCCTGAAGACGAAGAAAAGATCGTCTTCATTACTAACCAAGATCTTTATTGCTACAAGGTCATGCCTTTTGGACTCAAGAATGTAGGAACAACATACGAGCATTTGGTCAATAAGATCTTCAAGGAGCAGATCGGCTGCAACATGGAGGTGTACGTAGATGACATGCTCGTCAAAAGTCAAGCTTCAGCAGACCACCTGGCCGACCTTGAAGAGACCTTCGGTGCACTCAGGAAGCACAAGATGAAGCTGAACCCAACCAAATGCGCCTTTGGCGTAACCTCCAAAAATTTTCTTGGATTCATGGTATCGAGACGCGGAATCGAGGCAAACCCTCAGAAAATTCGAGCCATTCGGAAAATGACCACTCCAAAGACGATCAAGAAAGTTCAGCACCTGGCCAGAAAGGTGGCGTCTCTAAATCGCTTCATCTCAAGATCGGTTGAACGATGCATGCCCTTCTTCGAGGTTCTCAAGCGACCAAAGGACTTCTGCTGGACAGCGGAGTGCCAACAGACATTCGAGGAGCTCAAAAACTACCTCGGCACGCCCCCACTGCTGGCAAAACCTGAACCTGGGGAAGAATTATTCCTGTATCTAGCTGTCTCCCCGGTGGCCCTGGCGACAGTCCTCGTCAGGGAAGAAGTAAAGACGCAACGATCGATCTACTACTTGAGCCGAGTCTTAAGGGATGCAGAGACCAGGTACTCTAGATTAGAAAAACTAGCTTACTATCTCATAATTGCTGCCAGGAGGATCCGATCTTACTTTCAGAAGCACACCATAACGATCCTCATGGATCAAGCAATAAAAGTAGTTCTCCATCGAGCAGACGCTTTTGGAAGAATCGCAAAATGGGCAATCGAGCTCACAGAGTTTGACATTAACTACCAGCCCAGGCCATCGATCAAAGCCCAGATACTGATGGATTTTGTGCTAGAATGCACCATTCCGATTGAAGACGAGCTTGAATCGAGCGGAACCAACACCAGAGCGAGGCCGAACTTCGACGAAGCCAAGCTATCGCGGCCGATCCTCCCCGAAGAGAGCGTTGACCTCCCTAAAGATTATTGGGCTCTGCACGTGGATGGTTCGTCCAACTCTGTCGGAGCTGGTGTGGGGCTGGTCTTGGTTAGCCCCGAAGGAGTTATCGCAAAGTATGCGCTGCATCTCGAGTTTCCCGCGACCAACAATGGGGCCGAGTATAAAGCGCTGATCGTTGGATTAAAGATAGCAAGGAAATTAAAAATAGATCGGCTTCAAGTCTACAGCGATTCTCAGTTGGTGGTTGGTCAAGTCGGCGGCGGCTATGAGGCATGGGAGGAAAGCATGGTGAGGTACCTCGAAAAAGTGAAGAATTTGATCTCGGCCTTCGACAATTTTGGCATTCAGTACATCCCGAGGGCGAAAAATGCAAGAGCCGATCTTCTTTCTAAGTTGGCTGCCTCAACGCTGGCTGAACTGCCCAAAGGAGTATTTTTGAAAACTTTGAAATGCCCGACTACAGAAGAATCTCAGGCCGTCCTACAGACGAAATTTGAGCCTAGCTGGATCGATCCATTGATCGCTTATCTTTAAGAGGGGGTCCTTCTCCACGACCGAAAAAAAGCTCGGAAGCTCAGAAATCAAGCCTTCTGCTACGTCTTATATGAAGACAGATTGTATAAGAGGTCGTACTCCCTCCCATTGTTGAGATGTCTCCGACCTTCAAAAGCCAACCTCGCGCTATGGGACGTGCATGAAGGACTCTGCGGAAGTCACGTAGGAGCCAGGTCCCTATCGTAAAAACTACTCCGACAGGGGTACTACTGGCCGACTTTATTTCGCGATTCCATGGAATATGTGAAGAGGTGCGACCGCTGTCAGAAGAATGCCAACGTGCAGAGGCAGCCGACATCCGAACTTACTCCGCTCAGTTCACCTTGGCCATTTGCGTAGTAGGGAATGGATATACTCGGCCCCTTTCCAACGGCGTCTGGGCAACGGAAGTTTCTCCTGGTCGCGATCGACTACTTCACCAAGTGGGTCGAAGCCGAACCTCTCACGAAGATCACCGAGGCCAAGGTGCAGGACTTCGTCTAAAAGTCACTAGTCTGTCGATTCGGCCTGCCCCGAACCCTCATAACAGACAATGGGCGGCAGTTCACCTGGGCGAGGTTCATCGAGTTCTGCGAAGGACTAAACATCTCCCACCGCTTCACATCGATGGCTCACCCGTAGGCCAATGGGGAAGCTGAGATAACCAACCAGACCTTGCTGCAGGAAATCAAAGCGAGACTCGATAGGGCAAAAGGGGCCTGGGTGGACGAACTTTACCATGTCCTCTAGGCATACCGAACTACTCAGAGGGTGCCAATCGGAGAAACACCCTTCGCCTTGGCCTTCGGTACTGAGGCAGTTATCCCGATCGAGCTTAAGCTCTCTTCTGCATGAGTTGTGGGCTTCAATGAGCAGCACAACCTCCAGGACCTTAGAATCAACCTCGATCTTCGAGAAGAAAAGAGGAAGGAAGCTCGCATCCGGATGGCAGCTTATAGATAGAAGGTGGCTCAGTACTACAACTCCAGGGTTAAAAGCAAGATGTTCAGAGTGGAGGACTTAGTACTTCGACGAGCCGCTGTCGCTCAGCCTCAGAGTCAAGAAAAGCTCGCCCCAAACTAGAAAGGTCCGTATGAGGTGACGGAAGTCATCCGACCCGGAACTTATCACCTGAAGGAACTCGGAGGGATAGTGCTTCTCCGATCGTGGAACTCAGAAAATCTGAGGATGTATTATCAGTAAACTCCCTTTAAAAACTTCTTTGCTTTGCATTTTTGATTTCTGACATAAGGATTATGGGATGACAAGAAAGAAATGAGTAAAAGTAGCCTATTAGGAACAGGAGGAGAACCTCATCCTAACGCGAGCAGGTCAAAGACCTCTAAACCTCGGCTACAGGAGACAAGGTCTCCCCCAGGTCAACATCGATCGTGGAAAATAAGGCCTTACCAAAATCGAAGGCCTCGTTCACAAAGGATGAGATGGGAGGAGAGGCGCGGACAATGGTCCCCATGTGCCCCCACAATCCGTTAGGAATAGGAGGAGGATCTTGTCCTAACGTGAGCAAAGTCGAAGGCCTCATTCACAAAGGATAAGATGGGGGGAGAGGCGCGGACGACGGTCCCCATGTGCCCCCACAATCCGTTAGGAACAGGAGGAGGACCTCGTCCTAACGCGAGCAAAGTCGAAGGCCTCATTCACAAAGGACGAGATGGGAGGAGAGGCGCGGACGATGATTTCCATGTGCCCCCACAATCCATTAGGAATAGGAGGAGGACCTCGTCTTAACGCGAGCAAAGTCGAAGGCCTCGTTCACCTTAGACGAGACAAGGGGAGACGAACGACGATCTGAGTGTGCCCCCACAGTCCGTTAGGAATAGAAGGAGAATCTCATCCTAATGCGAGTAAAATCAAAGTTAGGAACAAGAGGAGAACCTCGTCCTGATGTGAACGCCTGCATTGACCTCGATTGGAGATGAGATCTCCCCCGAGCTTCGACCTGGACCAGCACGGAGCCCGGAAGAAGACTTTAGCAGTCACCTTTTCTGCACTCCCTTCCTTCGAGTTTCAAACTCGGGAGTGGGGGGCTAGTGTTGGGGATAAACTCCGCTCCTGCCAAAGTCAAGTTCGGTGCCCAGCCTGATGCGGCCAGTAGCCACGGAAGAGCTTCAGCGGACGCATCTTAGCTGAACTCCTACATCCGATCGAAGTCCTTCAACCGACCAAACTCTCTAGCGGTCGAGCTTCGGATTTCCAGCGGCCGAACTCCTCAGCGGACGAGCCTTAGCCGAACCACTTAGCGGCCAAACTCCTTCTGATTGCCCAATCACCGAGCTTTAGTCAGACTCCCACAAAAGCTGAACTCTCTCCGCATCGTTACAGCCAGGCGCCTGCGGGAGCCAAACTCTCCCCAAAGCTTCCTCTCTGGCCGAGCTTCTACGGAATTTGGACTCCTTGCGGACTCCTCCAACGATCGAACTTCTCAATGGCCGAACTTTCATGCAAGCCGAGCTTCTTATGATGAATTCCTGCAGGCGATCCTGCTACGGTTACACGATAATAATGATTGGCATTTATCAAGTCAATAATGATCGACATTTATTAAGACAGTTACGATAATCATTAATCGAGGCGTTACAACAAGCTCCCTCTATAAAAAGGATCCTCCGGATACACTTACGTCAGATTCTAAAAACTCTTCTCTCCTCTTCCCACACTGAGCACTCCATTCTTATTGACTGAAGCTGACTTGATCGTCGGAGGGTCCTGCCGGAGCTACCCCCCACTGGCTTCGGACAGGACTTTATTTTGCAGGTCCCCGACGGTGACCTCATTGGCCTCCACTCCAACGAATTTCGACGACGATCAGATTCTGCGTCAACAAAAAATATTAATTTATCAATTAATTTATATTAATTTTTAAAAATTAATGATCAATTTATATATATTTTTTTAAGAAATTAATATTTTTATTAATTAAAAATTAATTAAAAAATAATAAAAATTAAAAAATAAAATTTTATCATTATTAGAAAAAGCTCTTTTTTTTTATCACAATGAAATAAATTTTGAGCAAAACGAAGCTAAAACGAAGAAGATATGAATTTCTAAAGAAATAAAATAAATAAAAATTAAATAAAAAATAACATATGGCTCAGTCGGCTCAAGCCGGTGCGCCAAGCCAGCCACGTAAGCCAACTCAACTGTAGAAGCCGTCAGTCGGTCCATAATCCAGACGTGGACCGCCAGCTCAGCAGAATTTGGTGAATCATGGAGCGACACGTGGTGGACCTAGACCCTTAAGGGTTCATGAAAAATCCATCGCAATCTATAGGATAAAAAGGTAATTTCGCATCAAAGCAGCGAGTGTTGATTGGTTGCGGTGTATGGTGCAGCTAGTACATGCTGTCCATGGCAACAGTAAAGGTGCGATCGGATGGATCCGGTTGATTGCGGTCAAGATCAGACGGTGGTGATTATTTCCTGATTTGATTTGAATTCCATCAGCGATCTAGCGCGATCCAACGGCCAAAAAATCAGTCGGTGAAGATCCAACAGTCAAGAAAGCTCCCAGTAGTGATCAGGACTCCCAACGTATGATCAACGATCAGATTTCCTCCATCAACGCGCAATTGGATGGCCAAAATTTAATCCGACCTGATCTGGGCTGATACACATCTAATTTTGATGATTTTTAGTCCGTTGGATTTCTATCAATAGCCAGATTTCATTCAGAGTAGTAGAATTCATCTAAAACTCCTTTTAATCTAATTTTTATTTAGATATCTTCATATTTTGATGATCAAAAAGTTTCTTAGTCCCACATTGCCCAAAAGAAAACTCTCCAACCCTCCTAGCTCTATAAAAAGGACCCCAAGCCTCTAGAAATCAACAAATCTGATCAAGGTGAAGAAGCTAGGCTATGGGTTAAATGCTGCTTCAAAGCAATGAGTGCTGAAAAGAAGAGCTGGGCTTCTACACCATCTTTCTGCCAATGCCGATCCAAGATCAAAGATCGGGCTATTTTATTTTATTTTCTTTTTAAATTTTATGTATTTAAATTCTAAAATTTTAATTAATAAAAATTTTATTTTTTTGCACTTTAATTTCATGCTCTTTATTTTTATTATAATTTAATTTTTATACTTTAATTATTATTTTTTATTTTATTATAGCTAGATGCTAAGATCTAACTAGTAAATCTTAGTACTAAGTTAAATTCCTGCACCTTTTAATTTTCGCTTTTTATTTTCTGACTTCACTTTTGATTTCAAATCTCAAATTCTTTTCTTTTTTTTTAAAAAATTAAAGATTTCAAATCTAAAACACTATCTTTTCCATGGATTCGACCTGACTCACTGCCATCTACGTATTTTTAATTATTTTAAAAAGTCAGATTAAATTGATAAACATGATATCTTAATGATAACATCGCGTCTCTATCAAGTTTTTGGCATCATTATCGAAGAAAAAATAGCTACTTTTTTTATTTAATTTTTTTAATAAATTAATTATATTTTTTTTTTAAATATCACTTGCTTTTTTTTTGCAAAAAAAGAGGTTAAAGAACAAAAAGAACCAGGGTAAGGAACAAATTATTTAGTTTTGCTTAGTGAGATCAATCCTAACCCTAATCCTTTTCTTATTTATTTATTTATTTATTTTAAAATTAATTTTTTTAAAAAAAATATATCCACGTAAATCTAATTAAAAATCTCATGATAAAATTAAAAATTCTAACTGCTTAGAGCATGTATCATATTAGGTTTATTTTTATTTTTATTTTTATTTTTTTTGGTGATCGCTAGAGGCAAGGTAAGCTCTTAAATTTAATCAATTTCATGCATCTACTTTAGTTGCATAGAATCCCTTGTTGAAAGTGATTGTGCATATGCATCTTTAAATCAACTTAAGGGCACAACCCAATTAATCAAGATAAGATGGAGATTTGATCATCCTTCCTTGGTCCACAAACAACTAACCAGCATCCTGCATTGACCTAAGTCTTTAATTTTAAAATCAATTAAACATCAGCCCTTAGAGATCGAGCTCAATAGGATAAGAAATTTTAAGAGTTAAATCGAATTATGGTAAGTCAATTTGACTGATATCTAGGAAAGTGGTTCAGGGACGACTAGGCCCAAAGGAAGGTGGTTTCTAATTGGTTCGTTTTGCTTACCTGGCCTAGCATAATTGGTGCCGACCTTACACTTACTTGATCAGTTAATTGGCTGATCCTACACTTGGAGGGCTTAAAGATGACTTTAACAGTTAGGAGCTGTCTAGATCTAGGATAATCCTTAGTCAGGATTGATTGACCAACTTGATTGCTAACCAACATCAAACCTAATTAAACCTAATTTTTCTCTCTCTTCTTAGTTCCAAGACTCCTTAAGAATTTTTTTTAGAACTTTTATCTCTTCAAAAATAAAATAAAATAAAATAAAAATTAAATTAAACTAATTTAAAAAAATATATTAAAAATAATAATTAAATTAAAATTAAATTAAATTAAAAGTAATAATTAAAATAATTAAAATAATCTAAAAAATTAATTTTTTTATAAAAATAATAATAAAATAAAATAAAATAAAATAAAATTTGAACCACACGTTAGGATTGCACTAGTACATATACGGTAGGAAATTACTTTACCTAATCTAGTTGAACCCAACCATAATATTGAAAAGCTGAACCGAATTAAACTCGATGGCTGAAAATTTTAGAAAACCACCTAAGCGGATTAAGAAGTATTTTATCCCTTCTACCTATAGCCCATCGATTTGTATCCAGTTACCTAATATCTATGCTATCTACTATGAGATTAAGTCGACCACAATCCAGATACTCCCATCTTTCTATGGGAACATCAATGAAGACCCTTACAAATATTTGAATAAATTCTTAGAAATCTGCTCTACGGTGAGAATTCAAAATTTAACTAATGATGCCTTTAGACTAATTTTATTTTTCTTATCATTAAAAGACAAAGTCAAGTATTGACTTGGCACAATAGAGAGACCAATTAAAACTTGGGCTGAATTGCAAAGTGAATTTCTTAAGATATTTTATCCCATAGGCCGAACCAACATTATGAGGTACACTATCACTGAATTTGCTTAGCTTCTAGGGAACAGATTCACGAGTCATGGGAGAGACTTAAGGAATTTCTTAGAAAATGCCCATACCATGGTCTGTCTAAGTGGCAAATAGTTCAAGCTTTCTATGAGGGTTTAGGAGATCAATATAGACAGATGGTAGATGCATCCTGTGAAGCTGCATTTATGAATAAGAGTGAGGACGAAGCCTATTCCTTATTTGAAATTCTGAGTGAAAACTCAATTAACCATGCTTCGTTATCTTTCTACCAAACCTGGGCAGGGATTCATGAATTTAAATATCTAGAATCTAGTCCTAAGATTGATTCAAATTTGATAAATAAAATGGACTTTCTTGCTCAGAAATTAAATTAAATCCTAACCCTAGGTCAATAATCTCCTGCACAATTTACATCATCTTCTCAGAAGATTTGTTCAATCTATGCTAGTCCAATCCATCATGTGAGTGAATATCCTATGGCTACACAGTTTCCACCTTTTATCCAAAAATAAGTTGTTCAAGGCTACTCCAAGCCGGTTAATGATCCACTTTTAAATTTATATAATCGACATTGAAGTAACTATAATTTTTCTTGGACATCTTAACAGACTTAGACTTAGATCCAAATTTTACCTATGCAAAATTATCAAAATAGACCCTAATACCAAAATTATGCCTATAATAATGGTCAGCTTAGTCAGTTTACCCAGCCATCATATAATAACCAGCTATCATACCCACCTCCTTAATAGATCAATCTAGCTGTTGATAGATTTAACCAACTTTAATAATTAATTTTGAATCAACAATAATCTATCGCCAAGCTAGAAGCTCAAATAGGTCAATTAGTTGAATCTAACATGAGAAGAGAACTAGATCAACTACTGAACCTACCAATTTTAAATAACCCACCAAATATCCACCAACCATCTGGATCAAGTTATCAATTTAATGTCTCACTTAAGAATCCCCAATTAGAGAATGCCAAAGTAATTTCTAAACTTAAAAGCTATAGAATTCTTATGGACCCATACCAAGATCAGGTGAGAGAGGTTAGTACTGATGCCAGTCAAAATAAAAAATTAGAGAAACTGGTTAGTACTGAGACTAACCACATAGAAGAATTCGAGTCAAGAATTAGTACTGATGCTAGTTCTAGTTTAAATAAGATAGAATAGAAAAAAAGAGAATAGATGATTTATTCGAGACTTATAAACCTAATGTCCTATTTTCTTCAACTATAGAAGCTGGTTCTTCTTACAAAAATCAAGAGGCATGTAATAAAGTATCAATGAAGTTGTTTAAGTAAGATCATATTAATTTATCTCCTAAATTAAAATCATCTTTTGTCACCATTCCAGCACCCATTAAATTAAACTTAACTCCTAATATAAAAACTCCATTCATGAGTATTTTAGAAGAACAAATAGGAGAAATTCTTAATAAACATGGACCTGAGAATGGGGTCATAAATTATGTTTCTAAAATTAACAATGATTATATCAATAATAGAATTATAAATCAACTTTCTGAGATTGACAATCCAAAATCATTGAAATTTATCAATCTAATATTCGATATAGGATAGTTAAACTGCATCGTGTCTGGCTGAAGATGATAAACTTAGTGCTTGTTGGAAGGCAACCCAATATTTATTTTTTTTTAATTTAATTTATTTTTTTAATTGATTTTTTTTAGGATAATTTGAATAAGTTGGAGGGAGAGCTTAAATTTTTAAAGGCATGTGCTACACCAAAAATATACTGAGTCAGGTATATTCTTTCATATTTTTTATTACATCCTTTATTTTTTCTTCTCTATTGAGGATAACGTCGATTAAGTTAGGAGAAAAAAAATAAAAATTTTAAAATATTAAGTCATCAAAAAAGTTAGTATTTAGATTTAGACATCTGATTATGTTTAAGAATCAAATTAAACTAAGCATTTTTTTAAAAAAAATTGATACATAGATCAAAGAATCTGTGAGATATTGAGAAATCAAGTATTAAGAAAATTCAATAAAAAGTTAAGTCTAGAACATAAAAAAAATTTTCTTGGAGCATTTCTAATTACTTCTACTAGCATCAAAGAAAAGTCTACTTTTTATAGGCTTGTGTAGGATAACTATACATTTCTTCATATAAAAAAATTATTTTAATAAAATAGTTTTCAAGTACTTCTCACTGAGTAACCAGATCTCTCTCTTTGCCTAAGAAGCATTGAGTTTCGCATCAAAAGGTGGGAAGGGTAAAGAAGCTCGTTGTAAAGCTAGTCTTAACTCGTAGCCTGTTTGATTCAAGCCAGTAAGCCCAAGGGATATTCTATACCTAGTGTCCTAAAGCCAACTAGTTTGAGAGTCACTGATCCAAGACTCGTTACATAGATCAAATAGAAAGCTTAAGGAGTTAAGACACTCAATAGTGGTACAACATTAAAAAAAAAATAGTTTTCCACCTAGTAATCGATCCCGTTACCTAAGTAAGCAATGATATTCATGTCAAAAAGTGGGCAATGTGAAAATAAAAATTAATAAATGAAGGACAGAAGTAGCAATACACTTTTCTATATGAAAATTTAGACAAATCAGAGATAAAGGTGAGATAGTTTAGAAAAAATTCAGAAAAATTTAATATTCTTTACTTAATTTTTCTATTAATAAGTATTAATACCCCAATGATATGTCTCACCTAAGCTCTACTGAATATCAATGGCCATTTTGAAAACTGCTTCAATGGTAAAAAACTGCTTAAACTCTAAAAAAAATGAAACTCTAAAGTTAAAATTTATTTAAAATTAAATTCTTTCTTTACTCGAGAATGAGCAAAGCTTAAGTTAGGAGGTGTGATAAATATCATAAATTTACCAATAAAAGTATTAATTTATTAATTAATTTATATTAATTTTTAAGAATTAATAATTAATTTATATATATTTTTTAAGAAATTAATATTTTTATTAATTAAAAACTAATTAAAAAAATAAAAAAATAAAATTTTATTATCAATCAAAATAGCTTTTTTTTTTTATCATAATGAAATAAATTTTGAGTAAAACGAAGCTAAAATGAAGAAGATATAAATTTCTAAAGAAATAAAATAAATAAAAATTAAATAAAAAATAATATATGGCTCAGTCGGCTCAAGTCGACACGCTAAGCGAGTCACGTAAGCCGACTCAGCCATGGAAGTCATCAATCGATCCACGATCCAAGCATGGACTGTCAGTTCAGTAGAATTCGACGAATCATGGAGCGACACGTGGTGGACCTAGACCCTTAAGGGTTCATTTTATTTAAATTTTATGTATTTAAATTCTAAAATTTTAATTAATAAAAGTTTTATTTTTTTATACTTTAATTTCATGCTCTTTATTTTTATTGTAATTTAATTTTTGTACTTTAATTATTGCTTTTTATTTTATTGCAACTAGATGCTAAGATCTAACTAGTAGATTTTAGTACCAAGTTTAAATTCCTACATCTTTTAATTTTTACTTTTTATTTTCCAATTTCACTTTTGATTTCAAATCTCAAATTTTTTTTTTCAAAAATCAAAGATTTCAAATCTAAAATACTACCTTCTTTGTAGATTCGATCTGACTCATTGCTATCTACGTATTTTTAATTATTTTAAGAAATCAGATTAAACTAATAAATATGGTGTCTTAACGACAATATCACATCTCTATCAGAGTTCGATTGAAGGAGAGAATTGGAGGAAGTTCGACTTTCGTAGGAGTCCGACTGAAGGAGAGATTTGGAGAAAATTTGGCTCCCGTAGGAGTCCGACTGAAGGAGAGATCCGGAAGGAGTTCGGCTTTCATAGGAGTTTGACTGAAGAAGCAAATCAGAGAAAGTTTGGCTCCCGTAGGAGTCCGACTGAAGGAGAGATCCGGAGGGAGTTTGGCTTCCATAGGAGTCCAACTGAAGGAGAGATCTGGAGGGATCCAGAGAAAGTTCGGCTTTTATAGAAGTCCGACTGAAGAAGAGATCTGAAGAGAGTTCGGTTGGGGCTCGACCACTGAGGAGTTCAGCTAGGACTCAGCCGCTGAGGAGTTCGACCAGTTGAAGGAGTTCGGCTAAGGTTTGGCCGTTGGAGGAGAATTCTCGATTAAAGCTCTTCTGTGATTACTGATTACATCAGGCTAAGCATCAGACTGAACTTTGGTGGGAGCGAAATTTATCCCCAATAATAGTTCACCTATTTTCGAGTTCAAAATTCAAAAGAAGTAAAAAAGGCGACTGCCGAAGTCCTTTTTTGGGCTCTGCACCCATTAAAGTTGAAGCTCAGGGAAGATCTAATCTTCAGTCGAGGTTGACGTTGAACTGAAAGCTCGGAAGAGATCTTATCTCCAGCTGAGGTTGAAGAAGATCTTATATTCGACTGACGTAGACGTTAAAGTTGAAGCTCGAGAGAAATCTTATCTTCGACCGAGGTTGACGTTGAAGTTAAAGCTCGGAAGAGATCTTATCTCCAGTTGAGGTTGAAGTTGAAGTTGAAGCTCGGAGGAGATCTTATCTCCAACCGAGGTCGAAGGAGATCTTGTCTCCTGCTGATGTTGCAGTTGAAGCTCAAGAGAGATCTTATCTCCAGTCGAGGTTGACGTTGAAGCTTGGGGGAGATCTCATCTCCAGTCGAGATTGAAGGAGATCTTATCTCCGACTGACGTAGACGTTGAGATTAAAGCTCGGGAGAGATCTTAACTCCGACCGAGATTGACGTTGAAGTTGAAGCTCGGAAGAGATCTTATCTTCAGTCAAGATCAAAGAAGATCTTGTCTCCTACTGATGTTGCAGTTGAAGCTCGAGGAAGATCTTATCTTCAGCCGAGGTTGATGTTGAAGCTCGGGGGAGATCTCATCTCCAATCGAGATTGAAGAAGATCTTATCTCCGACTGACGTAGACGTTGAAGTTGAAGCTCGGAGATCTTATCTCTGACCGAGGTTGATGTTGAAGTTGAAGCTCGGGAGAGATCTTATCTCCAGCAAAAGTTGAAGTTGAAGTTGAAGCTTGGGAGAGATCTTATCTCCAGCCGAGGTTGAGGAAGATCTTATCTCCTGCTGATGTTGTAATTGAAGCTCAGAGAAGATCTCATCCCCAGTCGAGATTGAAGGAGATCTTATCTCCGACTGACGTGACATTGAAGTTGAAGCTCGGAGAAAATCTTATCTCCGATCGAGGTTGACATTGAAGTTGAAGCTCGGAGGAGATCTTATCTCCAACTGAGGTTGAAGAAGATCTTATCTCCTGCTAACGTAGAAGCTTGGGTACAATAGGGCTATATCGGGGCCTCTCCTCTCATCCCGTTTAAAATAAACGAGGCCTTCGACTTTGCTTATATTAGGATAAGATTCTCCTCTTGTTCCTAACGGACTGTGGGGACACGTAAGGACTGTTGTTAGGGCCTCTCCCCCCATCTCGTCTAAAATGAATGAGGCCTTCGACTTTACTCACATTAGGATGAGGTTCTCCTCCTATTTCTAATGGACTGTGGGGGCACGTAAGAACCGTTGTCATGACCTCTTCTTCCATCTTGTCTAAAATGAATGAGGCCTTCGACTTTGCTCACATTAGGATGAGGTTCTCCTCTTATTCCTAACGGGCTATGGAGGAGCGTAAGGGCCGCTGTCAAGGCCTCTCCCTCCATCTCGTCTAAGATGAACGAGGCCTTCAATTTTGCTCACGTTAGGACGAAGTTCTCCTCCTGTTCTCAATATGACCATTTTTGGTTACTTCTTTCCTGTCATCACATAGTTCTTGCACCAAGAAACAATAATATTGAAATGAAGGTATTTTATTGAAGAAAAATTACTGATAGTACATCCTCAGATTTTCTGAGTTTTAAGATTATGGAAGCGTTGCTCCTCCGAGCTCCTTCAGACGATAAGTTTCATGCCGGACGACCTCCTCTACTTCATATGGGCCTTCTCAATTTGGGGCAAGCTTCTCCTGGCTCTGAGGCTGAGAGATGGTGGCTCGTCAAAGTATAAAATCCCCCACTCTGAATGTTTTACTTCAGACTCTGGAGTTATAGTATCGGGCCATCTTTTGTCTGTAAGCCACCATCCGAACCTGGCTTCCTCCATTTTTCTTCCAGTAGGTTGAGGTTGACTCTGAGGTCCTGTGGATTATGCTGCTCGTTGAACGCTACGACCCATGCTGATGGGAGTTTAAGTTCAATCGGGATGACCGCCTCCATTCCAAAGACCAAGACAAATGGTGTTTCCCCAATCGACAGCCTTTGAGTAGTTCAATATGTCCAGAGAACGTGGTAGAGTTCGTCCACCCAAGCTCCCTTTGCTCTGTCGAGTCTTGTCCTAATGCCTTGCAGCAGAGTCCAGTTGGTCACTTTAGCTTCTCCATTTGCTTGTGGGTGAGCTACCGATGTGAAGTGGTAGGAGATGTTCAGATCTTCATAGAACTCGGCGAACCTCATCCCAGCGAACCGTCGTCCATTATCGGTTATGAGGGTTCGGAGCAGATCGAACCGATAGACTATTGACTTTCAAATAAAGTCCTGTACCTTGACCTCGATAATTTTGGCTAGTGGTTCGGCTTCGACCCATTTAGTGAAGTAGTCGATCGCAACCAGGAGGAACTTTCATTGCCCAAATGCCATCGAAAAAGGGCCAAATATGTCCATTCCCCACTACACAAATGGTCAGGATGCGCTTAGCAGAGTAAGCTCGGAGGTCGGCCATCTTTGTATGCTCGTATTCTTCTAACAACGGTCATATTTCTTGACGTACTCCATAGAATCATGGTATAAGATCGGCCAATAGTACCCTTGCCGAAGTAGCTTTTATGACAGGGACCTAACTCCTACATGACTTTCATAGATTTTCTCATGCACTTTTCATAATGCGAAGTCAACCTCTGAAGGTCGGAGACATCTCAGTAGCGGTAGCGAGTATGACATCTTATACAACTTGCCCTCATACAAAATGTACCGGAAGGCTTAATTCTTGAACTTTCGAGATTCTTTTAGATCACGAGGAAGAACTCCCTCTTTGAGGTAGGCAACCAATGGGTCAATCCAGCTCGGCTCAAGCTCCATCTGCAGAATGACCTATGATTCCTCTAGGCTTAGGCATTTAAAAGTCTCAAAAAATACTTCTTTGGACAGTTCGACTGGGGCCAAAGTGGTCGATTTAGAGACGAGGTCGGCTCTTATATTTTCTACCCTCAGAATCTATCGAATACCGAAACAGTTGAAGGTCGAAGTTAAGTCCTTCACTTTCTCAAGATATTTCATCATACTTTCCTTCCATGCTTCGTAGCTGCCACTAACTTGACCAACCACTAATTGAGAATCGCTATAGACTTAAAGTCAATCTACTTTTAATTCTCTTACAATTTTTAACCCGATGATTAGCGCTTCATACTCGGCTCCATTATTAGTCGCAGAAAATTTGAAGCACAGCGTGTACTCGATGATAACTCCCTCGGGGCTGACTAAGACCAACCCCACATCCGCTCTAGTAGAGTTGGATGAACCATCCACATACAGAGCTCAAAAACCTTCAAAAAGATCGGTTGTCACTTCAAAAAGGCTCGATTGCGACAGCAGAGCATCGATCTCGTTCTGTTCAAGCTCGGCATCGTTTGGAATGATATATTCTACTAAAAAATCTGCTAATATCTGAGCTTTGATCGATGGCCGGGGTCGATAATTGATATTGAATTCTATGAGCTCGATCGTCCATTTTGTGATTCTCTTAGAAGCGTCCATTCGCTGAAGGACTGTCTTTATTAGTTGATCTGTGAGGACCATTATGGTGTGCCCCTGGAAGTAAGGTCGGAACCTCCTGACAGTAATTAGAAGAGAGTAAGCTGATTTTTCTAGCTTAGAGTACCTAGTCTCTGCATCTCTTAGGACCCAGCTTATGTAGTAGACCGACCGCTGCATCTTCGCTTCCTCCTTGACTAGGACTGTTGCCAAGGCTGTCGGGAAGATCGCTAGGTACAAGAATAATTTTTCTTCAAGTTTGGGCTTTGTCAGTAGTGGGGATGAGCCGAAATAGTTTTTGAGCTTCTCAAATACCCGTTGGCATTCTATCGTCTAGCAAAAATTCTTTGGTTGCTTGAAAACTTGGAAGAAGGACATATATCGCTCAACTGATCTCGAGACGAAGCAATTTAGGAATGTCATTTTTTCAGTCAAGCACTGAACTTCTTTGATTGTCCTTGGAGCGGTCATCTCTTGAATGGCTCGAATTTTCTCTGGATTTGCTTCAATCCTATGCCTTGACACCATAAACCCCAGAAACTTTCCAGAGGTCACACCAAAAGCGCACTTGGTCGGGTTCAACTTCATCTTGTGCTTCCTAAGTATGCTGAAGGTTTCTTCGAGGTCGGCGAGGTGGTTTATAAAAGCTCGACTTTTGACGAGCATGTCATCCACGTACATCTCCATGTTGCAGTCGATCTACTTCTTGAAGATCTTATTGATCAGATGCTGGTACGTTGCCCCTGCATTTTTGAGTTCAAAGGACATAACCCTATAACAATAAAGATTGCGGTCAGTTATAAAAGCAGTTTTCTTCTCGTCCTTCGGTGCTATCTGTATCTAGTTATAATCGGAGAAGGCATCCATAAAGGTGAGGAGCTCATGGCCCAAGGTTGTGTCTACCAGTTGATCAATCCTAGGTAGTGGGTAGTTATTTTTTGGGTAGGTCTTGTTCAGCTTTTTGAAGTCTATGCACATCTTTCACTTATTGTTTATCTTTTTGATGAAGACCATGTTCGAGACCCAGGTTGGATAGTTGACTTTTCGAATGAACCTAGCTTTGAGGAGCTTGCCTACCTCTTCCGCAATTACTTTCTGCCTCTCCGAGGCGTGGCTGTGCATCTTCTCTTTTATCGATCGATACTTCAGATCAACGGCCAGTCGATGTTTCATGACTTCGACATCAATTTCTGGTATATTCGCTGGAGCCCAGGCGAAGACGTCCGCATTCTTCCTGAGGAAGATGATGAGTTGCTTTCGAACCTCATCCTCCAAGTTAGAGCTGATCTGTACAGCGTGCTCCACGTTTCCATCATTTAAAGGCATAGATATGAGGTCCTTCATTGGCTCACCCCGCTCCTCGGTGAAGTCATCGCGAACATCCAGCCCATCAACGGGATAAGGATCGGACTGTTCTTTCTTATGTAGGGTGATTGAGTAGCAGTGCTTTGCTAGAGCTTGATCTCCCCTGACCTCTCTGACCCCATGACTCGTCGAAAACTTCAGCTTCAAATAATAAGTTGATACTACTGCCCAAAGTGCATTTAGACCAGATCGATCGAGAATAGCATTATAGGTGGATGGAGTCCTTATGACTAAAAAATTGACCTATGCCTTAGCCAGCTTCGGACGTTGCCCTGCCATTATAGCCAAAGTTATTATGCCCTTGACTGGCATGGCATCGCCAATGAAGCCTATCAATGGAGAGTTCATAGGCCCCAAGTGGCTATTGAGTAAAGACATTTTCGAGAAAGCATCATAAAATAATACGTCGGTGGAGCTTCCATTATCTACTAAAATACGGCGTACATCATAGTCGGTAATGTTTAAAGAGATTACAACCGCATCATTGTGCGGGAACCAGACTCCTTGGGCATCTACCTCAGTGAAGATTACGGTCTCTCCAGTCTTCCATCTCTTCACTGATTCCTCAAATCCGCCGGCCTCTTCTCATCGAAATCCCTTCGAGATCGTGTTGATGATGCCGAGAGATGGCCGATCTCCTTGTTCTTCCTCCCCTCTAGGTGGTTCAGGCTACAGCGGTGCCCTTGGCCGATCTTTCTATCCTTCAAGCCAATGCTGTAGGAATCGACCAAGTCTGCCATGCTTGATGAGCTCCTTGATTTCATCCTAGAGCTAGATACATTCTTCAGTATCGTGGCCGTGGTCACAATGATAAAGGCAGAACTTGTTAGGATTATACTTGCCGAAGTGAGTTTGGATCCTTTCTAGTCTCGGTAGTTGCTCCCTAATTTTCATCCATACTTGGGCTTTTGGAGCATTGAGAGGGACGTAATTGTGAAATCTTCGGAGGAGAGAACCCCATCGGGCCCTTCTGTCAAGACTTCCCTGCCTTCGAGCCTGGGGAGGAGTTCGGACTCGCTTGTGCTCAGAGAAAATTCAAGAGCACTATCGAGCTTCACTCGGCTTTCCTTCCTCAGCGAGCCTGTCCGGCTCGTCGATTCGCCACTCACCAAAGGCTTCATCATCCTTGGCCTTGAAGGCCTCATCAGCTCGGGCATAATCTTCAGCCTGAGCTAGCAGATCGGCAAAGTTCTTGGAGTACTTCTTTTTCAGGGAGAACAATAAATCATTCTTCTGGAGGCCTTCCTTGAGTGCGGCCATTGCGACTGATTGATGCAAATTCTGGACCTCCAATGCAGCGATATTAAATCGGATGATATAAGTCCGGATGGATTTCTCCTCCTTCTGCTTGATGTTCTCAGCGTGAAAGTCGACTGCTGACGAAGTGAGCCACAAACTGATGGCTTATCTGATCAAAGAAAAAAATGGTACCCGACTTAAGTGCCGAGTAACAATTTCTGATGGCTTTCTTGAGGGTGGACGGAAAGGCCCGATATAAAATAACATCTGATGCACCATGGAGCAACATCATTATCTGAAAGGCCTCAAGGTGGTTGACCAGATCGATGGTCCTGTCGTAACTCTCGAACTGCGAAAGTTTGAAGTTCGGCGAGACTGATTCCTGCATGATCTTCTGAGAAAAAGGAGGGTCGGTGCAAATATCATTATCGTGTGAGGAGGAAGTATGACAGAGCTTTTCAATTCGTCGACTTATTTTTAGGAGCCTTTGATCTAGGAGATCTTCACGATCGTTGATCTTTAGAGTTTTCTGGTGGAACGGGTGTGAAGCTTCCCCCTAGGTTGAGTCGTGGTCCGAGCAAGGGCCCTCCATCCTCTACTTCCTCTTTTCGTAGATCAAAGGTCGGGTAGCCCAAGTCGGCCATTCCCAGACCAGACCATGGGGCTTCGAAGAAGTCTGCTCCAACCGAACTGGTACTGAGGCCTACCGTTGTATGGCCTGCATCACCTTCGTGAGACCATGAACCTACTGGACTAGCAGGTTGAACTACTCCACATCCACCACGATTATAGGTGGAGCTTAAGTTGCCGAGGTTGAAGCGGAAGCGGATAGGTCTGAACGAGATCTGGCTGCAGAGGCCATCGATTATCGGATCGAAGCTTTCCTAAGAGGCATTTTTTTCTCGGGGAAGAACTCTAGAGAGGAAGAAGAGAAGTCGCTGGCGAACACTCCTTTAAGAATAAGGAAACCCCAAAAATATAGGCCCTTCCTCTAGCGCCAATTCTATTGGGGCAAAATCTGGTCGACGTCAGATTGAGCTGGAGTTGAGGAAGATAAGGTCGCCACCGGTGACCTGCAAAATAAAGTTCCGTCCGGAGTTGGTGGTGGTGGCTCCGGTAAGACCCTCCAACGATCAAGTTAGCTCTTCTAGCCAACAGAGATGGAGTGCTCAAGAATAAGTTCGACAGAGTTTTGGAAAGAAGAAGAGAGCTTAGAGAAAATATATCTGAGGGGTCCTTTTTTATAGATGGAGCTTATAGCGGATTGATAGTGACAGTTGCAGCCACCTAGCAACAGGTCGCTCGAGGACTGATTGAGTCTGTCATGGGGGGGCACCGCCTGTAGCATCACCTGCAGCAGATTGATGGCGACAACCATCGCCGCCCAATAGTGGATCACTGTCGCCTGTAGCAGACTAATAGCGATGGTCGCAGTCGTCCGATACTGAGCCGTTTGAGACCGTATGGAGGGGTGAAGAGTTTTGACGTATATCAATTCTAGAGGAGTTCAGACTCCCGAAGGGAATACAGTTAAAGAAGATTATCCGAAAGGAACGCTAGCTGAAGAAGAAATTCGAAAGGAGTTCGACTCTTATAGGAGTCCGACTAAAGGAGAGAACCAGAGGGAGTTCGGCTTCCATAGGAGTCTGACTGAGGGAGAGAATCGGAGGAAGTTTGGCTCCCGTAGGAGTCCGACTGAAGTAGGGATCCAAAGGGAGTTCAGCTTCCATAGGAGTCAACTGAAGGAGCGAACCGAAGGAAGTTTGGCTCCTGTAGGAGTCCGACTAAAGAAGAAAATCGGAGGAAGTTCGACTTCCATAGAAATCTAACTGAAGGAAAGATTCGAAGGGAGTTTGGCTAGGGCTCGGCCGCTGAGGAGTTTGGCTGGGGCTCGGCCGTTGAGAAGTTCGACCGATTGAAGAAGTTCGGCTAAGATTTAGCCGCTGGAGAAAAATTTTCGATCGAAGCTTTTTCGTGATTATCGGTTGTATTAGACTTAGCATCAGGCTGGACTTCGACGAAAGTAGGGTTTATCCATAACACCTCTCAAAGAACTGACTCTCAGTGCCAAAGATGCAATTCACGAGGAACATTTTATATTCAAGAGAGTTTCAATGATGATAAATTTCTTGGCAGTTGAGGGATCCTTTAATACAAGCATTGATAGAAATATATAGAAATGATAGTAATCATGGAACAAAATCATGAGATTAAAATATCATGATGAACAACAAAAATGCAAAAGCAATGACAAATTTGGGATGCTTAGAAAGTGCATAATGTAACGACCAAAAATGAGATGAAGCATTAATTTTACTGCAATGATTATAGAGTATGAAAGAACTATAGATTTATAAAATTTTTATTTCATAAAAAAAAATGTTGTATGTATCTGATCAATACCATTCCATTTTGTTCATGTAAAATGACTGTTCTTTAAGGTCTTTACTACTGTGAAAATAAGTTATTCTAATGTTATTGATTTCAATATTTAGTTGGAAGTAAAACAATTTATACCTCACTTTGGTCGGAATAAATAAACAGAGATCAACTTTTTTTAAAGTCATCGGAGAAATAAAATC
Organism: Cocos nucifera; assembly: GCA_006176705.1. Lineage (NCBI taxonomy): Eukaryota > Viridiplantae > Streptophyta > Magnoliopsida > Arecales > Arecaceae > Cocos > Cocos nucifera. The sequence continues at coordinate 77,468 of QRFJ01002054.1, read as the reverse complement.
CATCTAATAAATAAACTAAATCTATATTTAATCTCTCTTTATTAAAGATAATTTTATTTGAGTTACAATTATCACATACCCTATGAATATAAAATAAATAAAAATAACTTCTTAATTCTATATTTTTGCATGGTTATTAAATAAATTTTATTAAAATTTATTTTTTAGATTATTTTAAATTTATTTAGTTAAATAATTTTAAGAGCACTTGAAAGAAAACTCAACAGTTGGAGATTTCTTAAATTAAAGAATCTATTTTTTATATTTAATCATTCAGCTTTAGTCAAAATAAATTTATGGGATTGCTTGATCAAAAGAAATGTACATCTTTTCAAATATATTTATTCAAATAATCAAATTAAAACCATTAGAAAAGAATGTAGGATTGCACAAATTCTAATCTAGCAATTAACCAAAAATTTGTAAGAGAAAGCAAAAAGAATCTTTGTCCTTTTCAGGACGAAGAAGGCCTGCTAAACCCCTGATAAATCTCAACCATTCAACTCGACCGCCAATGGTCAAGAATAATCCACCCACCCACCCACCTTACTAGCAGTCCAGGGACCATGGAACTTTTATAGTTTTTATCTCTATTCACATGGAAACTTGCTTTCCACCATCTACTCTGCTAGATTAGTGAGGTCCGAGGCATCCTTTATCCGACCTAAAAGATAGTCAAAATATTTGAAAAGAAGGAGAGGAAAATAATAATAATAATAATAAACTTATTATTTTGATAATGTAAATACCCCTCTCCGCGTCCCAACGCTACATTTTTTATATGGTTCTTGGTCAAGTGAGAGCCAGAGGGCTAATGGGAGAGAGAGGCCGTAGGCGAAGGGAGCAGAAGCTACGAGTGATCAGAAGGCTCCCAAAGTCCTTAATAAATCTCCAGCCGTTAAGTCTGGCCGCACAAGAATAACCAGCCCACCGCATCAGCAATCATGGGTACATGCCCATGGCATTTTTTATAATTTCTCCATGGCCCATTTTTTCTGCTATATGCTTCAAAGTTTCATTTAATTAAGAATAATTAAAAAAATAAATTTTATATTAAATTATCATACTTGATATGAAAAATAGAAGAGAAAATGATAAAAAAAAATTGATGAAAAAAAAAAAAAAATCATAGGAGATTTATATTTAGTAAATTTTCTATATGATAGTAATTTATACTTGATAAAAATATTCTCAATAAAATTACATATATAATTATTAAATTTATTTTAATATTTTTATAAATTTATTTAATAAAAAGTTTTTATAAAAAAATTAAGATAAAAATTACATTATGGAAAGGACTATATGATTATAGTTATTATATAAAAATTAATTGAAGATGATAATATTATTCTAATATTAAAAATTATTTTATGTTGAGTGATATATTTATAATTTTTATTATACTTTTATATAAGATTATCTACAACTAAATATATTAATCTTTTTCTAGCATCATTTTTCAGAGTAATTTTTCTACCAATCAAATATAGTAAATTTTTTTTTTCATAATCATTTTTTAGATAAATAATTCTTAGATATTATTAAATTATCCTATAATCTGATAAATCTCAACCAAACAAATCCTAAAAAGATTAATGATGTCCCTTTTTTATGACCATGCCCCACCTTTTTTTTTTTGGCTTTTTTTTATTAGCATATGGCCCACCCATCCTTTACCCGGATTAGAAAGACCTTGGATCCTCAAATATATGAAAAATACTCAAATATTCAAAAGAAAATAATCAAATATGAAAAAGAAAAAAAATAAAAGGAGAAAATAATAATAAACTTATAATCTTAAAAAAAAAAAATAATGAACTTATTATTTTGATAGTATAACTACCTCCTTCACTGCGTTCGAACATCGTGTTCTGTATATTGGCAAAGTAAGAGCCCGAGAAAGAGAGAGACGGAGGGAAGAAAGGTGGAGGTGAAAGGGGTGAGGGCCACGATCAGTGAGGAGGAGGTGAGGGTAGACAACGTTGATCCTGGATTACGTTTAGATGGCCATGTGGCGGTGATCGTCGAGGCTAAAAATCAGAAATGCCATCGTAATGGTGTCTTCATCGATGGCCTCTGCATTGGCGAGTCATTCCAAAGGCGAGAAGGAGGCGCTGGAGGCGCCCATGTTTCTTTTTTTTTTTGAACTCCTGAAACTAGGTTGCCAGCCCTCAAGATCTAGCTTCATCAGCTCATGACTGATAAATAGGTCAAGAAACACTTCTCCTGTCTCTCTACCTCTTTTTTCTTAAGAGATTCTAGATGCTTCTATAAATACCAATTTTGTTGGTGGAACATATTCGATATTTTACGTCTGGATATCTATCGACTAAGTATACGACATCAATGACTAAATGGCAACCGACTAATTTCATTGGATGACAATTGATAATTGGACAAAAAAAATCAACAATCTCTCGAATGCGTGCGATCACTCGGCACATACTCAACCGACTAAGTTATTCGATCAAGTACCGAATAACTTGAAGATTTATAGAATACAGTTACGGTCAATCCAGAAGACTAAAGATCAAAACCATCATTGAACTTAGACATTAACTACTCATAACTAATAGGACATGGACCCAGAGTAATTACTCCATCGTGGTCTATGATCATTAACTCTCCACATTCTTAGGAGTTACACGGTAATGGCAATCTTTGCCCTTATAAAAGGGTAGGTAAGAGGAGATCAAGATAAGAGAATTTTTCTATTGAAAAGCTCTTATTTTTCGATTCTTTCAACTGTTCTATAAATTTTTTTGGCTAACTTAAGCATTGGAGGATCCCCCACCGGCAACCATCAGTAAGAGGACTTCACTGTATAGGTTCTCCTACATGAAAATCAAGATGTACTTACTCGACCATCGACCGACTATCTTGTCGGATTTTTTTAGTAGCAATAGTTTGACGCATTAGGTAGGAGAGATCCCTAAGATAAAAAAAGAACCATGGCAAAAACAAAATCCCAAAATGCCTCCATAAGCTTCGCCAGATGTACCTCTTGCCATGACAGACCTATAGCAGATCCTACAGAATCATATCTGACAGTAATGGCTAATCAATAACAGTTCAACACCCTGGTACAATAGGTAAGAATACTGACAGAAGCTATTCACAGTCTCTAGTGAACTACGAACAAAAGCAATAATAATCGCTGGTGAAGAGGGAACCGGCACTAGACAATGTGCCATAAGGCATAGTCATCGTGCCCCTCTCCGATCTCCTTTGATGCCACTTCAATTCTGCTAGCACACGTAGCATGCCAATTTTCTAACTTCCTAGCACTCTTATCATGCCGGATCAAAAGAACGATGCTCTCATTCACTGCAAAGAAATTTGCAGAAAGGTAAGAGACCATGCTCCCCTTCTAATTCCTCAAGGTAGGATGCAATGTTAGGATATTCTCAGCACCATGATAAGCAACAACATTACCTGGATGACTATGATCAAAAGCTTCAGGAGATTAATTGACAACTTGCTCGTCTGCAAATCGACAATCAGGGTTTCTCTAGCAACCTTGAATTTAACATCCATCCTCCTTTCTTCCATCAGATTCTCAATGAATTAATTCCAACTCAATTCAAAATGCCACAGCTGAAGTCTGATGATGGCTCCATCAATCCTGTTGATTATCTGGAGAGTTATAAAACTTTCATGTTGATTCAGAAGGCCTTTGATGCTCTTCTCTACTTGGCCTTCCTTGTGACACTCTGACGAGCTGCTCGGATTTGGTACTCTAGTCTTCAACTAGAGAATATTCACTCTTTTGAGGAGTTCGAGTAACTTTTTGTGACATTTCAACACAAGTCGGAAGATGCTACGAAACTCCGATAGCCTTTTCTCCATCTATCAGCAAGATAGAGAATTTCTAAAAGATTATGTGGCATGCTTTAATGCTACCATATTAAAAATTTACAATTTAAATGAATCGACAGGTATGTTGGCCATGAAAGAGGACCACAAATTCAAGGTTTGCTTACTTTCTTGATAAAAAGTTCCCCAAAAGTTATTTTGAACTCCTCAAGCGCATGCAAAAGCATATTCACACCGAGGAACGTACAGTTACTTAATGTCAAGCCGAGGGAAAGAGGAAACAGAAGAAATCTAGAGCTTCAGAAAGACCAAGTATGCCTTGAGTAAATAAAGAAGCTCCACCTTGATGACAGCATTTGAAGCTGAATAATTTCGACTATAGGTATGATTCCTACACTTCCCTCTCTACTCCTCGTGCACAGATTTTGTTGGAGATTGAAGAAAAGAACTTCCTCCACCGACCTCAACCAATGAGGGCACCATCGATATCCTGCAATAAAGTATTATCGATTTCATCATGACTATGGCCACGACACTGAACAATACATCCAATTGAAGGATGAGATAAAAGCTATGATCTATCAGAGTTATCTCGAAAAGTACATGCTCAATTGACTGGTCCAATCGAATATCAATAAATTGACTCGGCCACAACCCGAGGAGTTGTCCATAATCAACCTATGGCGGTGGTTGTTAACATGATATATGAAGAAGTATTGCCTGGAGGGGCAGAATGCTCGGTGAACTCCTCAAAGTACCAATAAGGAGATAATATTTTTTTTTTTTCTGATGAAGATCTTCAAGGAGTTCAAACTCCCCACAATGAAGTTATCATCGTATCTATGATAATAGTGAATTATGATGTAAAAAAAAATCTTATAGATAATGAAAGTTTAGCAGATATATTATGTTATAATGCTTTCCTCCACATACGACTAACTACTAACTGACTAAAACAAGTCAACACATCACTAGTTGGATTCTTGAGTGATTCACTCAAAGTTGAGGAGAAATCACTCTCCCAGTTACTGCTGGACAACCACCTAAGCAAGCTACCATCTAACTAACTTTTCTTGTCGTTCGGGTACCATCTACCTACAACATGATCTTAGGTAGACCGGGATTGAATGCTCTTCAGGCAATCGTATCGACTTATCATCTACTCACCTAATTTTTGACTACAACTGGAGTTGGTAAAATACGCAAAGATCAATAATTAGCCCGACAATATTTCATGGCACTCATGAAGGGAAGAAACTCTTGAAAACTCTTCCAATTGATGGGTTGGATCAATGGAAGGAAGAAAGTCGGGTAGAACCCATAGAATAATTGATCTCCATTCCACTCGATGAAGAAAATTTGACTAAAACAATACAAGTCGGTTCTTTGCTGTACAAGGATTTTCAAGTTGAACTTGTGACTTTTCTATGGAAGAAAGCAGACATCTTTGGTTGGTCAGCTTTGGATATGCCTGGTATACCTCCTGACGTCATTGTCCATAAATTAAATATTGATCTAGGTTACAAATCTGTTAGACAAAAGAAAAAAAACTTTGCTCCAAAAAGATAAAAAGCAATTGATGAAGAGGTTGATAAATTACTAGCTACAGATTTCATTTGGAAAATCTATTATCCGAACTAGCTAGCAAATAAGGTAATGATCAAAAAGGCCAATAGCAAGTGGTGAATATGTATCAACTATGTCGATTTGAATAAAGCCTATCCGAAAGATAGCTTTCCACTACTGTGAATTGATGAATTAGTCATGCCACATTCAATCATCAACTTTTGAGCTCCATGAATGCCTTCTTGGATTACAATCAAATCTAGATGACTCCTAAAGATGAAGATAAGATGGCTTTCATTTCCGAAAAGGGTCTATATTGCTATAAAATGATACCGTTCAGATTGAAGAATACTGGAGCAACTTACCAATGCTTAGTTAATAAAGTTTTTAAAGATCAAATTGGCTGAAATATAGAAATCTACATTGACGATATATTAGTGAAAAGTGACAAAGCTCCCCAACATATCACTGATTTGGAGGAAGCTTTCAATGCGCTAAGACGACATTAAATATAACTTAATCTGACAAAGTGTGCATTTGGAGTAACTTCTAAAAAATTTCTTGATTTTATGGTGACAAAGTGAGGAATAGAAGCCAATCCAAAAATGATAAAAGCGATTTTCAATATGAAGCCACCAACTTCAAAACATGATATTCAAAAGTTGACAGGATGAATCGTATCTCTTAGCTGATTTATTTCTAAGTCAGCAGAATGGTATCTTCCATTCTTCAAGATTCTAAAACACATGACTGATTTCACTTGGATGGAAAAGTGCCGAGAATCTTTTGAAAATCTAAAAAGATACTTAATCTCTCCTCTATTGTCAAAGTTATTACAGGCAAAATTCTATATTTATATCTGGTAACTTCATCGAAAGCTATTAGCTCGATTGTAATCCGAGAAGATAATGAAGTACACAAACCCATCTATTATACAAGTAAAGTACTTTATGGGGTAGAAGTAAGATACTCAAAGCTAAAAAAGATAGTTTATGCACTGATTATCACCGCTCGATAACTTCACCCTTATTTTTAAGCTTATTCAATAAAAGTCTTCACCAACCAACCATTGAAGACTCTATTACAATGACCTGGCACTTCTTGAAGACTAGCCAAATGGGTCGTTATACTTAGTGAGTTCGATATTTCATATGTTCCTCGAACTGCAATAAAAGTTTGGGTGTTAGTCAATTTTATTATTGAATATACTATTCCAGAAGAATCATCAACTCAATAACAACTTGAGCAACAATCTAAATAATTCCTTGCCAACTCGGCATGTATTCTACATGTAGATGGAGCATCTAATTCACAAGATTATGGAGCCGAATTTATTCTAACAAACTCGAAATGAGTCATTACCGAGTATGCCCTTCGCTTCTTCTTCAAAACATCCAATAATCAAGCCAAATATGAAATCTTGATTGTCAAAGTTAAAATGGACGAAGAACTCGAGGTGAAAAGACTTAAAGTCTATAATGACTCACAACTTGTAAACAACTAAGTTCGAGGAAAATATGAAGCTCGGGATCCAACTCTTGCAAGATATCTTCAAAAGCTCCAAACTCTAAAATTAAATTTTGATTATTTTAAACTCTTCCATATTTCATAATTGAAAAATACTCGTACCGATGCCTTATCCCAACTTGCTACCTCTGGATGCAATGAGTTGGGAAAGATCTACATCGAACAACTCGACATACTGAGCATCGACATAACGAAAGAGTTCAATAAGTTCAAGTCGGTCAAGAACCAAGTTGGATTGATCCATTCATCGCATATTACACTAATAGAACTCTACCAACTGATCCTGTAGAAGCTTGACATCTTAAGAAATCAATCTCTTAGTATGTTCTAATAGAAAAACAACTTTATCAAAAATTCTTTTCTCTTCCTTTGCTCAAATGTCTTCAGCCTATTGAGGCCGACTATGCCCTTCAGAAGTCCACGAGGAGATATGCGGTAATCATCTAGGAGGCAGATCATTATCATATAGAATACTACGACAAGGTTATTACTAGCAACTATACAAAAAGAAGCTACCAAATTAGTCAAGAAGTATAATAAATGTCAACGATTTGCTAATATGCAAAGATTGCTAATGAGTCGTTTAACTTCTATATCAGCATCTTGGCCCTTTGTCCAGTGGAGAGTCAATATTCTCAGTTCATTTTTTTCTGCTAGTGGACAATAATAATTTATTATAGTCACCATTGACTATTTCACAAAATGGATAAAAGTGAAGCCACTTGCACAAATAATCAAGAAAAAAGACAACCAACTTTCTTTAGAAATCAGTTATCTATCGATTCGGCCTTCCCTGAGTAATCATCTCGGATAATGGCTGACAATTTAACAATATCGAGTTTAAAGAATTCTATGAGAGCCTTCATATAATTCATAGGTTTACTTCGGTTGGACATTCACAAACAAACAGAGAAGTTAAGGTGACCAACAGAATAATACTTCAAGGCCTAAAGACAAGGTTGGGTCAAGCCAAAGGTCAGTAGGCCAATGAACTTTATAGCATTCTGTGGTCTTACCAAACAACTCCAAGAGTTCCAACCGAAGAAACTTCTTTCAATTTGGCATTCGAAATGGAGGCCATAATTCTACTAGAAATTGGAATACCATCGACTAGAGTAGAACATTATGAAGAATCGAGTAACTCAGATCGACAATGAGCTGATTTGGATTAGTTAAAGAAATTCAACAACAAGCTCAAATAAGAATGGCCTATTATCGATAACAGGCAGTCCGATATTATAATTCTTGGGTAAGACCCAAATCATTTCGAACAGGAGATTTTATTCTCAGAAGAGCTGAAGTCTCTAAACCAATTGAACAAGATAAATTATCTCCAAATTTGGAAGTCCCATACTAAATTTCAGAAGTTCTATGACTAGGAGCTTATTGAATTATCAACTTGGATGGCACTGAAATTTCTAGAACTTGGAATGCCGAAAAACTATACATGTATTACCAGTAAGCCCTTGTAATAAATTTTTATTGAATAAATTACTTCGGCTCTTATTCTACTATTTAAATATTGATGATCGCTTAGAAAAAATTGAATATTCAGCAATGGATCGAATTAAATGATCGACTGATACTCGATCATTTAATAATATTATTGGTTAATAACCGACTATATGTTAATCGGCTTATACGCGATCAACAACATGGCTCAAAATAGCCCAAGTATCAAAGTCGGACAAAGTGTGACAATTTTCTGACTTAACATGAGTCAGATAAAATATGAATTCTTCAACGACTTTCTGACTTATTATAAGTTAGACAAACCATAATTTATTTGATGATTTCTTGGCTTATTATAAGTCGGATATTTTAGAATTATCTTCGATGAATTGCTTTTGATGATTTTATTATGCCGACAATTCTACCTAACCAAAATTGCAGCAAAGAAAATAAAGCTTCAATCAAAAGCTAACAATCCGACAAAGATGCTGAACCAATGCTTTACTTAGACAATTTCACAAACAATGAATTTAGTGAAAGAAATTGAAGAAGTTTTATTTTATTGAAGAAATATAGTTTTTACATCGTTGGTCATAGACCGATTACAAAATCTAAAAGCAAAAATCCTAAGGAATTACATCAGGAGCAGGAGCAACTTCATCACCATCGGGAACTACCTCCTCTTCCTTAGCTCCTTCAAACTGTATCCTGCTTAGATCTAACTTAGAGTAAAGGCGAGCAACTGCATTCTTGCAGTCCTCAAAGCTGACCTTGTAAGCCACAATCGAACCTTTAGCGATGTTGTCTTCAAATTCCTATGATGCCTTATACTAGGTCAATGCCTGAGAAGCAGATTCTTGGGCCCAAGTCTCTATAGTGGAAACCTTTTCATTGATTTCCCGATCTACCCTCTCAGCATCAACTTGCTTTTGTCTAGCCTCTGTACGAATGACTTTGGCCAGATCAATTTCTTTCTCCAACTTGGTAATCGTCCAGCTAGATTCCTCCTTTTTTCTTCAACACGGCCTCTAACAAAATGACTTTCTCCCGAGAAGGAGCCAGCTCGAAAGTCAACCGAGTAATTTCATCCTGGTATTTGTCTTCGCGCTCTTCAGCAACACGAACAACTTCCTCAGCAACTTTCACCTGAGCTTCGACAGACTAAATCTTATCCTCTAAGGACTGACTAAGTTGGTCAAAGCCAGTCAATCTCTCAGAGAAGATAGTGGTGTCATGGGCCAGCTGCAAAACAAAAAATTCTCTAAGTAAAGAATTCGAGAAGAAAGAAAACAACAAGGAAAGAAGTTTGTCAGACTTATCGAAAGAATAGACGAATAACACCCATTGATGATCTCATCCAGCAGGCGCGACTTCCTCTTCTCCCATCTATCAGGAGCATGACCATCTTTTTAGCTCTCGGGCCAGTCGACGATCATCTAGCACCGATGAATCTTTGGGGATGCACATCCCCAATGCAATAAAATCCTCTGAGTCTATTGGAGGAGGGTTGGTTGGCGAATTAGACTGCATAGGGGCTTTCCCTTGGCTTGCCCCCGACAATCCTGGAACCACAAAAACTCCCTCAACCAATGTCTGATGGCAAAGGGAGGGAGGAGATAAAGCTCAAGAAGATCCCAAGATGGAAGATGATGGTGGGACCGACCTTATCGATGCTGCCCCGATGATCACTAGGTCATCATCTTCATCGATCGAAGCAACACTTGGGCCTTCTATTGCTCTGTCTGATGGAGGAATTGGTACTAGTGGTGGAGTAGCTCTCAGAGGTGCAACGGATCTCGGCTCCATCGATAAAGATTCTCTCTATTTTTTTCTCAGGGGTTCCTGAGAAGATTGTTCCTCAAGTCTCTTCAACTTCTTATGAATAGCCCATCAAATAGATTATGTGCTGATTCTTATGTCTACAAAACTAAGAAAAATAGTTAGCATAAAAAATTGAAAAGTATTTACGAAAAGACATTCGATAATACGAAGAAAAAGCAAGAAGTCCTACCTAAGGAGTTAACTGGACTCAAGCTAAAGATTGCTTCAATAATAATTCTTACTGCTTCGAAACTAAGATGTCCAACAGCAAGTTATAATACTCTTTGTCCCCATCTAGTACGACTTTATTCTTATTCAAGGATAGATCAAGAGCGAACCAAAAAGGGCAAAAGCTCCAGGGATGATCGGCAGAGACATAAAAAAACTATTCTTCCATCCATGGATGGAAGAGAAAAGCTCGGTAATGAATTGATGATGATGCTAGAGGCCGAAGAACCACCATCTCTATTCCTAAGGATGCTTCTTCAATTAGAAAAGACCGCAAAAAAGAGAAATTCTTGGCTCAAATTGGAGAAGACTATAAAGAACAATAAAAGAACATAAAATCTGAATAGAATTTGGCACTAACTAAGTCGGAACTATTTGGTAGAGGTCAAAAATGTTGCAAATAAATGGATGGAGAGAAAAACTAAGTCCAGACTGAAGAAATTTTTCGTAAATGGCAAGACAACCATTCGATGAATGAACAACACGACCATCTCGGTCTGGGGTCAAGAATTAATATCAACTCGAAATTCGATATCGTTTGGCCAATCATTGAATATCATCTTCCGATAATTTGGATCTCTCATGCAGAGAACCCAACAGATTCTCAACAATCAGCCAATAACCCAATCTCTCAAAATTAGACTAACCATGATGAGATGATGCCACCTCCTCGGGATCTCTCCGAGGAACCGACACGACATTTTCTCAAGGAGGAATTTGAGAATCTTGATCTCCCACAAGGTTCCCCCCTCCAAAATCACCCTAAAAAGACAACATTCTTAAAGAAAAACAAAAACTACAACTACAAGAAGAAAGAAGGAACTTAGGAAAAACTCTAAGTGTCATATGAAAGAAATTGAGAAAAAGAAGGAAAAAGAAAGGAGAAAATGACCTTAACACAGCAAAAGTCCCTTTTCTTGAAGAACTCAACAAAACAGAGCCCCTTCCTTCTCCGACTGTAGCCAAAAATTTTTGAAAGCCAAAGAAAATAGAAGAATCCCTTAGAAGGAAGGTCTCCATTATTTATAAACAAGCTGAACGATCGAGATTGAAAGCCTAATCTTATCAACACTCAAGATGTTGACACATGGCAATAATCTTGGGCCGAGAGTTTTTTGGCCGTTTGATGCACCACTATTAAGATCCTATCACATAAGCCGAATCCATGATAGTGACTCCAAAACCAATTCGGTGAAGACATGTGGCCACTCATGCCCAACTGGAGGATAACTGAGTAGATCCCACGATATTTTGCAATCATTACGGAGCACGACTTTACAATCTACACCCATTATTGCCATACAACTTGCAAAACAATAAAACGGTTGGACGTATCTTCTCGAGACAACATTAAATCAAAGTGGCAGAAGAAATGACATACCAATTATACAAAAAATCGGGCACAAAATCCAAAAAAGTCCTATCAACTCTCTTCACCAATGTACTATCAAACTTGGAAGTGAGGAACAACTATTGGTGGAAAATATTTGGTATTTTATGCCCGGATATCTATCGACTAAGTGTACGACATCAATGACTAAATAATGGCCAAACTAATTCATAGGATGACAACCAATATTTAGATAAAGAGAACTAATAATCTCTCAAATGCATGCGACCACTCAGCACATACTCGACCGACTAAGTTATCGATCGAGTACCGAATAACTTGAAGATCTATAGAATATAGTTATGGTTGATCCAAAAGATTAAAGATCAAAACCATCATCGAACGTGGGCATTAACTGATCATAACTAATTAAACATGGATCCAGAGTAATTACTCCATCATGATCCACGATCATTAACTCTTCACGTTCTTAGGAGTTACAGAGTAATAGCAATTTCCACCCTTATAAAAAGATAGGTAAGAGGAGACCAGGGCAAGAGAATTTTTTAATCTAAAAGCTTTCATTTTCTAGTTCTTTCAACTATTCTTTAAAATTCTACTTAAGCATCGGAGGGTCTCCCGTCGGCAATCTGATAAGAGAACTTCACTTTGCAGGTTCTTCTACACCGAAATCAAGGTGCACTTGCTTGGCTATCAATAGACTATCTCACTAGATATTTTTAGCAGCAATAGGTTACAAGTAGAACTATTTGTTTAGAATTTGTTGATTCAATTTATTTATAGGGTTACTCACCAGATGTTTGATAAAATGCCTCAGCAGGATGTTTTCTCCAAATTCAGAAATTGCTGATTTGTTGAATTTTGGGATCATAGAAGAGGTAGAGCAGATGTTTGATGAAATGCCGAAGAGAAATGTGTTGTCAAATTTTGGGATTCATAGAAGAGGCAGAGCAGATGTTTAATGAAATGTCGGAGAGAAATGTGTTGTCTTGGAATTGCCTGGTAGATGGGCATATGAAGCGTGGCCCTTTGGAGATAGCATAGGGGTTGTTTGATCAGGGCCTTAAAGGAATTTTATCATGTGCAACACCATGATTTGCAGGCATAATTTGCAGGTATAGTAGTTGTGGTTCAATGGAGAAAGCTTGCTTATTGTTTGTTTAGATGCCATCGGAGATGAAGGATCCCATAATGAGATGCTCATGAGAAAGATCAAACCAGACACATTGCTCCAATGAGCATCCTTTCAGCTTGCTTGTCTCATGGCCTTGCAACAAGATGAATGGATCCATAGTTATGTTAATAGAAAGGAGATTAAATTGGATGCTGTGTTAGGAACTACATGCTTTTGGACATGTACGCATAGTGTGGAAGAATGGAGAGGCTCTTGTTGTGTCTAGTAGCATGGTAGGGATGATTCATTGTGGACAGCATCAAAGCTGAAGGTTGGTGGTACCTATCCAAGAAAAAGGGCATATGGTACCTGTCCAACCTGTTGGATCAAAGATCAACAACGATGAAGAAGGGGGGAGTAGGCAATTATGTGCAAGTAGATGGTAGCAAGCAACCTATTGCAACCAATCTATTTACGTCTGTGAGTGCACGCTAGCAACCTACAAGATAGAGTCCGCACTGACCAGAGTTGACTCCAGTGGAGACCCTCCGATGCTTAAGTTAATGGACTGGTCGAACAAAAAAATAAGGAGCAAGAAAATAAAATTTGCTCTCAAGTATCTTGTTTGTCTTACCAAACTAGCCAGTATAGGTGTCGGAGTGATAACAGTTTAGTATATGGATCCCTTTTTTTTCGGCATAATGCGATCGTGCGAAGATGGTTAGAACTATCCACTAATCATTGTTGCCTACTTTTCTCGAAAGCAGTTTTATAGGATCGATCAGAAGTCGGATGAGTTATTTATAAAACACCCGATGATTGTTTGGTTAATCTAGGACCGATTGATTGTTGGTCGGTCGGCACATCTGGAGTTGATCGATCGTCGATTGTTCGGCATATCTAGAGCCGAACGATGGTCAGTCGGTATCATATCTAGGATCGATCGACCTTCGATCGATCGACTTATTTGAAAATTGGTCGATCATTGGTCGATCAGTTTGAAAACTTTTCATCAGCCAGCTAGCCCTCTTTGTTGTCGATTATCAATCATCAGACGATGGTCATCGTTTGATGGTCGATCGATCGCTGACCGATGGACAGGTTGATGAGTTAGGCATTGGTTAAATATCTCCCAACAGTTGCCCCCATGCTCAAGTCTGGTGTGATGATTTGACATTTTATCTTAATGCATCGAATGCAAGGGGTTAACACGTGGCGCTGTCTTGAATTTCGTTCTGCTGTCTATCATTTATGATCTCCAGGATTTTTAATAAAAACTTGTTGTCCGATGCTTTGGAGATTGCAACAATCATCATTAATAAATGGACAATTGCGGAGCTCAAGAGATTTGATGTTCAGCCGCTCTTCGATCGACATGTGTCAGCATCTGGTGAGATTTTAGTGCATCTTGACCATAGATGGGTCCTATATGTACCAGTCACCCCCCGATCATTTTTCTTTCATTACTTTCAACAGTAGTAGCTTTTAGAAACTTTGTTTGTTCTCTTGTCCTTTAGCCCCTAGGTTCGAAGTTTGAACCTTTCCTTTGACATCTTTATTTATTTTTTTTTATTTTATTATCGCATGCATGGCTGATCGTAGTAATTCATCATGAGGTCCAGCAGTCGAAGCTTCTACCCTGATGACATCGATCGTGGAGCAACTTTGGGATCATTATCGAATCTCGAAGGACTTTCAGTTGTTGCCTCCTGGCCCCGACGGTCAGGTGAATTCGCCTCCATCAAGATTTATAGCTTTTTATATAGAAAACCTTCGGTCGAGCCTTAGATTTTCTATTCTGGAGTTTCTCTAAAATATTTTTGATTATTATAAGGTATGTTCAGTCCAGTTAGCATCGAACTTCGTTCGGCTTATGATCTTCTTTACTTTGTTATGTTGGTTAATCCCGATGACTCCTCAGCTTTTCTTATTTAAATCTTTTTTTGCTCTCTGACCCCATCCGAAGGCCGACGGATGGTGATATTTTGCCCTAAGAAAGGGGCTTTCTTTTATCATCGATCTTCCATCGTCTATTCAGGATTGGAAGATCTATTTCTCCTCCCACTTCTTGGGGCTTTCCATCGGTATGGGGAGAGCCAAATATCCTTCTAAATAAAAATAGTCGGATGAATCCAGCCAATCGAGAAGATTTTCTTTGACTGAAGGATATAAGAGTCCCCCCGTAGAAAGAGCTGAATATCAAAGAGTCTCTATACGATGCCGAACTTGATCTGGCACTGTCTGTAGGTACATGCGGTGTCCATAATTTTATCTTTTTCTTCATTCGGTTAGTTTTCAACATTGATCTGACTTCATTATTTGGTTTTGTAGGGATGCGTCTTCCTTTTGGAATCTTCGCGGATGAAGCCCGCCAGTTTGCCACTCGAAAGAGGACGGCATCCGGTGCCGGTCCATCATGCACGCTGAAGAAGGGTCGGGCAGTTGATGCTTCGACTGTCGATGCTCCTTCGACGACACCTTCTGGGCATCTTGGTATTCCCATCGTCGCCCTACGTGCTCCAGTGGTGGCAACATCTTCTGAAGCCCCTTTGACCTTTACTCGATCGAAGAAAGATGTTATTTTTGTTGATGCTCCGACTGTCGCTCCATCGTCGGTAGCTCAACCGACTGTCATCGTGCCTACCCCCTAATCAACCTCAGCTCGCGGGGGGCGTTCACTATCCCCATCCACGCCCGATGTCGGTGCCTCCCAAACAATCATCGATCGGGAGGAAAGGAAAGGTGCCAGCTTTGTCTGCACCGATTGGGAGTGATGCTTCCAGCTATGGGTATACGGATTCTAAGCGTCTTGACGTTCGAATTCCGAAAGATGGATTGACTTTTTCCAATCCTCAACTAACAAGAAATTTGGTTCACACCATCCTTCTCTCGACTGATCGAGAGTTGAGGAGGCGTCGGACCTTGAACGAGATGTTCAGATCATTTTATCCGACATTAATGGGGGTAAGTCAATAACTTTCCACTACTTTTTTCTCTGCCTTTTGCCTTCTTCTTTTCTCTCTTTTACTTTTTTTTTACCTACTTGACTTATTTTTTGTGAATAGTGGGTTCATGACATGGCCAAGCTTGAGTTGGCTTATCATAAGATGGCCGATCTTTGGTGAACGTGCTCTGACTCTGTGTCGGCCGCGAACGCCAAACACAATGCAGCGATCCATCAGTTGGAGGAGTGGGAAAGGGATGCTACCCCCGGGAGGAGAGGCTGTCCGATGAAGTCTCCCGCCTCAAAGCCGAACTTGGGTCGGTAAGAGCCGAACTTGAGTCAGTTCAAACTGATCTCACGTCGGCTCAGGCAGAGCTAAAGGCCCTGAAGAGCCGCACCAAGAAGAAGAAGCATGCGATACAAAAATTAGAGAAGGACCGCGATAATTGAACCAAGGAGGCGAAGGATTGCCATCAAAAGTGGTAATCTGCTGAGGGGGAAGCATCTTCAGCCAAGGCAGAGATTCAGGCTTTGCGGAAGGATCTCCGTCGGGCAAAAGAGCTGGGCATTAAGGAATTCAAGACCTCGTCCAACCTGAAGACCTTGATCCTGCAGAAAAGTGAAGCTTCTTATTGGATCGACTTTGGCGATGATTGGGATGCTATCCAACAGCTCTTTTCTGATCTTGACCTCAGCAACATCGTCGTCCTCGGTGCTGAAGAAGAAAGAGGAGATGGTGCTGAAGAGGAGGAAGAGGGAGGAGGCGATGGATCCCCTGCGGACCCGAGGAACGATCATGCTCTCATCACCATTTTTGCTTCAACTGAGCTAGCTATTTTTGTAGTTCCTGTGGTTTCAACCGAAGATGTATCAAGTTCCTCCATGCCGATGGGTTTGACTTCTCAATTGGCGGCTGAAGTCCCATTAGAGAAGGAGGAAGCTACTCCGATCGAAGTCATTTTGCCAATGGATGCTGCATTGTCGATCAAAGCTGAAGTCATTCCCGATTAATCCTCGGAGCAGTCGATCGTCGAATAGATTTTGTACTGACATCTATTTTTGAAACTTATAGTTTTGAATTTTGTAAAAACCAAAGGTCCACTTGTAAACTTTTTCTTCAGTAATAAAAAATTTTACTTTCACTTGTTTTCTATTGTACGACTTTGCTTTATACGTTGCAACTACAAATATTTTGATTGATCGATTGTTGTCCATCAATCAGTCAGTTTTATTTAACCAACTTTTGGCTAGCTTTCAAACTGACATTAGATCAAATTTTTGCTAACACTTAGTCATTTGTTAAGGCATTTCTAGGTTGGAGACAAACCAACCTTGGGTTGGTTTCCAACCGACCATTTGCCGACTTTTGGTCGATTTTTATCATCTAACACTTAATCGATTCTCTAAATTGTATGATGATTAGGGGCAAGCCAAACATCCTTCGATTCAGCCATGGCCAAATCGGCAAAGATGGTGTTTGTCACTAGCCAGGGCAAACCAACTAGTCCGCAACCAAAGTTCGATGCTTTTCTTTTTTTGTCACTTATAAGGAGGTTATGCATCATCTACTAGTCGACCAATCGGCGATTCTGTTGTAGGAAATCGATTACACCAATGATTTGAAGGACTTGACCAAAGGTGATTGAAAAGCCCAACTATCGATCATTCTTCATTCATCGGTTGTTGGATTCCACCGAGTGAAATATGCCGATTGATTATCGATAAGAATACTTAACCGATGGTTAATCGATCAGATTCTCTTTCATTAGTCAATTTATTCGATTTGCGATCGACTAATACGTTGGTTAATCAATTGTCGAGTATGGGGGTGACATCTTTGTAGAAGACTTCACAAAACATTATCTTTTGCATTTGTTTAAAGTACATGGAGCTGATTTTATTGATAGTACACTTTAAGGTTGTCAGTATTTCATATTCAGGGGACTTCAACTCCATCGAGAGTCGATATGCTCCAGATCGAAGAATTTCTGTCACTCGGTAAGATCCTTCCCAATTTGGAGAGAGCTTCCCTTGATCTAGAGGTTTGGATATTTTGGCTTTCCATAGGACCAAATCTCCTAGGCGAATCTCTTTTGGTTTAACTCTTCTATTATAATATCTTGCAACTCATTATTGGTAAGTAGCCATTCTGAGTTGCGCTTGTTGCCGGACTTTAGGCAATAGGTCTAGATCAACTCTTTGGCGATTCGAATTACTTGACTCGTCATACTTTTTCACTCTCACTGATGGTAGCCCAATTTCAATGGGTATCAGTGCCTTTATCCCGTAAGACATGTTATGAAGATTTGCCTATCGAAACTCATGGGATGGTTTGATAAGCCCATTGTACCGAAGGTAGTTCTTTCACCTAAAGACCTTTGGTCTCGTTAAGCCAGGTTTTCAAATCATAGAGGATCATCCGATTCATAACTTTTACTTCTCCATTCGATTATGGATGATCGACAGACATTAGCTTGTGCATGATATGGCACGTCGTGTAGAAGTCTTTAAAATTTTGATTGTCGAACTATCGATCATTATCGATTATGATTATATGCGGGAGTCCGAACCTATAGATAATAGATTTTTGAATAAAATCCTCTATCTTGCTTTTCGTAATTTATGCCAAAGGTTCAGCTTTCACCCATTTTGTAAAGTAATCGATGGCGACGACCAAAAATTTTTTTTGTCCAGATGCCGAAGGGAAGGATCAAGTATATCGATTTTTCACTGTGCAAACGGTCATGGCGCTATGATCGATGTCAATTGCATCGCCGACTGTCATTGGATATTGGCATATCTCTAGCATGGCTCGCATTTTTGGATGAACTCAGTCGCGTCCTTCTGCCTCGTTGGCCAATATTATCCTTGCTGGAGGATCTTGTAGGCAAGGAATTTGCCCCTAGGTGATTTCCACAGATCCCCTCATAGATTTTTCAGAGTGCATAGTCAGCATTAGTAGGTCCAAGGCACTTTAATAGTGGAAGAAAGAAAGACCGCTTATAGAGTCATCCTTCCATCATGACATATTACGAGACCGTCCACCTTAAATGCATTACTTTAGATGGATCGTTGGATAGCATTCTTTCGATCAGGTACCTAATAATCGGATCCATCCAACTCGGCTCATCATCGATCTGCAATACTTCTTCCATCCTTTTGATACTTGGCACATCAAGATATTCGATGTAAGTTTGGCCAAGTTCGTTAGGGATGGTGACAGCAAGTCGAGAGAGTGCGTCGGCCTAAGCATTCTTTGCTCTAGAAATGTGCATGATGTCGAAGTATTTGAAAGTAAAAGCTTGATCTTTGACCTTTTGTAGATACTTTTGCATTATCGAATTATGAGCTTCAAAGTCACCTTTAACTTATCCTACAATGAGTTCAGAGTCGGTGAATGCTTCTAGTTCTCTGACACCAAGCTTCCTGACGATTTTCAAGCCTGCTAGGAGAGCTTCATACTCGGTTTGATTATTTGAAGCTTTAAAGTTAAATCAAAGGGCATACTCAGCAACTATTCCATTAGCATTTGCAAAGATGAGTCCTGCACCGCTCCCAAGAGCATTCGACATTCTGTCGACATGTAACACCCATGCTGACTGATGATCGATTTCAAGAATGTCTTCTGCCGACTTATATGTTGTTTCTCTCTACTCGGACTTGACATCCGAGGCGGTACATTCGGCAACGAAATCGGCCAGAACTTGGGCTTTTATCAACAGACGTGGGCGATATTGGATGTCGAATGCACTAAGCTTTATTGCCCATTTTGCTATTCTACCTGAGGTATCTGGTCGATGCAGAATTGACTTCAAAGGTTGGTTGGTTATGACGTGAACCGTATGGGTTTAAAAGTAGGACCGAAGCCATTGTGTCAAAATAATCAAGGCATAAATCATTTTTTCTACCTTCAAATATTGGGTTTCAGCATTATAAAGCATCTTACTTGCATAGTAAATAGGGTGTTGTGCTTGACTCTCTCATCTTCTCTGATCAAAATAGAACTAACAGCTTTGTCCGACATATCCAGGTATAAACATAGAGGTTCTCCTTCCATAGGTTTTATGAGCAATGGAGGAGTCATCAGGTATTTCTTCAACTCTTCGAATGATGGCTGGTATTCGTCAATCCATAAGAAGTCTCTGGTCTGCCGTAGAGTTTTAAAGAATGGTTAACACCTTTCAGCAGACTTGGAGATTAACCGCTAAGGATGATGATTCTTCCATTGAGCTATTGTACCTCTTTTTTGGAGGTTGGATGCTTCATATCGATAATTGCTTTTATCTTTTCAGGATTTACTTCGATTCCTTGATGTGAAATAAGAAAATCAAGGAACTTCCTGGACGTCGCTCCGAAGGCACATTTAGTTGGATTAAGCTTCATCCGATATCATCGTAGTGTGTCAAAAGTCTCTTCTAAGTCTCGAAGGTGGTCCTGACTTTGCGTGCTTTTTACTAGCATATCATCGACATATACTTTCATATTTTGCCTAATTTGCGGCTTAAAGATCTTGTTCATCAACCTTTGGTAGGTCGCTCCCATATTTTTAAGTCCGAATGGCATGATCTTATAACAATAAATCCCTTTGTCGGTGATAAAGGTGGTATGTTCTTCATCCTCGGATGTCATCTGGATCAACTTGTAGCCTGCAAAAGCATCCATAAAGCTTAAGAGTCGATGTTCTGAAGTCTGGTCGACAAGTTGATCTATCTTCGGGAGAGGAAAACTATTCTTTGGGCATGCTTCATTCAAGTTGGTATAATCAATACAAATGTGCTATTTTTCATTGGCTTTCTTTACCATGACGATGTTCGCAAGCCAATCGGGGTAATGGGCCTTCCTGATGAAGCCTGCCACAAGGAGCTTGTCGATTTCTTCGTCGATTACTTTCTATCGCTCAGGAGCAAACGGTTGCTTCTTTTGTCTCACCAGCTTGATGCTTAGATTGATATTTATTGGTGAATGATTACTTCTAGAGGTATACCAGGCATATCGATAGCCGACCAAGCAAATACATTGGCATTAGCTCTTAGCAACCGAACCAGTTATTCATGCTCTATTGCCTGAAGGTGCAATCTAATTTGAATAGTTTTGGTTGGGTCATCTTCCAACAATGGGATGGAGAGCAACCATTCAACTGGCTCACCCTAGTTTTCATCTTCCCACTGATCAAGGCTTTCCAGCGATGAAGAATCTTCTGATTTATTTTCCTTTGTAGTGATTGTGAGGCATCGTCAGGCAATTTATTGGTCGCCTCACATCTCTTTGACTTTGGCCTTTGGTCGAAAATCGGACTAACAAATGATATGTTGATACTATCGCCTTGAGAGCGTTAAGTCCCAGCCTTCCAAGTATGGCATTGTATGTTGACAGGATTCTAACGACCATGAAAGTCAAGACGACGGTACTCTACTTTGGTTCTATCCCCACAGTCAATGGAAGATCTATCTCTCCCTCAACGTCGATGGCATCTCCCATAAATCCAACTACAGAAATAGAAATTTTTTGGAGGCATTCTATCAAGAGTTTCATTTAGGAGGATGTAGAGTAAAATAAAATATTAGCCAAATTTTCATTATCAACAAGGATTCTTTTTACATCGTAATTGGCTATCGTCGTCGAGACTATGACAGCATCATCATGGAGAATTTGAATCCCCCTGACATCATCATCCGAAAAGAAAATAGATTCATCGGATCGTCGCTTCTTAGTCGATCCCTCTTCAGATGTTGCCCCTCCAATTCTTGGCCACCCGGAGATCATGTCGATCACTCCAATCGTTGGTCGATTCTGATGAACTTCCTCCGGAGTAGATGGTTGATCAGCATGAGACTGAGTCGGGCGATCAAGTCGGTAGTTGGCTAAAAATTTCTGTCAGATGAGAGCCTCAATCTCATCTTTTAATTGAAAGCACCGTTCGGTATCATGGCTGTAGTCACAATAAAATTGGCAGTACTTCCTCTTATCCTTCCTTTGATTCTTCATCGGTAGGGGTCGGCGAAGGTAATTTTTTCACTCAATTTCCATCAAGATTTGGGCACGCGGAGTGGTGAGGAGAGTATAGGTGTTGTACCGACTTTTTATATTAGTCGATACTAGGTTCAGTCGAGAGAAGATCATTTTTCTATTTGGTGTAGGTTGGTTCGGTCTAATAGAAACATCGTTCTTTCATTGTTTCTTCTTCTTTTGACCATTTTCATTTGGTTGGCACCGGCCAGAAGCACCTTCTTCTGCGTGGATGTACTTATTTGCACGCTCCAAGAGTTTTGCATAGGTCTGGAGGTGGTTCTTATCCAGTGAATAGATAAATCAGAAATCCTGTAGACCTTGCTTCATGGCCGAAATAGCCACATCTTCGTTAAGATTTTGGACCTCAAATGCAGCGGCATTAAAACGCGCCACGAAGGCTCAAAGGATTTCTCCCTCTCCTTGCTTGATCGAGAAGAGGGTGTTGGAGGTTCGTGGCATCCTCCTGCTAGTGCTGAAGTGAGCCACGAAGAAATCTTCAAGCTGCCTAAAAGAGATAATGCTTCCCGATTGAAGCTCAGAGTACCAGATTCGAGCAGCTTTTCCAAGGATGGCCGGAAAGCCAATGCCCATGAGGACGTCATTCATCTCTTGGATCATCATGAGAGTCTTATAGCTTTAAAGATGATCAACTGGATTGGTGGAGCTATCATATGGCTCCACTTGCGGCATCTTGAACCATGATGGAATTGGTTCATTTAGGATGCACGAGGAAAAAAAGGAGTTATCTGGATGTGGAGTCCATCGGGGGACCCTCCCTTTGCATCCTCCTGGATCTAGGCCAGTCGTCGATCAATTTTCTTGAGTTTTCACTTGTAGAAATCGAGCCGATGCTGGCGAGGTATCCCTGGGGTTGATCCTCCTAAAGAACTAGTAGAGGAGGAAGTGATTGTACCCCATGGGCCTTCCCCTTGTGCTGACTCTGACGAGAAGGCGGGAAGTGAAGCGTCAAGATCGTCGGATGGTTTCTTACGAATGGCGAGAGGATGGAGTTTCTGCTTGCCGGGAGCATCGAGATTGTCGCTCCAGTGATAGAGAGGTGGAGTGTCTCGGCATGCGGTAGCTGTGCCTAGATGGTACCGTCTATGTCACTGGCTCTTGCACCGCCACACGCAGCTGTTGCTGGAGGCTGTGTACAGCTTCCATCAACATCTGAACTTGCTGCGTCAACGTAGCTAGTTGTTGAGTTTGCGCATCCACCATGACTGCCGAACGCAAGGAACTCATTTCCGCCACGGACGATGGTGGAGGAGGGAGCGCTTCTCGCTGGGATGATTGACCGGTAGAGCTGAGTGAGTTATGAGCACGTATTTTTGCCATCATAATGTGTAATAAAAAGTTATTAGTTGCTTTCGATCTTCGATATTCTCTCCCTCCCTACTTGGCGCGCCAATCTATTGTAGCCAATCCACTTACGCCTATGAACGCACACCAACAACCTACAAGATAGAGTCCACACTGGTCGGAGTTGGCTCCGATGGGGATTCTCCAATGCTTAAGTTAGTGGACTGATTGAACCAAAAAATAAGAAGCAAGAGAATAGAATTTGCTCTCAAGTATCTTATTTGTCTTACCAAACTAGCCGGTTTATCTCCTTTTTATAGATGTCGGAGTGATAACCGTTTAGTACATGAGTTCTTCTTTTGTCGACGTAATGTGATCATGGGGAGATGGTTAGAACTACCCACTAATCATTGTTGCCCGCTTTTCTCGGGGTTAGTTTTATAGGATCGATCAGAAGTTAGATGAGTTATTTATAAAACACCCGACGATTGTTTGGTTAATCTAGGACCAATCGATCGTTGTCGGTCAGCACATCTAGAGTCGATCGATCATCGATTATTTAGCATATCTGGGGCCGACTGATGGTCAGTCAGTTGGCATATCTGGGATCGATCGACTTTCGATCGATCGGCTTATTTGAAAATTAGTCGATCATTGATCGATCGATTTGAAGACTTTTCGTTAGCCAGCTAGCCCTTTTTGTCATCGATTATCAATCGTCAGATGATGGTCATCATCTGATGGTCAATCGGTCGCTGACCGATGGATAGGTTGGTGAGTTAGGCATTAGTTCGATATCTCCCAACACAACCAAACATGAGAGAGAAGGATGAGGTGATGAGTGATGGATGGCAACTTACCCTCCTAGTCTTGCTTCTTTCCTTCAACTTGCCTCACAATTCATCAAAAGTTGAGGCTTGGCTCTCTTTAAAAATAAATAAATAAATAAATAAAATTTAGTTTTGAAAATTATGCCAAGAGTGCGATATCACCTGACACGGTGGGAAAAGATGCTAGATTTGTTTCACCATTCTTAATTTTGCTGATTTTTTGCTCCTTGGTCCTAGAAACTTCTGCTTTTTAATCTCTTAGAACATAGTAGAAACCTTTTAAGTAGAGGTTTTGGGCATGGAAGGACCGCAAGAACTAGATTTCCTTAGGATCTTTTTAAGATCCTAAGGACTTCTCTTGTCTCGTTGGACATGAAGGAAACCAATCTCCTAACTTCTCTCTAATTCACCGAAAAGCTTTTGGAAGGTGCTTGGTTGAGGAAAGTAGGGGTCGTTTCAGCTACTTAATGGAAAGGATTTTCGATTCTAGGATGAAATGGGAACAATCCAATCTACTTAAAACTCAATCCCTATTTTTTTCTATGGATTCAAATTTTTATTTCAATTTTGATTCCGGTCACGGACTAAATACTTCAGAGGATTAGACTATTCCGATTCCAATTCCAATATATTCCGATTTCGATCGCGAACCAAGCACTCCCTAAATTCTTTGGCTACCGTTTATCACCACTTTCTTTTCTTTTCCCCGGTAATGCTACTTATGGCCATGCATGAGTGGAGCTCCCCATCTCCTTTTCTTACGTTGAGATGGCGGCTAGGGAAAAACTTTGCACCTTTTGCCAAGAAAATAAGGACTAAAATGTGTACATCAATTACTTCCTCTAGACCATGACAAAGAAAGATGAGACCCAATCTTATAAACATAAATAAAATAAAAAATATTTTCTACATCATGGGTGGTGTAGCTTTGCGGATACTGCCCATGGTGATTCACTCTCACATGGGGCTGGAGAGAAAATTTTTTTTTTTGGGGCACTGCATGCTGGCCCTATGCGAGAGCGAATCACCGAAACTACACCATCCATGGTGTGAAAAAAATTTCTTCTCAAAGAATAGTCGAGGACCTAGTATAATATAAGTTAAACCTGTACCCATCCAAATCAAAGCCTTTTGAACTAGTTTGGGCGAAAGATTTAGACCCGTTGAACCATGCAGTGCTTGGAAACTAGGCCCATGTAGTAAACGAGTTAGGCCCGGGCTTCAAGATTAAAGTCTGGCTGGCTCAGCTTGATATTTTTTTATTTATTTTGCTTCAGTTATTTGTTCATGTTTAATGTATTTGTAGATTTGATTGATAATTTTTATTAACATGTGAATTTATCAGAATAATAGGCATGTTATAGATTGTTGGAAAAATTTAATTATACACATTTAACCTTTTTAAAAAATATTTTAGTATTTTTAGGAAATTAGAAAAAAAAAGATCTGAAAGCTTGAGGCCCGACTCCAAGTCCAAGCAAAAACCAGGCTCCGGCCTAGATGATAAGCCCGAAGGGCAGGCAGGGACAGGCCGGGCCCTAGCAACATAAAAATGGCGGCCTTTGGACATGGGCGCGGCACGAGCGTGGCCCATGAATAGGTCTACTTCGGGTTACATTACAATTGTGAAATAAAACAAAAAATTTCGCAAGAGCATCAGATCACAACTTGATCTTAGCCAATGTAAGTGAGGAATTTACTTGATTTTTGTCCTTCGTGTGGGGTTTACTGATTCCATTGCTGATCAATCAAGCATAACCATTTTTGTTGTGCTTTTTTACCTAAAAAAGTTTTATCTTATGTGATTAGGCTCATGCAAGGAACAAATTTAGAAACTGATTGATGCAATGGGTGATTCATGGTGACCGGAGAAGAAATCGTAGAATGTTATAGTTTATGAAAGTTACTGCGTAGGCAGAAGGTGCAACTGATTTATGTGTGAATGATTGATTATTTGATCATTAAATACTGGATAAATTGATTCCAAAACCTTGTGCCTGCACAAGGGGGAAGAAGGCAGTGGGCAATTATTTTGTCACATTGTTAACAAATTTATTCAAGATCAAATGTGTTATCAGAAAAGAAAATGAAAATAAATGTAGGTTACGACATGAGTTATCATCAATCTGTGGTTGGTTATTTGATTGAATCTTATATTGTCACCACTGTCACAATCGCCAAACATTTGAATACGAATATTAGCGTCCATGCCATCATTTATTTTAACTATTTTGTGAAATGAATGGGTGACACAGACGATCTAGAGGAAGAGGATGGATGACCTTTCTAGGTAGACTTCCATGTATAGAAATTCCCATTGATATTTGACCAAATATAATTAAATAACACTAGCAAATCGTATCACATTCAAATCCCATCCAAAACAAATCACATTATTTCATTTGGCAAGCCGCATGCCATATATTTGACGGCAGAAAATACGAGTTCTTAACTGCTTATCTCTTTAAATTTGTTGGGACCAAGAGTTTGGTATCCAGCAACAGTTGAACGAGAATGATGGAAATGAGGGTTGTTGATCCCAAGCGTTGTCAATTGATGGAAATTCTAGACCTCATCTTGGGTGGAGTCCCTCCTAGTCCGGCCATCCCATGCCCCACCATTAACCTATAACTTTCTTAGCAGAGAAGACTAGGTTTTCCTTTTTTGGTAGGCAAAGTACCCTTCTTCCTTCGGATGAAGTTGCAAGGCGTCTTTGCTGGTCAAGGGCTTGTGACAAAACTTAGACCGGTCCTCAGTTGGCTATTTGACCTTGTTTGCGGTGCCCTACTGGCTACTGCACACGCTTGACTCCATGTGCTCCCTTGTCCGAATCCCTTCTCTTTGTTCTTTCTCTCCACGTAAAAATTTCAGCTCACTAACCGCGACGATTGGAGGTCTTTTGTTCAGGATCCAGCCTGCTGGTCTATATTGGAGTGACCTTTTAGGCTGGATGGTCCACGAGCCAGGCGGGATCCACCACTTCCCGGGCAGGTCAAGGTGGTGAGCCCCTGTGTCTGTACTTGGGTTCGTCGTCAGAGTTGTTTTTGATGAAATGAGGTTAGTGGACACTTTCCATGGTAATAGTAAGCTGACGGTTGAATGAGGGTTGGCATAATTTCAGAATGCTGTATGCAACCCATCCCGGTTGGCTTTTGCACTTAACGTACGAGGGGCTAAAACCTGGCCCTCTCTTAACAATGTGGTGTCAGCTGCGGAGAATAATTTAAGGCAAGGTATCTCCCAGGGGGGATCGAGTTAATTTTTATCGAGTTAATTTTTATGTGAACCAATCAAAGTCCATCGTGTGGTGGGAATTTCAAAAACAATCTATAAAAGGCATGGTCATTTTGCCGTAGCTAGTTTTGTTTTTTGGAGCAATAATTTATAAATTAACTCTCATGCCTTTTTTTTCTTTTTTTTAATAAGATGGATATGTTGTGATATCTCCAAATGTTTTTCCACACAAATCTTAAGATAAAAAGAAATCAAAAATAAATAAATAAAAAATGATGAAGAAGACTCCCAGCATTCCCAATAGGAGACTTCTTCCACCAATCTCATTGGAGAAGAGGCCGAATCCAAAGAGAATTCGATCTCTCCTCCATCCTATAAATTTCATCTTCCCTCTTCCAAGACCGTCCACAAGCACCAGCCCTCATCCCTTTTTTTCTATTTCTTTCTCCCAATTTTCACTAAATCCCTTGCATTGTGCCATCGAAAATCAAGACCGGAGATGCCACCGGAACCAAGGTAAGGTCCCAATTCTTCCTTCTCTCTCTTACTCATCTTTCTATAGCCCTAACCTCATCGTCGACCACTGGTTTGGTCGAAAAACACCCCAAAGGAGATCTCCTATTTTCGAATTTTCTTTTCTTGATTATCGTTGGCCAATCCTCACCACTGGTCAACCTCTGCTCCACTACCATTGGCTACTCACTGCGGGACCTCTGACATACCGTCGTACCTCGTCGGAGCGTGAGCCACCAGCCCCAATGCCCTCTCCTATTTGGCCAAAAAGAAAAAAGAAAAGAAAATGAGAGAGAATGGTCTCTCTTGTCTCTCTCTCCTTCACTCTAGAATTTCTCTCTCCTTCTCTCTTTCTCTCTCCATATGATCCATGGAGCCCACCATAAATTTGATACGATCTTTTCAAAAAGACCCAAAAATTGCTTTGATATCCATATAATTTATCAGATTTTAGCCCGGCTCTTGTTAGAAATTCATAGCATCTAATTATAGTTAACTTCTATTAAGTCATCCAGATATAATCCCTAATGATCTTGATCATAGATTACTCTTTTGTAGATACAAAATTTTTTTCACTTTCTCTCTCTAAAAAAATCTAGGAACTCCAATATCGAGCCATGTCTTTCTCTTCTAGAAATCCATATTGACTTCGACAAGATGACCTCGAATCAATTTGGTGCCCAGATAGTCTATTGGATTGATCATCTGGTCAATCACCTATTTTATTATTATTTAATTTTATTAAATTTAATAAATAAAAATTGATTATAAATTAATATTTTACATAGGATTACTTACTTCATCTAACGAAGTACGAAGATCTAGGACGATCAATGTAAGTAGAATCTTATACTCCTCATTTATTTTTAAATTATCATACTTTTCATGCCAATAAACTATTGTTGATGAAATCATGTTTTTCATCAAACGAAAATCAGCATATAAGATATGAAAAGGTATGTTTTATTATAACTATTGATTCCATGATTATGTTTTATGAAAATGGCATGTTTATGAAGCATGAATTTGATTATTTTTTCATATATATATATATATGTATATGTATATTTTAAGAAAAAGATATAAAAATTTCAAAGTCTCTTAGATAGCTATGAATGAATTCATATAGAAAAGTTAATATCCAGAGCTAGCATCCATAAGAACACAGATCCTGCCGCGGGTATAAAGTTGGCATAAGAAATAAAAATTTTATCGATTAAAAATATTGGCCATAAATATAAAGTGACCATAGCGTAAATATCTGTGAATAATATTTTAAAATATGATATGAATATCTAACAAAAATAATTAATGAATTATATTTACAAAATTTTATAATTTATGCATGCATAATTATTTTTATAAATTATATATATATGCTCTATGAGATATTTTATTTTTATAATATCTTTTATTTTCTAAATGTTACATTATCATGAAAAAATTTATGCTTGATCCAATAAGAGAACGTAGGTTTTACTTATTGAGCTAGTATAGCTTATACCTCTATGTTTTTTTTTCTTTTATAGAGAAATAAAGTTAAGAACGATAGAGGATCAAGGCTTGGGGATCTGCATAGCAAATTTAAAAATTTTATAGCTGAACTTAGTCTATTGAATGATCTTAAACTTGTAGTTGATTATTTATAAATTTTGAGATATGAGTTTGGATTCTAATTTTGGATTTAGATGGTCTAAACCAGTCTTGATTTAATTATTTGAAGAATGATAGAATTGAGTCTTTATCTATATTTTAATTATAATTGATTTTAGCTGATTATGATTAATGGACTTCATGTT
Organism: Cocos nucifera; assembly: GCA_006176705.1. Lineage (NCBI taxonomy): Eukaryota > Viridiplantae > Streptophyta > Magnoliopsida > Arecales > Arecaceae > Cocos > Cocos nucifera. Next base: position 47,959 of record QRFJ01002054.1, on the reverse strand, counting down.
ATCAAGGGTAGTAGTGTTATGTCCCGGATTTGTGGCATAACATTTTAATGTATCAGAGCAATAGATTTGATCATGGGTAGAATATAAACTTAGGTTGATGATTCATAAGATTAGATATAGGACGAGTATAAAAGAGTTATTTTAGATAAGAGTAGTGCAGCAAAAGCATGATAAACTATAAGTTGAAGATTAAGTATCTTTATTTATTTGAAAATGAAGATACGTCAAGTTTTGATGATAAAACTTTTTTTTAAGGATAAAACTTTTTTTTAAGGAGAATAGAATATGATATCCAATCCTAATTTTTTTCCACATGAATCTTAAGGCAAAAAGAAAAAAGAAAGAATGATGAAAAAGACTCCCAACGAGAGTCTTCTACCACTGATCTCATAGGAGAGGAAACCGAATTTAGGGAGGATTCAGCCTCCCCTCCATCCTATAAATTTCATTCTCCCTCTCCCAAGGGCATCCATGACAAGCACCATACCTCCTACCCTCTTCTTCCTCTCTCTTTCTCTTGATTTCTGTCGAATCTCTTGCATTGTACCCACTAGAAATCAAGACTGGAGACACCACTGGAACCACTGGAACCAAGGTAAGATCCTGATCTTTCCTTCTCTCTCTCTCTCTCTCTCTCTCTCTCTCTCTCACTCACTCATCTTCCCATGGCCCCGAGCCTTGCATCAACCACCGGCTTGGCCAGAAAACACCCCAAAGGAGGTCCCCTATTTTTGGATTTTTTTTCTTGATCCCAATGGCCAATCCTCACCGCTGGCCATCCTTTGCTTCCCTATCATCAACCACTCACCATGGGACTTCCGACATGCCACCGCACCTTGCTGAAGCACAAGCCATCGGCCCCAACACCCTCCTGATAAATACATTAAATATATATATATATATATATATAATTATTAAATAATTTATATTTATTTTTTAAGAATTGATATTTTTATTTTATTTTTTATAGAAAAAATCATAGATGGAAAGAACTCGATTTATGGATCACAACAAAAAAAAATTGAAGCAAATCGGACCTAAATTAGACCCAGAATGAAGGTTTAAAGAAAAAAGAAAAAAATTTAAAAAAAAAAATAAAAAAATTGACCCAAAAACCCAGCCTAAATCAATTTATTAAACCGATCGGTGCACGATGGATCGGTCGGTGCATGGTGGACCGGCTGGCCAGTCTATAAATCAGGCATGGACCATCCAACTTAGCAGGCGTGTCCAATCAGAGGCCATCGCGTGGTGGATTTGGACTCTTGAGGGGTTCACCAAAAATCCATTGCGGCTCACAAGAGCAGAACGATAATTTTCTCAGGCAGAACGCGATGTGATTGGCAGAGATCTTCGGTGCGGTTGGTCTACACGGTCTACAGGAATAGGAATTGTGCTATCGAATGGTCTACATTCATTTTGCCCGAGATCCAACGGCTAATATTGATTCCTGGTTTGATTCAGCTGCATCCAGCAGTTTTGCATGATTCGATGGTCAAAAATCACACCGATAAAGATCCAACGGTGGAAAAGGAATTTTGACTTAATTTAGGAGAATTTCAGCATGATCCAACGGTCAAAATTCTTCCTATTAAGTGATCCAATGGCTGTGAATTAATTTGGATCTTATTGAAGCTATGGGTGATGGATTTTTACCAGATCTAGACTATTTGAACCCAATCTGATGGCTGAAAATCATCACAGGGGGGTGAAATTTGATCCAGACTTGTTTTCTTTGTTTTTCTCTATTTTTAACTTAAATTCTCTCCTTTTCTCTCTATGAAAATCTTCCTACACCAAACCAACAAGCCATAAGCCTCCCCCTTGGGGGATTAACCCAACAAAACCCTCTCCTACACATAGAAGCTCTCTCTCTCTCCTGCTTTTCTCTCCCCAATCTCTTCTTTATTCCTTCTTTCTTCTTTCTTCTCATTTCTCTCTTCTAATAGATCAAAAATCTAAGCCTATATCTCCACCAAAACTTCTCTTCTGTTCTAAATTTCTGTCACCAGCTGCTGCCCAGATTCTTCTGCAAAGCTTCAAGAATAAAGATTTCAACGAGAAGCTTCTCGATGTCTGATTGATCATTTTTTTTCTCAGAAGATCATTGTGATCTTATTTTGATGGTATTTTTTATTTTTCATTTTTTATATTTTTTTAATTTATAATAAAGACTGCTTTTAGTTATAATATTTTTATGTCTTTATGAGATTGATCTGGAATAGTTTTTGACTCTTGAAATGAGCCATGATCTACAGATATGGTTCATGCTCTTGGAATAGATTATATTTAAATTTATTTTTTTATTATATTTAAGTCAATTTAGACTAGCTTATAACTTTAAGAAATGGGCTATGATCTAAGGATACAGGCCGTGCTCTCTAAAATAGATTATATCTTTATTGATTAGATATCAATTATAGCATATTGAAAAGAATACTAGCTATCAGATAAGTGATCAATTGAGATCCTAAAAATCCACCTTTCATACTTGCATTTCTACTTTTAATTAATTTATTATTTAATTTACTTTCTTAATTAATTTAAGTAATCTTTTAATTAATCAACTATTAATTAATTTTAATTATTTTTAATTTATAATTTAAACATAATTAACACGATCTCTAAGGATATGATCTTGACTCATCCTATCTATATAGTAGTGAGTTAGGTTTCATTTTTAATCACCTACGACAGCGATTAAATTTTAGCGCCATTGTTAGAAAATCATGATTTAGTTGCTTAAAATTTTTTTAAAAAAAATTAAAAATAATATAATAATAAAAAATTAAAATAATAATAAAAAAATTAAAAATTAATAAAAAATAATAAAAAATTTAAAAAAATAAAAAAATTAAAAATTAAAAATTAAAAAATTAAAAATAAAAATAAAATAATAATAATAACTTATACTGATACTGCATAAGCTGTTTAGGAGATTAGAGACCACACCACAAAACATAATAAGTAAAAATTTTTCACTTTTGATTGAACATCTTGTTTTGTTTACATTGTATATCCATAAGATATTTTAAGGATACTAAATTCAATTAAATAAGATAAGATGGAGATTTGATCAACCTTCCTTAGTCCGAAAATCATAAATCTTCATATTGCATTAATCCAAATCTTTAATTTTTAAAATCAATTAGACGTTGGCTCCTAAGGATACTCGAGCTTATTAGGACAAGAAATTCTAAAAGTTGGACTGGATTAGAGTTAGTCAATTTAACTGGTGTCTAAGGCAAGTGGTTCAAGGATGACTGAATTCAAAGAAAGGTGGTTTATAATTAGTTCTATTAGCTTACCTGATTAAGATAATTAATATCTAAAAAAAATAATGGAAGAACTTTCACCAATCTTATACTTATCTGGCTAGTTGAGTGATTGATTCTATGCATGAAATGCTTGAAGATGATTTTGATAGTTAAGAACTGTCTAGATCTAGGATAATTCTTAGCCAGAATTATTTGCATAACTTGATTGCTAACCCATAAATATTAAACTAAATAAAACTTCTCTAATCTATTTCTTAGTTTTAGGACTATCTAGGCTCTCATCTTTAAATTTTTTTATCTTTTTTATCTTATTTAAAAAATTAAAAAAAATTTAAAAAAAATACTAAAATCTTTCTGTGCTTGCTCTAAGATATAATTGTAGAGAATTTACTTGGGCATTATTTATCATGATCTAAAATTCAACCCCTAGATCCTAAAATTGAACAAACCCGTAGAGCAAACAAACCTAAAATTATGGTTGCACCCTTTTACCAATTGAAAAAATACTTTACCCCTTCTTCTTATACATATGACCCCTATACACCTATGTATGAACCAAATAGTGGTAGAATCTATGAGGCTAGAGACTCCATAGATATCCACAATCAGGAAGATGAGTTGTCCCAAAAACTTGATCATCTATTGAATATAAGACACTATCTTACCTCATCTTTGCATGTGTGTGATATATGTTCAAGTTCTATCCATCTGGTTAGTGAATGTTCAGCTGCATATCGATCTTGAAAATTTATGTGTGAGCAAACTTACGAAACCCAAACCTGGACTACTTATTATAATTCTTTTTTCGACACCTACAAGTTGAGTTGGAAAAATCATCTAAATTTTTATGAGATACCACAACCAGCAACTAATTACGAATCTAATTATCCGAAAGAAACTTATACGGCATATCAATATCAAAATATTCAGCAACCCTCTTCAAGTGCCTATAGTGCAACATTTAAGAAAAAAATATTACAAGAATTAAAGAAGCTTAAGATGAACACCCAGATCCTTCACTCCCATACTCAATCAATAGCCAAACTGGAAACTCAAGTTAATCAGATAACTATTGCATTTAATAGTTGGAAGGAGAAATTATCTAGTCAGCTCATAAGTAACCCAAGAGAGCAATACGTGATTGAGAGCTCCAATGCTAATGAAATTCTTATAGAATAACCTAGTATACAAATTAAAAACTACTTTGAGGTGGACGTACTTAAAGATGTAATTAAAGAAGCTACCCCTAGAATTATTTTTCAAGACCCAGTACATACACATTTGAATCTTTTTGGAGTGGATAATTTTAATGTAAATAGATATACTAAAAATGAAAATACATTATTAAAGCCACCTAATTTTAGCACCACTTTCCCATGTATTGAGAAATATGAATCAATATCTATTCCAATAGCTTTTCCTCTAGAATCACCGCCTTCTCCAAAACTAAATCCATCCTTGATCATACCTGAGTATGCATATTTAGAATTAAGTGACATCCTTCCAGTACCCATTATATTAGACTCAACCTTTATCCTAATAACTAAATTCATAAGCATATTAGAAGAACAAATAGAAAAAATTCTCAACAAACAAGGGTCTATGAATGGGTTCATAAATCATCTTCTTAAAATAATATTGATTAAGAATGGAGTCATGAGTTACTTTTTAAAGATTGGCAAGAAAATACTAAAATTTATAAATAATAGGATTGCAAGCCATTTTTTTGAGATTGGCAATCCAAAACTATTAAAATTTGTCAATCCAATTTTTGACACGGAATAGGCAGAATTATCTGATCTAGCTAAAGATCTTAAACTTAGCACTTGTTGAAAGACAACCCATCATTTATTTTCTTTCTTTCTTTCAAATTTTTATTTTTTTAATTTTTTTATTTTTCTTTTGTAGGGCACTAATAAAGATGATTAGCCTAGTTGGAGGGAGTACATCAAAAACATCTAGTACGAACTTAATGGAGTATACTGAAGGACCTACAAACAAATCAGGTGGTATCTCTCCTTATTAAATATCTTTTGATTTTTCTTTTTTTCCATTGAGGATGATGGAAATTAAGTTGGAAGGAGAATAACTAATTTTAAAAACTTATAAGACCTCAAGTATGGCTTAAAATAATTAGCTTTATGTACCTAAATTTTATTTTAATTAAGAGTTAATTACACACCCTAATCAAAGAATGATTAATGATCTATATAAATTTAGAGATACTGAGAAATAAATTATTAAAAAAATTTAATGAATGGTAGGATTTGATCAGACCAAATTTTAAAAGTGATTCTAGAATCTTCTTCTTACTGATCTCAATAAAGAATCTACTTCATGAGAGTTGGATGGAAATGTCAAAATATACAAAAGTCTTTTTTAAAATTCATGCAAAAAAAAAAAGTTTTCCACTGAGTAATCGAGCCCTTTCGCTTAAGTAAGTGCTGTTGTTCGCGTAAAAAAAATGGACAATATGGGTTAAAAATATGTTTAGCATTATCTCACTGAGTAACCGAGCCCCTTTGCCTAAGTAAGCATTATGGTTCACGTCAAAAGATGGGAATGCAAGAATCTAAAAAAAATAAAAAAGAGGTGGCTAATAAGGAGACTAGATTGTAAAAAGATAATAAACCCTTCTCACATCAAATTAAAAAATTTAAAAAATAAAGTGGGGAGTTGGTGAAAGAAGATCTTTAAAAATTTCTATGGCTAATACTCAACCATTAATTGGGTCGAATTAGTAATCCGATGACCTACCTCTTTAATGACCAGACTGGATATCTGTTGTCTTTAGAAATGTCTAAACCTAACTTTTAACTCAAGACTAAGTTGGTATATATTGCTAATATATCTGCTTTACTTGAGGATGAGAAAAGTTCAAGTTAGAAGATGTGATAAACATATTAAATATATATAAAAATATTAAATTATTAAATAATTTATTTTTATTTTTTAAAAATTAATATTTTATTATTTTTTATAGAAAAAAGATCATGGATGGAAAGAGCTCGATTTACAGATCATAACAAAAAAAATTGAAGCAAATCGAACCTAAATTGGACCCAAAATGAAGGTTTAAAGGAAAAAAGAAAAAATAAATAAAAAATAAAAAATGAGCCCAAAAATCCTGCCTAAATCAATTTATTAAACTGATCGGTGCACGATGGACCGACCAGCCGATCTATAGAGAAGGCATGGACCATCCAACTCAGCAGACGTGCTCAATCAAAGGCCACCGCATGGTGTATCTGGATCCTTAAGGGGTTTACCAAAAATCCATCACGGCTCATAAGGATAGAACAATAATTTTCTAAGACGAAACACGACGTGATTGGTGGAGGTCTTCGGTGCGATCAATCTACGCAGCCTACAGGATTAGGAATTATGCCATCAAATGGTCTGTGTTCGTTTCGCTCGAGATCCAATGGCTGATATTGATTCCTAATTTGATTCGGCTGCATCCAGTGGTTTTGCGTGATCCGATAGTTAGAAATCGCACTGGTGAAGATCCAACAGTGGAAAAGATATTTCGACTTAATTTAGGAGAATTTCAGTATGATCTGATGGTCAAAATTCATCCTATTAAGCGATCCAACAGCTGTGAATTAATCTGGGTCTTATATATTGAAGCTATGGGTGCCAGATTTTGACCAGATCTAGATCGTTTGAATCTGATCTGATGGCTAAAAATCATCACAGGAGGGTAGAATTCTATCCAGACTTGTTTTCTTTGGTTTTTCTCGATTTTTAACTCAAACTCTCTGCTTTTCTCTCTATAAAAATTCTCCTACACCAAACCAACAAGCCATAAGCCTCCCTCTTTGGAGATTAACCCAACAAAATCCTCTCCTTCAAACAGAAGCTCTCTCTCTCCCTCTTTTCTCTCCCCAAGCTCTTTTTTATTCTTTCTTTCTTCTCCTTTCTCTCTTTCAATAGATCAAAAATTTAAGCCTATATCTCCACCAAAACTTCTCTCATGTTCTGAATTTCTATTATCAGCTGCTGCCCAGATTTCTTCTACAAAGCTCCAAGGATGAAGATTTCAGCGAAAAGCTTTTCGATGTCCAGCTGATCATCTCTTTCTCAAAAGATCATTGTGATCTTATTTTGATTGTATTTTCTATTTTTCATCTTTTATATTTTTTTTAATTTATAATAAAGACTGCTTTTAGTTATAATATTTTTATTTCTTTATGAGATTGATCTGGAATAGTTTATGACTCTTGGAACGAGCCATAATTTTTAATGAGTACGGTTCGTGCTTTTGGGATAGATTATATTTAAATTAATTTTTTTTATTATATCTAAGTTAATTTAAACTAGCCTATAACTTTAAGAGATGGGCTGTGATCTAAAAATACAGACTGTATTTTCTAAGATAAGTTATATCTTTATTGATTAGATATCAATTATAGCATATTGAAAAAAATATCAGTTATCAGATAAGTGATCAATTGAGATCCTGAGAATCCACCTTTCATACTTTTATCTCTACTTTTAATTAATTTACTATTTAATTTACTTTCTTAATTAATTTAAGTAGTCTTTTGATTAATTAATTTTTAATTAATTTTAATTATTTTTAATTTATAATTTAAATATAATTAATAATTCTTGAGGATATGATTTCGATTCATCCTATCTATATAGTAGTGAGTTAGATTTTATTTTTGACCACCTATGACAACGATCAAATTTTGGTGCTGTTGTCGGAGAATCATGATTTAGTTGCTTAAAAAATTAAAAATAAAATAAAAAATAAAAAAATAATAAATAATAATAATATAATTAAATAATTAAAAATTTTAAAAAAATTAAATAATAATAAATAATAAAATATTTAAAAATAAAAAAAATAATAAAAACTTATACTGACACCGCATAAGCTGTTTAGGAGATTAGAGACCTCACCACAAAACGTAACAAGCAAAAATTTTTTACTTTTGATTGGATATCTTATTTTATTTGCATTGCATATCCATGAGATTTTTTAAGAGCACCAAATCCAATTAAACAAGATGAGATAGGAATTTGATTACTCTTTCTTAGTCCAAAAATCACAAACCTTCATATTACATTAACCCAAGCCTTTAATTTTTAAAATCAATTAGACGTTGGCCTCTAAGGATACTCAAGCTTATTAAGACAAAGAACCCTAAAAGTTAGATCAATTAGAATTAGACAATTTCACTGGTATCTAAGGCAAGTGGTTCAGAAACAACTAGGCCCAAAGAAAGGTTGTTTATAATTAATTCCATTAGCTTACCTAACCAAAATAATCTATGTCTAAGAAAAGCAACGGAGGGACTCCCACCAACCTTATATTTACCTAACCAGTTGAGTGGCTAATTTTATGCTTAGAGGGCTTGAAAGTGATCTTGGCTGTTGGAAGTTGTCTAGATCTAGGATAATCCTTAGCTAGGATTATTTACATAACTTGATTGCTAACCCACAAATATTAAACTAAATAAAACTCCTTTAGTTCTTGAAAAAATTCTAACAATATCACCATTTGCATAAAGGATGCAATTAAGTCATGTTGTTGATAAGTCGAGTCCAAGCTTGATTTGACTTTGATGGTATGAAAATCGAGTAACTCGTATAGTTTTTTGAGTTTAGCTCAAGTAGCAAGGTACTTAATTTGAAAGTTCGCGAACTTATTTGAATTGATATATATTTTTAATAATATTATTTTTATTTATAATATATATTAATATATATATTTTATTAGTAGGCTAATGCTCGAATTCGAACTTGAATATAGCTCGATTGGTATTGGAGTCAAGTCAATTCCAAGTATTGCCTTATTTTCATCGAATCGATCTCGAGTTTGTGATATTAAAGCTTAATCTATCTCGAGTTGAGTTTCGAGTTTAAATATTATGAATCAAGTCAAGCTCGAATTTCTAGCTACTCAACTCGGTTTAACTCAATTACACCTCTAATCACTATTAAAATCTAAAAAATGAGTCTTTTGATGCTTTTGTGCCTGCCATTTGGAATACTTATCATGCTCTAGCTTCAATGTCAAAGATCATTCTATGCTCAAGAGAAAAATGATTTTTTTTTTAAAAAAAAAATGACTTTGCAATAGATATAACTCTCTTATAATTTCTATCAATATTTCTTTTTTATGGGCCTATTGAAGAAAAGATAGCAGAGAGCAATTCAATATATACAAGAAATGTGAGAGCTAAATCAATAAAAGGAAGTATCCAAATAATACATAGTCTTGCTTTGCACCTTCCAGGTGTTCATTGATCTTCTTTTTGTTATGGATCCCCTCTTCAAATAAAAATATCATATTTTTCTCAATTAATATTCATGCAATAACTACTTTTATATAAAATTAAAGAAAAGGGGTAAGGAAAAAGAAAAAAGTGCGTTCAATTGATTCAATGTCAAAGAACCTTGAAAGGAGAGTTGGTTTGGAAAGAAGGTATACAACGAATTCTACGAATCCTATGGAGATTCTTGATTAGAGTTGAGCTAACCATAGCCCAAAATTGTATCTCTTTAGTTAATAAGATTCAAAAGATTTCACTACTATAAAAAGAGACTACGATAGCGTATACTATGATAATGATTTTTGAAACTACTGCAATAGGCCCTACGACAGCAGTTACAAAGAACCACTATCATAGATCCGATCTATGGCAGTAATTTACACTAACCACTACTACAGATCCTATCTATGATAGCTGTTTATCTAACCGTTACTATAGATTGATTTATGGCAACAGTTACATGTAACCACTATCATTGGTCAAATCTATAGCATCGGTTTAACATAATCGTTGTAATAGATCGGATCTGTAGCAGTGGTTAGTGTAAACTACTGCCATAGGTCAGATCTATGGCAATGATTCCATGTAACCGCTGTCGTAAGCACAACATATTGCAGCGGTTGGGCATAATTGCTGCCATATCTTTTTTTATTTTTTTACTCTAAATATTATATAATTTTAAAATTTAATATTCATATTTATCATTCATTATCTAAATAATTATCATTAGAGTATCGTTACAAAAAGCCACCTCGATCTGATGGCCCTAGCTTCATTAATCAAAAAAATTTGATTTTGACGATCACGAATGACAATATAATGATCTGATAGATGGAGATCATTGATGGATCCAAAAATCTACAACGATAATCTCGATGACGTTTGTAGCATATTCTCAAAGTTTCATTTCAATTGGATATTATTATCATGATCAATTTAGTATGAAATAATTTCGGCCATTAAATGAGAAATAATTAAAGGGCCAAATGGCATCCAATTATGAGATAATTTTTTAGTTCAATTATCTTTGCTATAATTTTAATCATTTTATATGATGATGATTATAAAATTTAAATTATTTTTGTATAAACTATTCATGTTAAGTAGATCTTGTAAAAGCATGAGCATAATTACCAGTGGAGTTTAAGAATGGATATCAAGTGACATATAGTTTTGGATCGTTCTTAGACTCACGACTTGAATTTTATGATCACCAGCATAAAAATATTTAAAATAGTAGCTAATATTATTTATAAAAATTTTTTTTCTCATAATCGGATGCCATCTGATCCTTTGATCACTCATTTATCATTTAATGGTCGAAATTATTCTATACTAAATTGACTATGATAACGATATTTGATTGAAGTAAAACTTTGATAGTATGCTATAAACATCACCGAGATTATCGTGTAGGTTTTTGGATCCATTGGAGGTCTCTATCTATTAGATCATCGCATCATCGTTCATGGTCGTCGAAATCAAATTTTTCTGATCGATGAAGCTAGGGCAAACGGATGGAGACGAACTTTTGTGATGATACTCTAATGATAATTATTTAAATAATGAATATTGAAGATGTGTATTAAATTTTAAAATTATATAATATTTAGATTAAAAATAAAAAAATTATTTTCAACCTATAGGAGCGGTTACTGAGAACCACTGCCATAGATCTATTACAATGGTTATGCCATAGATCTATTGCAATGGTCTCATAACCACTACCATAGACCTATGGCAGCAGTTCTTAGTAACTGTTGTCGTAGATTTACGGTAGCGGTTCAAAAATCACTATCATAGGTTAAGTTATTTTTGCCCAGCCCACCCCCAAATTGATTTTTCCTTCGCTGATCGCTCTCTCTCTCCCTCCTCTCCGCTGTTGGTGAGGCTCCACCCCTTCCATTTTTTTTTTCGATCGGCACCGCCTCCTCCCCCATCTCTTATTGGCTCTCTGACCGACCCGACTGTCGACTCTGCCACCTCCTTCTCCTCCTCCTTCCCCATCCTCTCTGCTGTTGGCTCCACCACCTTCCCGCTTGCCCCTTCTTTCTCGACCAACTCGACTATCGGCCCTGCCACCTCCCCTCCTCCTCCTTCTTCGGTCGACTCATCTATCGACTCCGCCACCTCCCCTTCCTCTCTTCCCTCAGTCCGATCCGCCCCTACCTTCTCTCTCTACTCTCTTCCCCGATCGTCGGCCCCGCCACCACCCCTCCTTCGTCGGCTCATCCTTCTTTCCCGATCGGCTCATCCGCCACCTCTCCCTCCTCTCTTCCCTCAACCTAATACGCCCCCTCCCTTCTCTCTTTACTCTCTTTTCTGGCCACCCCGACCCCTCCCTGCTCTCTCTCTTTCTCTCCTCTCTTCTCCCGACCTGATCCGCCCCCTCTTGCTCTCTCTCTCTTTCTCTCCTCTCTTCTCTTGACCCGATTCGTCCCCTCCTACTCTCTCTTTCTCTCTCTTTCCTCTTTCTTTCTCTCTCTCTCCTCTTTCTTTTTCTCTTCGTATCTCACTATCTTGTGTCTCTCTCACAGGCTACCTCTAGCGCCATCGTCGGTGACCCTCGGAGCTCTATATGATCTCCTTTTCATAATCACAGATATGATTTTATATTTTTAAATTAATATTTATTAATTATTTATAATATTTATAATAATATTTATAATAAATATTATAAATATTTATTATAAATATTATAATTATCCACTGATCGTGGATCGTGCTAGTGGGTAAGAGAACTCCTACCGGTTGGTTCTGGACTATGCCAGTAAATTTTGGGTCGGGCCGTATCGGCATCCTTGGGTCGTGTCGTGTCGATGGTCGTGGATGGCTCTGAGCCATGCCGACGGTCTTGGACCGTGCCAGTGGCCTTGGACCATGCCGTGTCAGCGACCGTGGATGGTCCTGCGCCATGTCGGTCCATAAAAAAATTCCTATCGATGGGTTCTGGATCGTGCTGGCAGCCATGAGCTAGGTTAATATTCATTAACGTTACATGGATTAATGTTCATTAACATTATAGCTCACGATGGCACGGAAATGCCATCTCGCGTAGACCGAAATGTCTAGTATGCGATGCAACTCCGCGTGGAGGGGGAGGGAATCCTTCGCATTATGTATTGCTATTTGTCAGATGTCTACGATGAGCTCAACCTGTCCATATAGATATATCAGAAAGAACAATCATCTAGATTAATCAAAATAAACTTTTACAAATCTTAACATTAATTTTCAATGCAACATTTTTTAGATACTGCTTGTTTTTCTTATTAGATATATGCTTTGGTAAGCAATATTATTAGCAATGTTGTTTACCAAAGCATGTATCTAGTAGGAAAAACAAGCAGTATCTAAAAAATATTGCATTGAAAATTAATGTTAAGATTTGTAAAAGTTTATTTTGATTAATCAAGATAATTATTTTTCTAATATGTCTACATGGACAGGTTGAGTTCGTCGTAAATATTCGATAAATTGTAGTACATGATGCGGAGGGTTTCCTCCTCCTCCAAGTAGAGTTGCACCGCATATCAGACATTTCGATCTATGCGAAGCTCTACATCTGAGTCATAAGTGGAGCATACTTCATCCACCTTTGCATCAGCTGTCCAGGAACCATCGACATCTAAGCTCCAACTCCAGCTCCAGTCCCTCCAGCTCTAGCTCCTCCAACTCGTGCTCCATCTCCTCTCGGTGATGATGAGTTAGATATATAGATTTAGCAGACTTTTGATGCTTTTTTTAAAAAATATTATAATAAATTGTATTTAGTAAAAAAGTTGAGCATTTCAAAAATATTTTTATGTTTATAATATTTTTTTGTATTATATATATTTAACTATATTTATTAGATTAAAAAAAATAATATTCACTAATATTATAGGTCACGATGGCATCGAAATGCCATCTAGCTTTCACCTCCATCTCTCGATGGGCTACGCGGAACTCTGCATCTAAGTTGCAGGCAGAGCATACTCCATCCACCTCCGCAATGATTGTCCAAAAACCATCAGCATTTACTCTGATCCACTAGCATCTGAGCCTCCAGTGTCAGCCACATCTCCAGCACATGCTCCACCCATCGATGAGTCTCCATTGGCATCCACGTCACATGATTCCATAGCAGTGAGTATACATTTTGATTATATTATATTATTTATTTATTTATATAATTATTATACACTCTTATGTATTTATATAATATATTTTTATTATAGGTGCATCATCTAATAGGATATTTCATGGTCCCATACGCATGCCGCATGTATGAAACTGCCAGCATCAGGTGATAGTGGACTACGATGCGGAGGGAAGGCCAATAAGGAAGATCGTGCGAGAGATGCATTTCTTTTTTGAAATGCTTATGAGGCGGTCTAACATCATGCCGGTACTGCCCATAGACTGGTGATTGATGGACGCTGATGTCAGGAATCGGGTATAAGAGGAGATATGGGTAAGTATATCTTAGTTATATTTATGCATTTGATATTTTTATATTATATTTTATTCATATAATTTTATAACTGACTTCTGATAACTTTGTACGGTGGAGGTAAGACTTTTCAGATCATGAGAGGGCTCAAGATATCCGATTGAAAAAGATTGAAGAGTCGTACTGCAATTATAAGATCAAACTCCATAGAGGATAGCTCGAGCACCGATGGGACACTCCAGAGGAGCTTGTTCCTTGAATTCAGGACTATCCCCCGAGTCAATGAGAGGGGATGGTTAGACATTGAAGGAGCCAGGAGTTCGAAGTTTAATTTCTAACTTCTAAATTTTTTAATATATTTAAAATTATATTTAAATATTTTTTAAATATTTATTATTTATTTGAATACTTGTTAGTCTATCTTACATCAGAATTGGAAGAACCAGATAGCCCAGGAGTATACGCACACTCTCGACCATGAGTCTATAGCCAGTCGTATGCATAGAGAGATAATGAATTCTAAATCTTACTAGATAAATTAAATTAATATTTTTTTAATATTTTTTGATAAACTAATTTATTATTATAGCTGATAAGAGATGGGGTGATGTCCGACCGTAAGGAGATCTTTCGATCCAATCATGTAGACAAGAAGGGCAGGTCTATGAACGCCGCAATTGAAATGATTTTTATAAGTAATAAATATATTAGTATGATTAATATTATAGCATTTTTTATAAAATTTTATTTGAATTTATAATTATAAGAGCAGTTAAATACACTCATGAGTGAGGGCCTGGATACCTCTGGCCTCCATGACCATCTATCTCAAGTCTTACGGCCTGAGCACTATAGGAGGATCCGATATAAATCCGAATATACATCAATGAGCTATTGGTTTGAGTTGAGCAGCTTTCGATGTCGTCAGTCGGAAGCAGCTTGAGGAGGTATTGGCACAGGCTACGGTACGGGCAAATCAGGCTACAGCACGGGCTGCTCATATTGAGGAGTGCACATCTCATCTAGAGGGCATCTTGAGCATCATGGTGATGAGGCTCGGCGTGCATTTTAAAGCTAACTTCGTAGGTCTTAAGGACATGTTGGCCGGTATTGTAGCTCCAGCTCCTACAGCTCCAACCCCTCCAGCTCCAGCTTTCGGTGATGACGACGTTGTAGATTTAGAAAATTTTTAATAATTTTTTTAAAAAATATTATAATAAATTTTATTCAGCAATAAAATTTGAGAATTTCATAAATATTCTTATATTTGTAATATTTTTTTGTGTTATTAAACTGCATTTAATAGGTAAAAAAATATAAAAATTATAAAATTTATATTTTCTCATTATTCAAAAGCTACGGCAGTGGTTGCAAAATCGCTGCCGCATGTCAACTACTGTCATAGGCTTCATGCTAACTGCTGCTATAATTTAATCTATGGTAGTGGTTAAAAAATCGCTGTCATAGGTCAAACTATAATAGCGATTATAAAATCACTGCTATAGGTCAATATATTACAGCGGTTTGAAACCACTGCTATAAGCTATATATAGCAGCGGTTTGCTTAACCGCTGCAATAATCGTTGCCATATACCTACGGCGATCGCCACAGTGATAGTGGTTAGCTAACCGTTGCCATAATTTATGATAGTAATTTTTTAGACTACGGTAATGATTATCAACTGCTGTCGTAGTTCTGCTCTGTAGTAGTGTTTATTGATCCTAGGAGGTATAGATCGATGAAAAATATAAGAATTGACTTTTTTGATCATCATAGATCCCTACCAAAAGGTGTTGACTTGAAAAAGCAAGAGGACTAGGCTTTTCCATAACTATTGGAGAGTTGACCATCGTAGGAATAGATGGGTTCATGATGGTTGTTGGGCATAAGGGTAGACTTTGCAGCTACTGCCTAGCAAGAGATGGTATAGATAGGATCAAAAGCAACGAGCAAAGGCTTTCTATTCTTCTGTCTGATCTTCCTTTCTGAATTTGTTACTTGCGATTTGAAATATAGTTTTTTGAAAATATTCACATGTCATAAGTTTTTTTATTTCACTCGCTCATTTATGCATCTTCTTAAGTTTCTTATTTATTTGCTGTCCTTCTATTTAATTTTTATATTTTTTATCTATGGACTACAGATGGGTCATCTCACCATGTCTATTTTTTTTTTTTTCTCTTCTTTTTCGGTTGGGAGGTATTATGGACTACAGATGGGTCATCTCACCATGTCTATTTTTTTTTTTTTCTCTTCTTTTTGCGGTTGGGAGGTATGTATATCTTGCCTGCCCAATTTGGGTTTTAAACCCTTTTTTTTAGAGTATTCGGAGTTGAATTTTCTCGAGAAATAATACTCTCAGTATGTTCAAACTCGGCCCCTGCAAAGCATGAAAGTGCCCCTACAAAGATACCGGTCAATTCACACCGCGTATAAATATTGGTGTAAAATAGATTATCAAGGATTGGTCGTGCAGAGAGTTCTATGTAGTTATCTATGTCTCTATAATATTAGTACAATGATAACCAGTGTTGACACGTAAGATTAGGAAATACTCTTTTAATTTGCCATGTGTCAAAAGCTTAGCTCCTTACGTCATCGCTCTCACCTTCTCAAGCCCTCGCGTGGCTTTTCTTCCCACAGATCCCTTTAATTTTTTCTCTACGGCCGACACGGGCCGCCTGGTGCGCCGCCGGGAGGTAAAGGAGGGGAGCGGCGGAGGGGGAGGAGGGCAATGCGGCCGCGACAGTCGAGGGAGGCCCTGGACTGGGCGGCGGCGGGGAGAACCAAGATCGGGGCGGCGCGGCGGAGGGTGAAGGAGGGGCTGTGGCCGGGGAGGCGGCAGCGGGCGGAGAGAGGGGAGGGGTCCGTGGAATGGACGGAGAAGATGGAAGGGGAGCAGGAGCAGGAGCGCGCCTCCATTCATGCGGGCTCTCGATCTGTCCGTCTAGGTCTAGGCGAAAAAAATTGAGGGCAAGAGCCGGGGTGAGAGAGGAGGGGGGATTGGAGATATTTTACTTTCCTTTTTAGAGGCAGAGCTGTCCTTTCACTTGGTGGAGTTCGGGGGCTATAAATAAATTGGGAGCCGGGGAGGGCTGGCTCAGTTTGGTCTTCTCTATGTTCCATTTTTCCATTTTGTTTTCTCTATGTTCCATCAGCTTCATGCCGACCCTCCGATGCTTCAACACACTGCAGCTTATGGCCCTCGCGAGGTTTGCGTTGATCGCTGAGATGAAGGATTTGTTCGAATCGATGCAGAAAGGTGAGATCTTTCCCAACATTTATACGTATAATACCATGATTATTGCCTACTGTACGGAAGGGAACCTCGGCGAGGCGACGATCTATCTGCGCAATTTACTGCAAGCTGGATTGAGCCCCGATGCACATACTTACACCTCTTTCATATTGGGGATTTGTTTTTTTTTTTTTTTTGGATTTAACCTGGTGGGGAGGCTTTCGTACTCGAGAGTAAGCGGGCGAGAGGTTTTTTTTTTTTTTTTGTTTAAATAATCTTTTCTATTTTTTCTATATTTTTCCTGATATTCCTCAATTTTTCGTTCCTCAAGATAGCCGGTTGAGTCGGAGACATGAAGCGGCGAAAGGCAAGCTCTGATCAGATTTATCTTTATATTTTAATCTCTATGTTTGTGCTGATACTATTATTGCCTTTCAAAAAGAAAGGTCTCAAACGATGGTTGATCAGATTTATCTCTATGTTTTAATGTTTATGTTTGTGCTGATGCTTTTATTGTCTTTCAAAAAGCGTCCGTTGGTAGTGCTATAGACATGAATAGCACTCTATTTAAGAAGTCCTCCCAGATGATTAGATTTATCTGTCCAATATCTTCTGTCTTCAATCTATTAAGCCAAAAAGGAAGCTCAAACATTGTTTGATCAGATTTATGTCTATGTTTTAATGTCTATGCTGATGCTTTTATTGCCTAACAAAAAGAAACGTCCGTTGCTAGTGCTATAGACATGAATAGCACTTTATTTAAGAAGTCCTCCTGGATAATCGGATTTATCTGGCCAATATCTTCTGTCTTCAATCTATTACAGGTAAAATGCTCTTGATATCAAATTACTTAATTTCATAATTGCATCAATACATATACACACACGTTCTATCTTGAATCTCAAAATTTTTTGTATCTATATTTGCCAAAATTAAAATTAGTAGATACGGCTCTCGATTGGGAGTTTGCCTTGATTGTGGATGCTGGGAGTAGCGTGACGTAATCCTGTACTCCAACTGCGACCACCGTGCCGATCATCAGGCAGCCATGAATTCATATAGTGTCGGTGGGAAAGGCCTTCAAATAATTCGGTGAAGCCTATTTCGTTTGCACCCAATCTCTACTAGAAGTTCCTGAAGAGTTTGTTGGGGTAAATAGCTACGGTTGCTTCTTTATACTTTGGTTCATGTTATCAAAGCTGTAGCTAAGAGTCTCCTGTATGAGTACTTACTGTGTCACATAATGCTATCATGAGGATTGAACATACCACAGAATTAGTTTCTGCTTTCTAAAGAAAAATTTTATTTTTCTCAAATGACTTTATTAATTGATGAATCATCTTTCATTTTTCTCTCTCAGAATATTCAGAAGAACTGATGTAATGGAATGAATTTTCCTTTTTCTATTTTCTTTTAGGTGAATGTATGCAAAGACCACCAACAAAGATATTGCTGATTGATCTGATATTGTGTAAAAACATAAGGGCCAGAGATTTATTTACATATCGCAACGGATTTAGCTGAGGTTGAAGTAGAGATTGACGATGTTGGGGCAACTTTGGTGGCATGCCGGAGAGCAGATTTTCTGGGTGAACTACAGCTCGAGAAGCGAGACATATTTATTATTTTAATAATTTAAATAAATATAATATAATAAAGGATGATCTTTTGTATTTCTTATTCTTTTCAAATAATCCAACTCAATTTATACATACTATTCTTCTATCCATGACTGACATGACAAACTCTCTTATCAATAATTTTCTAAATTATCAATTTTATAATTTAATATATATATATATATATATATATTAATTTGAATGTTAAATTTTTCTATACCTATACTTACAAAATTAATAAGCCGGGCAACGCCCGGGGATTGTGCTAGTTTTACCACTATAATGATAGTCAAATTCGATGTGCATGGTGCAGCCTACGGCAAGTGGACAATTGTACTTTCTATAAGCTCTTGTAATAATTTGGGTGGATGTTGTAAGATACCATTAAGAGTTTGAGAGATGGTAGTTTTGTCGACGACCTCTGGTGAGGGGATGCACCATTGGCATAAAAGTAGGATTTGGATTGATATTCATTCATTATTTTTCGTCGGACTAGCGAGTGGATATTTAGCATAAGGTTGTAAGCATCGATAGATCTTTTATATATTTTTAAAAGGCACCATGCACCAGATATGTAGGGCCTTTGGTGACAATGAAAGACAAATCATGATATCATGTTGGATGCGATAGAATCTCGATCCGAAAGCTTTCGCATGCAACCAGAAAACAGCGCATTTAAAAAAAATACCTTTTATTTAATATAATATTATTTGAAAGGACAAAAACACCCTTTTGATATGAGCACTCATTATTTCACCCTTTTTTGTGTTGAGGGCGAAGGTGTTTTTTTTTTTTTAAAGAAAAAATAATTGAGTGGAAGCATACCGACTATTGATCTGATCTGGCCTGTCCCTATTTAGGTTGAGCCTGTGTCAAGAGTTTGCTTACTTAGGATTAGATATGGATCACATTATCTAGCTCGAACTCAAAATTAACTGGGTATTGCTCAAAGCTTTGACCGGCTGGGATCACAAGGTTAGGGTTCTATTTGGGTTTGACTGAGTCATGGCTGTAGATAAAAGTTTTTGAGTAATTAGTTTTTTTCAGTTAGTTATTTAAATCATTTTAGAGACTAACGTAAGAGTTGTAGATATTGGATTTGACGGGTTAACGTAGATTATTAGAAATTGAGTTTTATAAAAGAGAATAGGTTATAGCCAATTAGGTGATCCAAAATGAGCCGCTAGTCCGGATTAAAATCTCTTGACTCAATATCAGATGGAGTTAGATATGGGTCAAAATTTTCTATGTTGTTGTTGTTGCTTAACTTGATCTAATCTAATTCATTGCCACTACCAACTGGCTAGATGTATGTAGGATGCCGCAACTTATCTAGGCTCCTTACCAACTACAAGTATTCTCATTTTCCATGAATTTATCTTAACCGATTATGAACTTTTAAAGATGAAAACAAGATGCCATCTATCAAAAGTTGGTATATTTGTATCCTTTTTGGAGAGGAAGGTGAAATATCAAGTGCATATATATTCGAATTAAAAAAAAAAAAATCTCACAATAAGAAAGTTCAATCAAACAACAAATTCGCAATCATCTATTGCTGCAAGACTTCAAAAGAGAGCAAAAATCCTGCACTGGAGAGCCAAGTGGATTGGATTGACCCGAATCATTTGAAGAACCTGCAAGAAAAGTCCAAGAACCGATGGGATATCTTCTGGTTTAGGACTCTTCGATGCCTAAGTCAGCTGAGGTCTTGAGAATAAATAATAGAAAATAGAAATTCAAAAGATGGAATGAGACAGTTTTGGAAAGGATTCGATCTTCCTTTAGTGAAAAAGTCAAGAATTGATTTCAGCAGAGTTTTGGTTCTGTAAATCTTAAGTGTGAGCTTACCTGGAGGAGGACCCACCCCAGAAGGAGCCGACCACCCATCCGAGGTTGGGTCCAACTGTTGCATCGTAGAGGCTTAGCCCACCAACCGCACCGACTATGGCCTCCGCCCGACAATCTCGGCCTGTTGGGGGGCCGAAGGTTCCACTCGTCAATTCACCTTCAACGTCAGTCGATTGGATCAACCTCGTAAAGGCCTCCATGCGAGACATCCCGACTCTTGGCAAAGACCTCTTCTACATTGTGATGCCGCAACACAATCTGCATGCCTAGAGGAGGGACATGGGGCCGAATGAGATGCTGAACTAGGGCTTCAGCTATCTCTTGGATGTAAGAAAACTTCTCTCTTTCCTCCCTCTTTTTTTTGTGTTGGTATTTTACCAATCTCGCATGTTGAAGTTGGTTTTTTACCGAGCTAACTATTTTTTTCTACTTTCAGTCTGTTTCTTTTTTTTGGCTTTATGTTGAGCATATTGGTTGGTTGGCCGAAAACAAAAAATCACTGGAGGAGGCGTTCCAGTCCATGAAGGACTGCCAAAAGATGGTAGAAGAGAAAATCGCCAAAGAAGAAAAGATCTTGGAAGGATTGAAGAAGCAGCTATAGGAGAAGCTACAAATAATCTCTAAGAAGAATAAGATCCTATTGGACTTTTAGAGGAGGGCCAATGATAATGAGAAGAAATTGCTGAACTTCCAGCAAGAGGTCTCCAAGATACCATACTTGGAGGCCAAAATAAAGCAGTAGGAAGAGATGTTGGCTGCCTGGGATAAGGCGTTGCTGACGTACCGGAGGGATTTGAATCACTGGAAGTCGGCTACGGAATGGGTAGTGGAGGAGTTCAAGACCTCTGAAGAATTTACTGAGGAGGTGATGGAGGCTTCGAGAGCAGCTTCAATGGCTGCAAGAAGCTAGTCGAGAAACTCTTTCTCCATCTGGATTTGAGCGACGTTAAACAACAGGCTGCTCTCGCCTTGGTCTTAGGGATGGAAGCTCGTGTAACTGTAAAAGTGAGTCCCCCTGTCGAGGCACCTCAAGCTGCTCCAGAGGCGCTAGCACCTCTGATCTGCCCCAAGGTGGAGGCTCCTGACTCTACTGTTGCCCCACCATTTGCTATCATTGAGGCCCCGACCGAGGCCCAGGCTCCTGCTTCTGATGTCCCCATTTTACTTAAGGTAATCTTTTTGAATGATGACACAGCAGCTGTCCCTAGTGATGCTCCTCAAGCAAAGGCTTAATTTTGTATTTTCTTATTTCTTTTCTTTTTATTTACTCTTTTGTATCCGCCTAATTTGGGCCTTTTTTGTAAAGACTTATCATCAATGAAATATAACTTTCCTTCATGTGTGTTATCGTCGGATTTTTCCGATCTCCTGTTATTTATCGTAATGTTTTTTCACTTTAAAAATTTTCTAATGAACAACTCACCTTGGTGATATGTCGACGTGCTTGACTTGAGATTAGTGGTTAATAGGAATCCCAGATAACATAGATTTTAAGGTTGGAGCTAGACCAGAGTCAGATATAATATTGATGCATAGATTAGTAACCAAAAGAGGTTCCATGTCACGTTGATCCATTAGTTGATGCGTGATAGGGATCCCATATAATATCGATTTTGAGATCGATAATTAGTAGAAGCCCAATGCTCTCGATCTGTAGATCGATGGTGGACAGAAGCCTAATATAGCGTCAATCAGTAGATCAGTATTTAATAGAAATAAAGATTTCATCCTTCGTGCTCATCATGGCGTTACTATTCCGAAGATTTGATTTGTAAATATGGAGATCGTATCTCTTTGATCCTTCGAAGATTTACCGATCTGGCGATCGAATTTAGAAAGTTTGGAGATTCTCCTATGCCCTTTGGGACTATCGATCCGACGATTAGACTTTGGAATTTTAGAGATCTTATCTCCTGTGTCCTTCAGGATTTTGCCGATTTGACGATCAAACTTAGAAATTTTTGGAGATCTTATCTCCTATGTCCTTCATGGCTCTACCGATCTAACAATTGAATTTAGAATTTTGGAGATCTTATCTCCTGTGCTCTTCGAGGTTCTACTGATCTGACGATCGAATTTACTATTTTGGAGTTCTTATCTTCTGTGCTTTTCAGAACTTTGTCGATCTGACGATCGAACTTAGAATTTTGGAGATCTTATCTCCTATGCCTTTCGAGGCTCTACCGATCTGACAATCAGATTTAGGTTGAGATGATTAGAAGAATCTCAATATTTCGTGGGTCTTTTAATAAGACAAAATTTTTAGAATATTTATTCAGGATTCATTAATAGTATATTCTGAGATTTTCGGCATTCCAAGTTCTAGGAATGCTCAAATCGTCCAGGTTCTCAATCCTATAGGCTCCTAGCTAAATTACTTCAACAACTCAGTATGGTCCTTCCCATCTTGGGGCAAGCTTTTTTTGTTCTAGGAGTTTTGAGACTTCCGCTCGATGGAGTATTAAATTTTCAGTCTGAAAGATTTTCGGTCTGACCTTGGCATTGTAATATCTGGCTACCTTCTACTGGTAGATTACCATTTGAATTTGAGCTCTTTCTCGAATTTCTTCTAATAAATCGAGGTTGGTTCTTAACCAATCTGAGTTACTTTCTTCATGAAAGTTTTCTATTCTTAGCGTTGGAAGGCCAATTTCTACTGGTATGACTGCTTCTGATCCAAATGTAAGTCTGAAAGGCATTTCTTTAATTGATCATCTGGGAGTGATCCTATAAGCCTAAAGAATACTGTATAGTTCATTAGCCCATAAATCTTTAGCTTCAGTGAGCCTTGTTTTGAGACCTTAGAGAATTGTTCTATCTATAACTTCAACTTTCCCATTAGATTGTGGATGCCCCACTGAAGTCAGTCGGTGGTTAATATGTAGTTCAGAATAGAACTCTATGAACTTTGCATTATCAAATTACTTTCTATTATCAGTAATAATTATTCCGGATAAGCCAAAATGATAGATAATTGACTTTCAGACAAAATCTCGCATCATTTCTTTTGTAATCTATGCCAGTGGTTCTGCCTCTATCCATTTGGTGAAGTAATCTATGGCTACCACTAGGAATTTTCTTTGGCCTATTACCATAGGAAACAGTCCCAGGATGTCCATCCCCCATACAGCGAAAGAGCAAGGGGCGGTAATAAAAATGAGTTCAACAGCTGGTTGATGTTGAATGTTGGCATACTTTTGATATTGATCATACTTATTCACGAGATCAGCCGCATCTTTTTATATGGTAGGCCAGTAATACCCTTATCGAATAATCTTGTATGCCAAGGATCTACCTACCAGATGGTTACCATAAATCCCTTCATGAACCTCTTGAAGGACGTAATCGACTTCGAAAGGCCTTAAGCATCAACGTAATGGGAGAGAGAATGATCTTTTATAGAGTTTTTCATCTAAAATGATATACAAGGATGCTTGCCTCTTACTTTTCCTCGCATTTGCAGGATCATCAGGCAATATTCCTTGGCTCAAGTAATTCATTAAAGGATCAATCCAGCTTGGATCATGACTGACCTGGGCGATTGTTTCGACTTCTGTGATGGATTTTTCAAGAACTTCAATGTATATTTTTTGGTTAAGATCAAAAAATTTTGATGTCACTATGTGCGAGAGTACATCGGCTCGAAAATTTTTCGATCTCGATATTTGGATGATTTCGAGGTCATCAAAGTTTTTAGATAATTTTTTTGTATTATATAAATATTAAGACATAACAGTATCTCTAGCTTCGTAGAGATCTCGTACCTATTCGATAATTAGTTAAGAGTCGCTAAAGACTTTGAGTTTCTTGATATTAAGATCTTTGACCATTCTTAGTCTTACGATGAGGGCTTTATACTCTACTCTGTTATTGAAAGTTTTAAAATTGAATCTCAGAGCGTATTCAGTAATAGCTTCCTCTAGATCTGCCAATATCAAACCAGCACTACTTTCCTAGGCATTGGAGGCTCTATTGACATGCAAGAGCTAATGAGCTACTTCAGGGGCTTTTATTTAAATTGCAATGGTCGAATTTTCTTTAGGTATTAGGCATTCCATCACAAAATCAGTCAGTACTTGAGCCTTTATTAAGGGTCTGGGTCGATAGTAAATATCAAATTTACTGAGTTCGATGGCCCATTTAGCCATTCGATCGAAAGTGTCAAGTCATTGAAGGATCGATTTTAATAGTTGATTTGTTAAGACAATAATAAAATAAGCTTAAAAATATGGTCGGATCCATTTAGCTATCATAATCAGAAAATAAATCATTTTTTCATTCTAGAATATCGAGTTTCTGCATTCCACAGCAATCTGCTGGTGTAATAGATGGTCATGTGTGTTCTTGCATCATCTCAAACTAAAATCAAGTTGACAGCGTTAGGTAAAATAGACAAATACATGAATAAATTCTCACCTTCGACAGGCTTTGATAGCAGGAGAATAGAGCCAAGGCATGCCTTGAGTTTATCAAAGGCGGCCTAGTATTCTTCTGTCTATTTGAAATTTTTAATTTATTTTCATATTTTAAAGAATGAGAGGCATTTTTCAACCGACTTGGATATGAATCTGCTGAGCAACGCCACTCGTCTGGTGAGTCACTGCATTTTTTTTATGAAGCTTGGGGGTTTCATCTCAAGTAATGCTTGGATCTTCTTGGGGTTAGCTTCTATTTCTCTTTATGTTATAAAAAAATTAAGTAATTTTTTAGTTATGACCCCGAAAGTGTACTTATTAAGATTGAGCTTCATCTGATGCTTGTGGAGCTCTTGGAAAGCTTCTTTTAGATCGGTGATATACCGATCTTCCTTTGTGCTTTTTACTAGCATATCATCAACATAGACTTCCATGTTGTGATTGATCTGCTGTTTGAAAACTTTGCTCACAAGGTGCTAATAGGTTTCACCTATATTCTTTAATCCAAAAGGCATCATTTTATAACAATACAAATCTTTATCAATTATAAATACCGTATTTTCTTCATCTTCAGGGGCCATTCTAATTTTGTTATAACTAGAGAAGACATCCATAAAACTTAGCAGCTTATGCCTCAAGGTAGCATCAACTAATTGACCAATTCTTTGTAGGAGGAAGCTATCTTTTGAGCAAGCTTTATTGAGGTCAGTGAAATCAATGAATATCCTTCATTTTCTGCTTGCCTTCTGGACCATCATCACATTGGCGATCCAGCATGGGTATTGAGCTTCTCTAATGGATCTTGCCTTCAAAAATTTATCAACTTCTTCATCTATCGCTTTTTGTCTCTCTGAAACAAAACTTCTCTTCTTTTGCATTATCGGTTTGTGCTTAGGATCAATATTCAACCTATGTACTATGACATCGGTGGGGATCCTGGGCATTTTCGAGGCTGACCATACAAAAACATCAACATTCCATCAAAGGAAGGAAATCAATTTTTTTTTAGGACGGTATAATCTTAGCTCCTATCTGAACGTTCTTTCTAGATCTCTTCTTGGAGGAACAGTGATGTGGGGTTCTGCTGACTCACCTCAGATTTCATCAATCTCGATTTCAGTATCTAGATCGGATATTTTTATTGGTGGATTTCTAATCGATTTCTTCATTTTAGATGCTATAAGAAAGCACTGTCAGGTCATCATCTGATTTTCATGCATTTTTTCAATGCCCAGTCTGGTTGGAAATTGGACTAACAGGTCTATTACTCTTAAGGCATTGAGCCCAAGTCGGCCAAGTATGGCATTATAAGTAGATAGGATTTTGTCAACTAGGAATGTGAGCCGTACTGTCAACTGATATGGTTCTTTCCTAGCAGTTACTGGCAACATTATTTCTCCTTCAACTGCCACAAAATTGCTAGAAAATTTAACTAAAGGATAGCTAACCTATTTCAGATTGTCAGACAAATTCATTTTGGAAAAAGCATCACAGAACAACACATTTGCTAAGCTTCCATTATCTACCAAATTTTTTTTTACATTATAATTTGCTATCATCGTAGAGATGACGATAGCATCATTGTGGAGGGTCTAGATCCCTTGGACATCATCATCAGAAAAAAATAATATTTTCAGTACACAATCTCTTGGGAGAAGGACTCCTAGATGCCCTCCAAGGTCCACTACTTTATGAAATCATATTGATGACTCCCATAGTGGGCCGATTGTACTTAGCAACATCTTCAAGTCTCTGACGTAGCTTCAAGGCCTGGTTCATCCATTCTTGAACGTACTTTTCGAGATAGCCTCGATAGATCAATGCCTCAATTTTATCCTTGAGTTGACGGCATTCTTCAGTGTCATGCCCATGGTCCCGATAGAAGCAGCAAAATTTATTTTTGTTTCTTTTATCAACTAGGGCCTTCATAGAAATTGTGTGGTGGAGATATCCCTAATTTTTTATCTCCATCAAGATTTGTGATCGAGAGGTGGATAGAGAAGCATAGCTGTCGAATTTTTAGAAAGGACTTCTGGACCTAGAATTTTTTCGAGGTGGTTCACTGCTACTCCCCTAATTCCCCATTCCTCCTCGCAAGGTCACTTCTTTTCTTCTTTTTTCTTCTTTTTCTCTTTTTTATTGAGCCTTTCTTCTTCTTCGACATGAGCATACTTTCGAATTCTGTCCAACATAGCTTCATAATTCTTTAAAAAGTTTTTGTTAAGGAAGAAGATCAAATGATAGCTCCTGAGTCCTCGCTTCAGGACCGACATTGCAATGGACTCATTGAAATCTTGTACATCTAAAATGGTCGCATTAAAATTGGCCATGTACTCTCAAAGGAACTCACCCTCCTACTGCACTACAAAAAACAAACTATCCAAATGCTTCAAGTGAAGATGGTTGCTCCCGAAATAGGTTACGAAAAGTCTACTTAATTGATCAAAAGAGAAAATGGACCCAGGATGGAGTCCAGAGAACCATACCTTCATAGATTTATTGAGGATGATAGGAAAAGCTATACAAAGAAGGACGTCAGACGTGCTCTGAAGCCTCATTATATCGTGGTATCCCTCAAGATGGTCCTGAGGATCTCCAGAGCCATCAAATGGCTTAAGAGAAGGCATTTTGTGTGGGATTTAGTGTGGTGCTCCTAAGCTTTGGGAGGTCATAGGAGCTAGGGTGTTGGCTCCGAAAGACTAGGACATGTATAGTCCTAGGCTATGACACGAGTTGTCCTAGGGTGAAGGTGGTGTGTAGTCTTGCACGGACTCGAGGTTCAGGTATGAGGATCTTAAGAAGACTAGGTAGGTGCTCTGAAGATCTGAGATATAAGATGGAGCAAAGAACCAAAGTCAAAAAAAAAGTTAGCCAAGATAAGGACTGATACACAGGTGGGCCGACTCGGATACACAGTTGAGTTGGCTCAAAATGCAGTCAAGCCAGCTGTCTCAGGCAAACAGAAGACAAAATTTGGATGAGACGTAGTCGAGTTAGCTCAGCTATTGACAAAGCCAGCTTGATGGTGGCGTATAGAACTGGATGGATTTTCTGTTTGATCTTGGATTAGATTTAATCCAAGGGATCTTAAGATCTGATCCAATAAAATCTTAAGGTGACTAACTTATGTATTGATCAGGTTTAAATTCAAGGTATGAGAGCATGGGAGACATAGATGTACATGGACTCGGTAAGTGCTTTCATGTATTGAATTAGTCAAGAAAATTTTTGGTCGGATCTAATAGCTGTGTATAAATACATGGGATGTATTAATATTTTAAAAATATGGAATCAATATAGATCTTTTCTTTCTCAAATTTTCTTCTCTCTTTTTTCTCTGGTTCCAACACCAAGCTCTAAATATCGCCATCAACTTTTGCTCTTCTTTATATTTCTGAATTAACATCAAGGTTCGCACAAAAAATTAGATCTACAACTATGATTTCGAGCAGATGTAGGCAAAATAATTGGTGTCAAATTAGTACCAATTGTTCCAACAAATGGTATCAGAGCTTAGTTGAGCATGAAGAAGGAAGAAAATCAGGTTTCAACAGAGATTAGCAGTAAGATTTAGATCTAAGATTTTCTCTAGGTTTCATGAGGAACGAAGTGATCTAAGGGCTGCTGTCCACTGTTCCTAGTCAAGATAATTTTTTAAATATATCTGTTGACTGTTTTGATTTGATTTGATCATGGAGAATAGCGGATTGAAGGTAAGATTTGAGAAGTTTGATGGAAAGAATAGTTTTACGATGTGAAAGATTAGAATAGAAGATCTGCTAATTCAGATGAGGTTAGATTCGATCTTGAAGGATAGACCAGAAGAGATGACAGATAAGAAATGAAAGTCCTTAGAGAAAAGGGCATGTGCTACAATTAGCGCTTGTCTGGCAGATGAGACGTCGTATAGCATGTTAGAGGATAAGATATCTAAGGGTTTGTGATCGAGGTTACATCAATTATACATGAAAAAGAATATGTGCAACAAGTTGGTGCTGAAAAAGCAACTGTATAGTCTTTGGATGCAGAAGGACGAGGATGTTGCAGGACATATTTAGTGATTCGATCGAATGAGCATGAACTTATTCAATATTGGGGTGGAGCTTAAAGAGGAGGACAAGAGTTTACTGCTTTTATATTCGCTATCCAGGATCTTCAATCTATTGGTAACTACACTACTGTATGGTAAGAAGATACTGGTATACGAGAAGATCATATCAGTACTAAGATCCAACAAGCAGCAAAAATGGATGATGAAGAGAAAGATCTTTCAGGAGGATCTCATGGTGTCAGAAAGGTCCAGACAAGAGAAGAAGAAGGGTTAGCAAAGGTGCAGTAAGAAATTCAAGAAGTGCTTCAAGTGTGATGAAGCAGGGCACTTTAAGTGAGAGTATCCGCTTTGAAAGAAGTACAAAAAAAAAGAAAAGTCAAATTTTATTATTTTAGTCACTGAAAGTGAAGAGTCAGATAAGCTCTTGATAGTTTCGAAGGAGCCTGCAGGATGCAATGTATCCGAGATAGTTTCGAAGGAATTCATAGAGTACGAAGAGTTCAAAAGAGCAACGATGGTGATTGAGATGCAGCAACAGATCAAGCAGTGTAGCGTTGAATGATTGACCTTGGGGGACTCGATTATAGAGTTAGCTTCTACGACATCGAGGAGATTTCAATTTCAGATGGAGTATCGAGAAAAGATGGCTTCACCAATAGAGAGAGTTTTGACACGTGTTTATAGCGAAGGAGAAGAGATGGCTTCACCAATAGAGAGAGTTTTGACACGTGTTTATAGCGAAGGAGTACAGACAGACTAATATCCTAGCACTAACATCGGAGATGCACAGTTTTAGATGGAGTAGCACATGTGGATAAACAGGTAAAATTCTGAGGAGATCATGTCAAGGTATGTAGTGGGTGTCAGCATAGGATTGCTATAGATTCTTCATAAAAGTCTAAGATAAATGATGCGGCTGCCAAGCAGAAAGATGCCTACAACCCAAGAATGGTGCATAGGTGTAAGCTAAGGTCTTTAGTGATGGAGGCGGTCATTCTAAAAGCCTCAAAGAAAGCTCAGCAGTTGAAGAAAGATGGCAGTGGCAAGGTATGCACAAGTAGTTATCAGGACATGCATCGATAATAGGATCGTGTAGGAGAATATTGCTAGGTGTGCCAAGACTTGAGTACACTAAGATGGAGATTATAGAATTTGGTGTGGTGCTCCCAAACTTTGGAAGCCCACGAAAGGAGTCAGGGTATTGACTTCGGAAGACTAGGATAGGTATGATCCTAGGGCTAGGATAGGTATGATCCTAGAACAAGAGTTATCCTAGGGTGAAGATGGTGTGTAGTCCTATACAGACTCAAGGTTTAGATGTGAGGATCTTGAGGAGAATTGATAGATGCTCTGGAGACCTAGGACACAAGATGGAGCGAAGGACCAAAGTCAGGAGAACAGTCAATCAAGATAAGAGGCTGATATACAAGAGGGCTGGCTCGGATACGCAATCGAGCCAACTTAAGGTGCAGTCGAACTAGCTATCTCAAGTAGATAAAAGACAGAATTTGGACGAGACACAATCGAGCCAGTTTGGCTACTGACAGAGCCAGCTTGATGGTGGCGTACATAATTGGATGAATTTTCTGTTTGATCTTGGATTAGGTTTAATCTAAGGGATCTTAAGGTCTAGTCCAATAAGATCTTAAGATCTTGGATTAGATTTTCTGTATGGATCGAATTTAGATCCAGGATATGAGAGCATGGGAGACATAGGTGTACATGAACTCAATGAGTGCTTTCATGTATTAGATTAGCCAAAAGAATTTTTGGTCAAGCCTAATAGCTATGTATAAATACATAGGATGTATTAGAATTTTAAAAATATGGAATCAATACAGATTTTTTCTTCCTCAAACTTTGTTCTTTCTTTTCTCTCTAGTTTCAATACCAAGTCCTAGGTGTCGCCATCAATTTTTGCTTTTCTTCATATTTCTAGATTAACACCCAAGTTCGTGCAAGAGATTGGATCTACAACTGTGGTTTCAAACAGGTATAGGCATAACAATTGGTATCAAATCAGTATCGATTATTTCAATATTTCGAATCAGAATGGAACCAGTTCACTCAGGATATCAGTAGAAAAGAGGAAGGTGAGATGAAAATCTTTTTTATTTTGGGGGTTTTTTTCAAGCTGTACCTCTTTCAGCTTCTCCAAATTCTGAAGCTTTTGTTCAAGATCCATCTCCCGCAGTGGGATTCGGCTACAAGGAGTCGATTTGGCTTCAGAGGAGTGCCCATCTTCATGATCCAGGAGGCGCGCCTGGTGGTGCTCTTGAGAAATTGGAGGATGGTTGGTCCGTGATGCAGCTTCTTGAGATTCTTGCGAAACTGATTCTTGTCACCGCTCCATTGCCTACTGGAGCTGTTAAACGATGTTGGTCAGAGCCTGGACCTACGGTACTAGGAGGCTAAACTGCTGAAAATCGATCATCGTCGGACGATGGGATTGGACCATCTTCGGAGGAGCTCCAGGGGAAGATGGAGTCAGATTTTGCTTCTTCTTAACCATTTTCCATAAATTTTGAATTGATGTCCTTCCTCTAGCACCAATTTATTACTGCAAGGCTTTAGAAGAGAGCGAAGATCCCGCACTGGAGAGTCGGTTGAGTTGGATTGATTTGGATCATTTGAAGAATCTGTAAGAAAAGTTCAAGAACCAATGCGGTACCCTTCAATTTCAGATCCTTCAATGTCTAAGTCAGCTGAGGTCTTGAGAACAGATAGTAAAAAATAGAAATTCAGAAGACAGAATGAGTGAATTTTAGAGGAAATTCGATCTTCCTTCAATGAAAAGTCGAGAATTGATTTCAGTAGAGTTTTGGCTCTGTGAATCTTAAGCGTGAGCTTACCTAGAGGAGTACCCTATCCTTCTATTTATAGAGAGGATTGCTTAGGCCGTTAGTTTGTTATGGTCAGCTAGATTGCAGTTGTTGGCCATTTTGCCTTAATGATAATTAGTTATCGTACAACTGGAGGATTCCAATCAAACAGGAGCGTAGTTGGTGCATAACTGACTTTTGACATCTGTCGAGATCGATAAAACACCGATATAGATTATGATGAGGTCGGTGTTTTATCAATCTCCCATGATTAATGCTACATATTCTGCTCAGGTATCATTTAGATCGATGAAAATTCGACATGACGTAGATTCTGAGCTGTTATTTGCCTTCAGGCTAATAGAATATTGATTTGATTTAGTGACTTGTTGGAAGGTCGGCTGGATGTCGATCTATGGCCAAACATGGCTTATAAGTTGGGAACGATAGTTCATCGCCCTGAGTTTGATGTAGTCGATATATTATTGATCTCATCTCGATCACTAATTAATTCTGACTTGTTAGAAAATGGTCACAATCTCATATCGATATTTTACCACCCTTAGATCGATAATTGTTGTTTCTATGTTATTTAAGATAGTGGTCCTTCTGATGATGCCACGTATCCAGTAGAAACTATTCGTACCAATGTCATCAAATAAAATACTCCTTAAATTGATAGCATGGCTTGATTATCAAAGTAACCTAGCTAGCTCACCGGCTTAATTGATCAAATAAAAGAAATATACTCCATCTTTTTTTATATATAAAACAAACTCACTAGCAAGATTGAGTTACCTAAGCAGTAGTCACCAACGGTTACTTTTCCCTGTATATTCTTTTAAAAATTAATGTAAGGAGTATTTAAAATATTATATATTTTTTGAGTCTATAATTTTATCTAAAAACGTTCGGTCAACATCTACGTAGACGAGCTCTATTTTAGCAAAAAGACATGTTGTAATTTCTCTCTTCCCAAATAACCAAAAAACAACCCGTTATATTGTACCTAAAAAAAAAACTTAAAACTTTTATAAAGTATTTTCACGATAACTACAGCAAAAAAAAAAAAAAAAATGTCATCATGAAGAATTTAATTCTAGACAGATCGCCACTCTATGAAATCATAGCCAACCAAACGTTGTGCTCCACTTTTCAGGTCAAGTACCATTAAAAAACCCAAGGCAACGAGTTTGATCATGCAATTCATGCATGAAAAGAAATTAAAAGAAAAGCCTCCCTCGTCAGCTTTGCGTGGGGTAACGTGTCATTCATGCCCCTCGTAACGTGCCGAGTCGTACGTATGAACGCATCCAATACGAATCTTCCCTGCCTTGGCCACTTCCCTCGTCAGAACCCAACGTCCCTCATCGTACGGCCCTGCAGGATCCCGACGCTTTCATTCTGGACGGTCACAGTGGCTTGCCTCCAACCCTCCCATAAATTAAAAGAGAGAACAAAACCAGCAGGGGCAGCACCGGACCGTCCGCTGGCTGAGATCCGTGGGCTCCAGCCCTCTGATCCCCGGTCCCCTCCGTTCCATACATAGCCAACGGGGTGCACCCAACACCACGGTCGCATCAAACCCTTTTTCTCATCAAATAATAATTTAGAAAAAAAATAAAGAAGATTCTCCGCCATGATTACTATGTCACCCTAAAATGCACCTGCCCCGCTTATCCTCCTTCCCTGGTTTTTCAGTGTACCACTAACGGGTACAGCATAATTTTTATGCGTACCATCCCACTGGTTTGGCAACCTTGGACCCTGTCGGTCCACGTGTGCCGTCCGATCTTCTTCATGCCACCGCTGTGATCTCAAAGATTGGTTTAGTTACCCCAACTCTTTTCGCCATCATCAGGGACCCATGAACGATGATGCCAGATGTTGTCATAACGACCATCAACGTTAATGGCGCTCTGGCGGCAGGTCCGCACACCTAGCCATAATCATTATGTCAAGCGATGGCAGCCAGCAAACTTTCGTGTTAATTAATCCCGTCGTAACGAACGTTATAGTTGTTTAAAATTCTGGTATTACATAACGGTCTCCAATGGATCTTGTTTCGACGATGGTGAGGTGCTATCGTATCACGGACCGACATGTATCGTTGTATGTCCGTCAAGTAATTAAGGGTTCTAACGGTTAGTTCGTACACGTTGGCGTTATCATGCCGTTTAGCGGCGGCAGAATTACTGATGTCTCAATCCCACTGCAACGGACATCATAGATGATTGCAGAACTTTCCTACCGATCGATCGATCAAGATCGAACGGTGGTGTTTCGTTGGGAAAGGTGGGCAGTGGTGGTTTGGTAAATTCGCGTGGAGCACAATGATTACGTTACAGACCAGCTTCCCACCGCGGGGAGACCGGACATAACTCACCCCCGCGCGGCACCGGGAGTACCCGGTTGCGGGCTCGGCTGGTGGCGATGCCGCAACTGGCTACGGGATCTCCCACCGGGCCAGCCGGAAGCGGACGGCCGGCGCGTTCCCACGCGTCGCGTTATGGTTCGATCGCTTTCACTAGCCCTCCCCTAATTCGCGAACGGCCATGACCGCTTAACGGCGCCGTCTCGGATTCTCGTCCCCGTTAACGGGGAAGCGTAACCAACCCCTTTTTATAAAAAAAAAAAAAAACCCGCCGTCAAACCGGATCTGATCACCTTCCACTCTTCTTTTGTCGAGTCTCAATTTCCGCCAGGAGAAATAGACAAAGAGAGATAAGAGGAAGTGCTAAGGGATTGGAGAAGCGGCGGTGATGGAGGTGACTGAGGTGGTGGGGGTGAGGACGAGGGCGCGGACGCTGGCCCTCGCCGCGGCGGCAGCGGGGGCGAGGGGCGGGAGCTCGAAGAGGAGGAAGGCGGTGGTGGGGTCGGGGGAGATCCAGATCTCGTACCTCCAGCTTCGGAGCCGGAGCCTTGTCATGAAGCCTCGGATCACGAGATCCACAGTGAATTCCGTCGGCCGGCGGTGCCCCATCTCCGACCTAGGCCGGATTTCCCGCTGCTCCAGCAACACCTCGTGCGAGGCCGCCCGGGAGGAGCGGCCCTCGCCGTCTGCTGACCCGAAGGTAAGCGAGGCACGAAATTCTGCTCGAATCCGATCTCCTCCTCATCTTTATTCGCTCGAATTTTACGCTTTCTTCTTCTCAGGTCGGCGAGGTTCTGGACATCGCCGCGCGTTTCTCCAACTGCAGGAGTGGGAGGTTTTCCTGGAGCTCTCACTTTCCCACCGTCTCTCTCTAGCGTTTTTTTCCTCTAAAAATAAACATTTTGATTTCTATTTTAAAATTTATTTTTTTCTATTGCTTAGGAGACAGACGACGCGGTCGAGTAGCGGAGTAGACGAATGGAGCGATCTGGAATCGACGGTGGAGAGGACGTCGACGAGGCGACCGAGGGCGGAGATGATGCCGTCGGAGGCGGAGATCGAGGAGTTTTTCGTGGCGGCGGAGAGAGACGAGTGGCAGCGGTTCGCGGCCAAGTAAGTGCCTTTGTCTTGGCTTGCTTTAGCAAACTACCGGCCGGAGATTCTAGCCTGAGCTTCCCTTTCTCTTCTTTCTTGCCGTCGCAGGTATAACTACGACGTCGTCAACGACGTGCCGTTGGAGGGCCGGTACGAGTGGCTTCCATTAATCCCATGAAGAAAAAAATAATTCAGAAGGAAAAAGTAAAAAAAGGAAAAAAACGAAATAGTAAATTTCGTTTCTTTTTGTCTAAGTTTCAGAATTAATGTACAGTTCTCGTAGCTACCGCCCTCCGCCCTCTTACCTGCAAGAAAGAAAGCCCCAGAGGGCTCTCTTTCTGTACGATATTTTCCGGAGAAGCTTCTGAACTGAAAGCCAGCCCCCTCTCTCCTTTCTTGTTTTCTTCTTTAATAAAAATGCTTCGCTCTAAAAATTTCTTCCGTTTCCTTCCTTCTCTCTCCAGTGCTTCAGTGTCCTTTGTTTCATTATTTCTCTTTAATTGGGTTTTTATTCGGAAATTGTTTTTTTTTTTTTTTTTTTTGGATGTATCTATCTATTGTGGAGGAAACCAGTCGGCGTAGTTGAGGACCCATGAGGAGAAGGAGGGTGGCGGTGACGCGACGCCGGGACGGTGAGCTGACCCCGGGGCCGGCCGGGGAAGGGGGAAGTGGCGTGGAAGAAGGCTGCACGTGGTGAGTTGCGGTGGTCCTTCACCTCTAGCCCTCTCCGAAAAATTAAATAACTAAACCAATTATATATATTTATTGAGTTAATTATAGAATAAGCAAATAAAAATAAATTATTATATTAAGTAGTTTGTTTCCTCGAGAGCACTTTCTGCCATCATTCCGCCCACCATCTGCCTTGTTTCGCATCGTGCTTCCACGTGTCAT
This sequence comes from Cocos nucifera, assembly GCA_006176705.1. NCBI lineage: Eukaryota > Viridiplantae > Streptophyta > Magnoliopsida > Arecales > Arecaceae > Cocos > Cocos nucifera. Next base: position 11,599 of record QRFJ01002054.1, on the reverse strand, counting down.
CTCATCATCTGACCGGAGTGTGGCTTGTATATCAAATAAAACTAAAAAAAGATACAAAAGTTTTTTTTGACGAAGGCGCTCCTCTTTTTCTCAAATGCACCTCTTCTTTTGTTTCTCAGCCAAAATGACATGACGAAAAGGGGTGAACGGGAAAGAGGAGTGAATGTATTTATAGAACCTTTTATTCTAATAAAGGTCGTGTGGGATTGCTTTGGATCTGATGCACATCGCACAGCACGTCTGGTAACGGGGCTTAATGCGGGGAGGCGTTGCAGAGAAGGAACGTCACATTGCTGATTTTTTTTTAAAAAATACGTACGTAGTTTACTGATTTCTCCTCCTTTTGCTCCTGTAGCTGACCTTCAAGCAAAAAAATCTATACCCCTTATCTCTCGGGCGGGTGCGGTGCTTGACTGCATACTAACGATATTCTAAAAGAAAATTTTTAAAAAAATATTGTTCAAATATTGTTTTTTACATTATTAATAATAAATAAATAGATCGAGCATTATAACTTTTTCATAATTTATTTATGTCTTTTTCTAGAAAGCCTTCAAAAGTCACGGAGGCGGATTCTGTTTCGTCACAGACGTAGCTTGGGGCGACCCTCTCCTTATCAATAAATGGACGAGCCCTTTAAGCTATTGTTCCTATGTAGTGTACTTTTAGATGACGGTTTTGCTATTTTTATTCCTGTTCTTTCTTATCCATACAATAATTTCTTAACTTATATTTTGGTTTTCTAAAAAGCCTTTCTGGATGCCACTTTGAATTTTGAATCTTTATGTTTGGACAAACGATCCAAAATGCAAAACTTGTGTCCCTGCCAAACAAGACCTTTTTGGGGATGAAATTATGATTATTGTAACGTGTCATTTAGAAATATAAACCGACCAGCCCATGAATTCTATTTTGCTTTCGTTCCTTGCATATTCTCAAGCTCATTTTCGGATATTTTACGTACTCTTATTGCATCCCTAATGTCATTAGCTCTTAAAATGATAAAAATGAAGGAAAATGTAACATGACGCTGCTATTATTAAAAATAGTTATGCAACATAAAAGCTGCAATTATAAGCCATTAGTTGAACAGGTGTTGGCATGATCTTATGGAAATAGTTTGAATGATGATACATTATATTCAATATTTATTTTCTCAAAAGTGGATAGGGATCATCTCATACTTTCCAATGTTTCGTGTATATGGCATCACGCTCATAAGCTGCATTTTGGGGTGTGTGGAGCGACATACAGGGTTATGCTGAATTTTATCAGTTGTCCCTCCATTAGTAGGGGAGACTGGGAGAGCAATTAAGAACCGCAATTTCTATTAATGAGTGTGCCACATAAATTAGATGGATGATGAAGATAATGATTATAATAGTTATTATTATTATCGATGTTGTCATTATGATAATTATTATCATCATTATTTTTATTTAATATGCGATAAAATGCATGGCAACAAGGGCGTGGAGTATTAAAGATATACCTCGGAAGCAGTCCGAGATCTGCCCTTCGTGACGTGGCATGGAAGGGGAATCGATGTGAGAGTATCAAGGGTTGGGAAAATGTGGGTTGGGGGTAACATTTCTTGCCAAGTGATTAAATAGATGAGGTTGGGGGTAAATAATATTCCATACTCAACCGTGTTGGGTAACTTCTGTTGTTTATTCCTAATGAGACGTGGATGACCTCATGGAATCTTTGAGAAAAATGTACTCGTGATTAGTCCCAATCCTTGACTCTAGATTATATTCAAGGCATTTTGTTGGAAGGAGTTGGATTTTCGAATGGAAATGAGTGATTTCATTTTAGTTATTTGGTTGAAGAAAATTCTATTTCTATTATAATTTGAAGAGAATAAAAATATTTTAATTCTTCAAAATTTTATTTTTATTTTTTTCTGATATTCAAATTTGATTTCGATTCCGATCATGAGCCAAATATTTTGGATGGGATAGAAAGCGATTCCTATTCTAATTCGACTCCAATCGTCAATCAAGTGTATCTTCAATGTATGGATGGCATTATGTTGGTAAAGCTAGCTATACGATCAACTTTTATGCAGCATCGTGTCAAAAAAAAGATAGGTATAGATGTAGTGATTGATCAAATGAATGAAGATATACTTTGAAGAAAACTACTATAAATGAAATCGTGAGTCATGGACATGAGAGATTGGATAGTTTACATAATTGAATATGACATTTTATTGTGATTGCCATTTGTTCACTCATTTTGTTATAGGATTTTTCTATAAATGAAATAATAAAAAGTGACATGATAAGCGGCAAATGATATCTTATCTTTTTTAATTATTTTTTGAATGGGGGGTTGTTTTTATTTATTTATTATGAATAATGGGACAAGCTAGATAAGGAACAAAAATCATATGGGATAGGCACAAAGAAAAAATTATGGGACGTGCTTTATAGTTAGCTATATTTTTTTTAATACTAATCTTAAAGAATAAGCCTACAAATCAAAGATTTTTCTACTAACAAAATTATTAGTCTTGCGATTAAAAAAAATGGCATTCTTTTTCTTTTTTATTTTTAGCACATACTTTTTACCAATACATTATATATGATCATGATATGATACACATCAAATAAATTAGTCATCAAGTGAGTTAATACTATAATTTTTAGAATATAGAATTTACCAATACACAGTACATAATCAAGTGATACATACTTAGTAACTCAATCATCTAGTAATCCAATATGTACCTATAAATAAATTGATATATAATTTTTAAAATATTATATTTATTAGTACATACTACATGGTCTAATGATACATATGGCTTTCTAATATATCATTAAGGCTTTCTAATACATACCTAACAATGATTCAATATATATCTTCCGATAAAAGATAGATCCTACAAACTATATATCGATTTACCTCGAGATGTATATTAAATCATTGCTGGATATATGTCAAAGAAGGTTGCAGTATGTCTCAAAAAGTCAATGAGTGTATATTATCATATCATGTAGCATGTACTAGCGAACATAATATTCTGAAAATTATATATTAATTTATTTAAAAATATGTATTGGATTACTAAATAACCAATTTACTAAATGTATATCACCTAACTGTATACTATATATTGATAAACTCCATCTTCTGAAAATTATATATTAATTTATCTAAAGGTGTGTGTTAAATTATTACTAGATGTATATTAAAGAAGCTTATAGTATGTATCAGAAAGTTAATGAGTATGTATCACTATACCATGTAATATATATTAATGAATATAATATTTTAAAAATTACGTATTAATTTATTTGAAGATGTGTATTAAGTTGTTAGATGATTGATTTGCTAAATGTATATCATTTGACTATGTGTTGTATATTGATGAGCTTTATATTCTGCAAGCTTATATTGATTTTTCTGAATGTGTGTATTAACTTACTTGATGATTAATTTATTTGGTGCGTATATCACTATACCATTTGGTTATATAGTACGTATCGATAAAAAGCATATTATAAAAAAGAGAAAGAAATGAAATACTATATTTTTTTCATCTTTAATTATGAGACTATTGACTTTGTTAGTAGATGGAGACTTTAATTTTTTAGATTTATTTTTTAAGGTTGGTATCAGAAGAAACATGATAAAATAAGAAATCTATTTCATATGATATTTTATAGTATCCATTCTATATAATTTTTGTTCCTAGATAAACAAATGAGGGATTGGACAATTTTTTTGTTATTGTTATATTAATACCACCAGATGCTCAATAAATGCCAACAAAGCCTCCTCTCATTTATAAGATAGTGCTGACTTGTTCGTAATCTTATTGTTCATAGATGGTTGTGGCATTCTTTTGGAAATTTATAATTGGAACCCTGTCACCCTTGTTCCCACACTCAACCTCTCTTAAGTAGAGAGAAGCGACGATTACTACTAGCTAGCCAAAATAAAGTAAGGTAGGATATAAACTTTTTTTTCAAATTTGAAAAGAAATTCAAGATCTTTTTAAATATATAGGAACTCTAAAATTACATAATTGGTTAAATTACATGGACAATCGGAATCTCAAGAAAAAGAATTTTTATAATTTATTAATATAGTATATTGATATATTTACAATATATTAATATAATATTAGTATAATACATCCATATATTGATATCTTTAGTATATTAATTAAATGATATAATTAGTATAATATTAATATAGTATAAGTAGGGGCATTTTCATGAGGTAATGACAATTTCAGATCACTTTCTCTCTTGAAAAAATAGGTGTGGGATCCAAATTAACTTACCATCTTTTTTATTTTCTTTTTATACGAAACATAATAATCTAATTTATTTTCTATGCCAGATTTTTCTCAACTAAATAAACTCTAAATATATAGTCTCCAGAATTATCATAATCAATCAAATTACATAGATAATAGAAATCTTAAAATAAAATTACTGTCCAAGCTAATGGCTTTCTATATGGACCATGTCAACAAGTTAATTGCTTGATTTACTTTTATATTAACATGGAAAGTAGCAAGGCAATAAGGTTCAGGAAGATACACAAAAAATAAAAAAGTATTGAATAATAAAGAATAATTATGTTATTTTAGCCTTTACAAAAACTACAATTGCTAAGTCTCCTTCAAGCTAAAAATCAAAAGTAGTTCAATAATTATGGTCATTACTTCCTCTTAACTCTTCTTGCAACTAGCTGGGAGAACAAAATGATAAACAAAATACAAATCCATAGCATAAAAGGTCTTATCAATATGGTCCCTAATTAGGCACCACTATATCCCCCATCTTCTAGACCAACATTCAAGTTTATATTCAAAACAAAATATCGGTATAGTGCAAGATATATGCACATATTGTGAGCACACTTCCATATGATCTCTCATTTTTGGTTTCCAATTCTTAGAAATAAGCATTATATAGGTAATGCTGAGCATCATTTTTTTTAGAAAAAAAGTTTTTATAACATTTTAAACAAAAAAATTACTTTTTGAAAAATAAATATTTAATAATTATTTAATATTTTTTTATAAGAAAAATATCTAATTTCTAGCTACCATTTTCCTAAAGTGGAGGTAATTGCAAAAGTGCTAGAAAGATAGGAAGGTTTAAAAAAATCTTAACAAAAAATAATAAAAAAAATTTTTTTTACTAAGATGGAAAATTTATATTCAACAAGTATGAATATAATTCAAAAAGTGAATATCCTGAAATGACATTGATAAAAAAGAATGACATAGTAAATCAAAAAAAAAAATTAGGCACACCTTCGCACTTCGGCCTAAAATATCTCCAATCCCTATCACTTACTCCGATGATCTGATGAGTTTAGCCGTACATCCATGCTCATGATTCAGTATTTTGAGTATTTACACTAATAAGTCATCTAAAATGAGAACGGCTAATTTTTAGCAATGAGCGGGTTTCACTATACATCTTTTCATTGCATCAATAATAGAAAAATATTTAGGAACTGTTCAAAGGCTCACAAAATTCATGGGTCCACTCCATCATAATCAATTAATTTTTATGCTTGACAAAAAAATTTGTAAATTATGACAATCTCTGGATAAATGGTGTGGGCCATAGCTTTTTTCCTTTTTTGGTTTTTACTTCCTGTAGCAATAACATAAAATTGGGAAAGAAGCGAACCTCTTTCCCTAGATGCCATGTAGGGCCCATTCTTTTATGGATAAATATCATGAAAAAGTTGATTTACTTTTTCATTGATGCTTACCCATGTTCTCACATTTTTCAAGATGGAAAAGTTACTTTTCTTTGGATAGCATTTACCCATGAAATGGAGGAAAATCTTACCAATTTAGGAGATGGATAAATCATTTTTCCATCAACCGAAAAAATAACTATTTTAATTCATTCCTACCATACCCTTAACCTTATAATATAATATAATGTAATGTAGTGTAATTTAATGTAATATAATATAATATATTATATTATGATAATAATATAATATAATACATCATAATAATAATATAACATACTATGATATATAAGAATATTTATATTAGATATTATAATATATTATTATAATATAATATAATATAATAAATATGATATAGAATATTATATTATAATAAATTATTATAATATATTATAAAATATAATATAATAATAATAATATAATATATTATTATATATAATAATATATATTATATTATATTATTATAATATTATAATAAATTACTATACTATACTATATAATATTATTATAATATATTATGATAATATAATACTATAATAATATAATAATATATTATTATATATAATAATATATATTATGTTATATTAATATAAGATATTATAATAAATATAATATAATATATATATATAATATAATATATTATTATATTATTATATAAAATAATATATTATTATATTATTATACATAATAATATTATATAATACTACAATAATATATATATTAATATAAAATTAATAATATTATATTATATTATATTATTATAACATGATATAGAATATTATATTATAATATTATAATAAATTATTATAATATATTATATCATATTATTATAATATATTATGATAATATAATACTATAATAATATAATAATATATTATTATATATAATAATATATATTATATTATATTAATATAAGATATTAACATAATATAATATTATATTATTGGGGATAAATCTCGCTTCCGTTGAAGTCCAGTTTGGTGCTTAGCCTGATGCAGTTGGTAATCACGGAAAAGCTTCGATTAAAAATTTTCTTCATAACGACCGATCCCACTCGATCTCATCCAGCAGTCGAACTCATTCAGTAGCCGAACTCCTCCAACTATCAAGCCCAATCGAACTCCTCCAGCTGTCGAACCCAATCGAACTCCTCCAACTATCGAACCCAATCGAACTCCTCAGCGGTCGAGCCCCAGTCGAACTCTTCCAACAGTCGAACTCCTTCTAAATTTCTCCAACAGTCGGGCTTCTACAGGAGCCAAATTTTTTTCAAATTTCTTCTTTAGTCGGACTTCTACGGAAGTCGAACTCCTTCCAAATTCCTCTTTTAGTCGGACTTCTATGGAAGCCGAACTCCTTCCAAATTTTTTCTTCAGTCGGACTTCTACGGAAGCTGAACTTCTTTCGAATTTTTTCTTCAGTTGGACTTCTATGGGAGCCGAACTCCTTCCGAACTCCTCCAGCAATCGGATTCCTTCAAGAGCCGAATTTCTTCTGAACTCCTCCAACAGTCGAATTCTTCCAGGAGTCGAACTCCTTCTAGATTTTTTCTTCAGTCGGACTTCTACGGAAGTCGAACTTCTCTTCTTCAGCAATCAAATTTCTTCAGGAGTCGAACTCATTTCGAACTCCTCCAGCAGTCGGATTCCTTCAGGAGCCGAACTTCTTCTAAACTCTTCTAACAATCGGATTCCCCCAGAAGCCGAACTTTCTTCGAACTTCTCCAATAATCGGATTTTTTCAGGAGTCAAATTCCTTTCAAATTTTTTCAGCAGTCGAATTTCTCTGAGAGTCGGACTCCTTCTAAACTCCTCCAGCAGTCAAATTTCTTCAGAAGCCAAATTTCTTTTGGACTCCTCCAGCAGTTGGATTCCTACAGGAGCCGAACTTCTTCCAAACTTTTTTTTTAAATGGATTTTTACAGACGATCTCACTATTGAACGATTATAATTATCATTTATCAGGATAGTTATGATTATCATTTATCAGGATGATTATGATTGACATTTATTAGGATGGTTATGACTGTTATTTATCAGGACAGTTACAACAAGCTTCGTCTATAAAAAGAGATCCTTCGGATATATTTTCTCTAAGCTCTTTTCTCTTTCTCAAAATTCTATCGAATTCTTTTTTGAACACTCCATTTCTATTAACCAAAAGAGCTAACTTGACCATCGGAGGATCCTACCAGAGCTACCACTATCGACTTCAGATGGAACTTTATTTTATAGGTCATCGATGATGACCTCATCTTTCTCGACTTCAGATTGATCCGACGTCAACCAAATTCTGCACCAATAGAATTGACATTAGAGGAAGGGCCCTCTATTCTTGAGGTTCTCTTGATGTTAAAGGAGTGCTCAGTAACGATCTAGAGTTCTTTCTCAAAAAAATATCTCTTAAAAAAACTTTGACCCGACGATCAACGACCTCTACAATTAGATCCCATCTAGATACATCCATTTTCGCTCCAGCTCTGGTAACTCAAGCTCCACCTACAGCTATGGTGGATGCAGAGTAGTTCAACTTATTGGTCCAACAAGTCTGTGGTCTCATAGAGGCGGTGCAGGCCATACATCGATAGGCTCTGACACAAATTCAACTAGAGCAGATTTTTTCGAAGCCCCATGATCCGATTAAAGAACGATCGATTTGGGTTAGCCGATCGATGACCTCCAAAAAGAAATAGAGGATGGAGAGCCATAGCTCAAATCATGATTCGATCCCGAAAGAAGCTTTGCTCCCATTCCATCAAAAAACTTTAGAGATCAACGATCGTGAATATCTCCTCAATCAAAGGCTCCAAAAAATGAGCCGATGGATCGAAGAGCTCTATCATACTCCTCCCATACATAATAATAATATTTGCACTGATCCTCCTTTTTCTCAAGAGATTATGCAAGAATCTATCTCGTCGAACTTCAAACTTTCATAATTTAAGAGTTACAATAGAACCACCGATCCAATCGACCATCTGAAGGCCTTCCAGATAATGATGTTGCTCCACGGTGTGCCAGATGCTATTTTGTGTCGGACTTTTTCGTCCACCCTCAAGAGGGCCATTAGGAACTGGTACTCGATACTTAAGTCAGGTACCATCTTTTTCTTTGATCAGATGAGCCATCAGTTCATGGCTCACTTCGTCGGTAGCCAACATCTGCATCGAGGTTTTAATTTTCTGATGAACATCAAGCAGAAAGAGGAAGAATCCATCTGAGCTTATGTCATCCAATTTAATACCTCTGCATTGGAGGTCCAAAATTTGGACCAATCCATCGCCATGGCCGCACTCAAGGCCAGCCTTCAAAAGAATGATTTGCTATTCTTCCTAAAAAAAAAGTAATATAGAAACTTCATCGATATGCTAGCTCGGACTGAAGGTTACGTCCAAGCTGAAGAGGCCATCAAGGCCAAGAATGTTGAAGCCTTTGGTAAACGGCGAATCGACGAATCGGGCGGGCCCATCGAGGAAGGAAAGCTGAGTGAAGCTCGACCATGCTCCCAAACTTTCTCTAAGCGCAAGCGAGTTCGAACTCCTCTCCAGGCTCGGAGGTAGGGAAGCCTGGACAGAAGGGCACAGCGGGGTTCTCTTCAATGAAGATTTTATAACTACGCCCCTCTCAATGCTCCAAAAACCTAAGTACTGATGGAAATCGGAAAGTAATTATCGAGATCGAAAAGAATGCGCTCTCACCCCAGCAAGCGCAATCCTAACAACTTCTGTCTTTATCATCGTGATCACGATCAGAACACTGAGGAATGTATCTAACTCTAGGATGAGATCGAGGAGCTCATTAGACGAGACAGACTAGACCGATTCCTATGGTAATGGCCTGAAGGATGGAAAGATCGATCGAGGGCATTGCCACAGTCTAAGCCACCAAGAAGGAAGGATCAACAAAGAGATCGACCATCTCTCGGCATCATCAACGCAATCTCAGGAGAACTTCGATAAGGAGAGGTCGATGGATCCGAGGGATCAGCGAAGAGATGAAAAACTGGAGAACCCATAACTTTCACAGAGGCAGATGCTCTGGAGGTCCAATTTCTGCATAATGATGCGATTGTAATCTTTTTAAACATTGTTGACTGTGATGTACACAGCATTTTGGTAGATAATGGAAGCTTGACCGACATATTATTTTATGATGCTTTCTCGAAAATGTTCTTACTTAATAACCACTTGGGGCCTATGAACTTTTCGTTGATAGGCTTTACTAACGATGCCGTACCAGTTGAGGGCATAATAACTTTGGCCGTGACTGTAGGATAATGTCCGAAATTGACTAAGGCATAGGTCAATTTTTTAGTCGTAAGGACTCCATTCGTCTATAATGCTATTCTCAGCCGACCTGATCTAAATGCACTTCGGACAGTATTATCCACTTATTATTTGAAGATGAAGTTTCTAACAAGTTATGAAATTGGAGAGATCAGAGAAGATTAAGCTCTAGCAAGGCACTGCTACTCAATTGCTCTACAAAAGGAAGCATAGTCTGACCCTTATCCTATTGACGGGCTAGATGTTCACAATGACTTTACCGAAGAACGGGATGAGCCCTTAGGAGATCATGTGACCATCCCTCTGAATGACAAAAATGCAGAGCATATGATGTAAATTGGCTCCAATCTAGAAGATGAAGTTTAGAAGTAGCTCATCACCTTCTTACGGAGGAATGCCGACGTCTTTGCCTGGGTTTCGCTAGATATGCCTAAGATTGATGCCGAGCTTATGGAACATCGGCTGGCCATTGACCCTAAATATCGACCAGTGAAAGAAAGAGTTCAAGATTATGCACCAAAAAGATAGAAGGTAATAGCAGAAGAAGTCGACAAGCTTCTCAACGTCAGATTTATCCTAGAAGTTAGCTATCCGACTTGGGTTTCAAATGTGGTTCTGGTCAAGAAAGCCAACGGTAGGTGGAGGATGTGCATCGACTTTAAGAAGCTAAACAAGGCCTACCCAAAAGACAACTATCCACTATCTAGGATTGATCAACTGATAGACGTAACCTTGGGCCACGAGCTCCTCACCTTCATGGATACCTTCTTCGATTATAATCAGATACGGATGGTACCGAAGGATGAAGAGAAAACTGCTTTTGTAACTAACCGTGGTCTTTATTGTTATAGGATTATGTCCTTTGGACTCAATAATGCAGGAGCAACGTACCAGCATCTGGTTAACAAGATCATCAAGAAGCAGATCGACCACAACATGAAGGTGTACGTAGATGACATGCTCGTCAAAAGTTGAGCTTCTATAAACCACCTCGTCGATCTCGAAGAGACCTTCAGCGCACTCAAGAAGCACAAGATAAAGCTGAATCCAACCAAGTGCACCTTTAGTGTGACCTCTGAAAAGTTTCTGAGGTTTATGGTATCGAAGTACGGGATTGAAGCAAATTCAGAGAAAATCCGAGCTATTCAAGAGACGACCGCTCCAAAGACAATCAAAGAAGTTCAGTGCTTGATTGGAAAAATGGCATTCCTAAATCACTTCGTCTTGAAATCGATCGAGCGATGCATATCCTTCTTCCAAGTTCTCAAGCAATCAAAGAATTTTTGTTGGACGACGGAATGCCAATGAATGTTTGAGGAGCTCAAAAACTACCTTGGCTCGTCCCCACTGCTGGCAAAATCAAACTTGGAGAAAAATTATTCTTGTACCTAGCGGTCTCTCTGACGACCTTGGAAGCAGTCCTAGTCAAGGAGGAAGCAAAGATACAGCGGTCGATCTACTACATAAGTCGGATCCTAAGGGATGCAGAGATTAGATACTCTAAGCTGATAAAATTGGCTTACTCTCTTCTAATTACTGTCAAAAGGCTCCGACCTTACTTTCAGGGGCACA
>QRFJ01002053.1:122258-161079 GCA_006176705.1 Cocos nucifera | reverse complement strand
ATCAGGAGCTGAATGCAGAACCTCTTAGATGCAGCTATCGCGTGTTAATCTTCTAATCTTGAGCCTCGATCAGATTAGGGTTTAGTGAACTCATCAACCCTAGTTCTATATAGGATTAACTCACTCGATAATCGATGTGAAAACCTAAATAGAAACTCTTTCTATTATTTCACTCTACCCAGCCATGGAGCTTTTGGGCTTGTATTCTCATGATCACCATTAGGCTGCTCCTCTACCACAGGTAGATAGATTCCATCTTAATGCATCCAGTTCCTACAATGAACATGCTATAGCCAACATACACCTCAGGGTTATATGGCTAGGAGACTGAGTTATGATGTAGTCAAAATGGTAACACCCTCAAGGTGAACTGTCGATGCACCTCAGGTCAAAAGAACCAGATACACACTATAGCATCGAGTCAGTCATTGATGAGAAGGTAGACTTCCTAATGACTACTCGAAGGTGGTCACGCTCAGTTGCCCTCATTCTCTAACGAGTAATCTATACTCCGCTCTGATGTCTCCACACCGTAGACTCAAGACTCATCTACTAAAGAGAAGCGATTGTACACAAACCTTCTGATCAATCACCATCTCGTGATGATCCTATGGTCGGAAGCAATTTTATGAGTTAATCATGATTATTCATGTCTTAAATTTTTAATTCTTAAAAATATAAATTATCATTACTATTAAGTCAAAGGATGTATCATAGACACTAAATACACATATGTGATAGAAAATAATCCATTTTATTGATTTTAATCAAAATTATAATTTTGCCCTTAGAAGTGTATTACAAGTGTCTGTCAATTCTGGCTTCTAGAGCACATATATCTAACATACTCAAGGTGGTCATGCTTAGTGTCCTCATTCTCTAACGAGTATCTGTACTCTTGCACTGGTGTCTCTACATCGTAGACTCAAGACTCATCTACTACATAGAAGCGATTGTACACTAATCTTTCGGATCAATCACCATCCTCATGACGATCCTACGGTCAGGAGCATTTTATGAGTTAATAAAGAAAATTTATATCTTAAATTTTTAACTCTTGAAAATATGAATTATCATTATCATTAACTCAAAGGATGTATCACAGAAACTAAATACACATTTGTGATAGAAAATAAATTATTTTATTATTTATAGTCAAAATTTTAATTTGCCCCTAGAAGTGTATTACAAGTGTCAGCCAATTCTGGCTTCTAGGGTACACATATCTAATAGGTATGGCATGTAGATGAAGTTTAGGGGTACATTTTACTGAACATGATCCAACTATGTAGCTCTCTATTATCTAGTGTTGCTTACGAAGTATATTGATATAAGTATCCCTTGGATCTGAGATCACCATGGTGACTTACAAGCAACTCACTGCACTTAGGTGCCGAACTACCTAAATTTTTAATTCAGTGATAGAAGGTTACTAGGTGCAGTCAAGTACTTATTTTATCGATGTGTGAGTTAAGATGGAATTAACCCCTCCAATTGTTGGAGCAGATGCATCACTATATTTTAATTTAGCAAAACCATAGCATGGGTGGTTCATTCGATGAATATTAAATTTTGAAATATACTTTAGATGACTTTTTTAGGATTGACAGTTAAATCCTCGATTATCCTTGGAGCATTAAGGTCAAGGGAATGAATTATACAGTAACCATATGCCATAAGTTTGTCGATATTGCATTGCAACTATTTGACCTATTCGGATGTCGGGTACTATTGCTAGATGGTCACATCGATTGGTATAAAAAATTGATTCTTGTGCTACTAACTTAGGATTCAAATCTATAGGGTCACACATGATAGGAGTTTCTACCTGATCTGATAGCTGATCAAGAGTCCTAATGGTCTGAGACTCTATGGTCAAGAGTTCCATTGGACTGAAACTTTATCTTTATAATTTCAATTGAACTAGGACTCTGAGTCTTGCTTGTCTGGTACTCTATGATTAAGAGTTTCACTAGTCTAAAAATCTATGATCATAAGTTTCATTCATTTGTGATACTTTGACCAAGAGTCCCACTCGTTCGGGACTCTTCGATCAAGAGTTTCATGTAGATAGGATTCTATTTCCCAAACACCCAACCAATTGAGACTCTATATTTATTAGAGGATTAATTAGTAATTAGATTGTTAATTAGCTCAATTTGATTGAGCAATAAAAATTCGATCAAATCTAATTGAATTTGATTTGATTGGGTTTGACCCGATTAGGTCATAAGTTGACCTAATCACTATCGAAGATTCGATCTTAATTTAATCAGGACCTGGACTTAATTAATTTTTAATTTAATTAGAATAGATTAAATCTAATTTAGTTAGGTTTGACCTAGTCTAATTGAGTCTGAAAAATTGGTTTGGTTGAAACTAATTTGGACTAATTCAAAATGAGTTTGAATTTCAAATTTCCTTCTCCTTGCGCCTTGACCTTTTGATGCATGTTTTTTCTCCATGCACATTAGGAATGTACGTGGGATTTCCCACACTCAAAAGAGAAGTGTGCACCCTCTTGTATCTTCCTTTGACCTAGTCCAATCATTGGATGAGGTTGAGTTCATTTGAATTTCAAATTCAAATGAATTGGTTAGCTTTCTTTTGCCTCACCTTATCTTTTCTCCATGCCTCCCTTCCTTCATCGCACATTTTTTTTTATTTTTCTCAAGTGTAGGCACATAGAAGGAGAGTCCTTCTATGTCAAACTCTTAGGAGGGGGTGTTGGAAAAGGATAAGAAGAAATTTTATTTAAATTCAACTTGAATTGGTTGAAACAAGTTCAACCAGTTATCTTATCCATTCCCCACATTGCCATGCATTTGTCGCACAATATTTTGGGCAATTTCTAAGTGAGGGTGAGAAGAAGGAGAGTCCTTCTACTCATCACCCACTTGGATGAAGTGATGGAAGTGGATAGACTTCCATTTGAATTCAAATTCAAGTGGGCAGTTGAAATAGTGGGAGTTTGAAATTGTTTCAACTGCCCATACTTATCTCCTCCCATGCATTTTGCCCATCAAATTATTGCTAATAAATAGGGAAAATTTTTTAGGCATGCATGAGAATGAGAGGAGGCTTCTTGAGGAAGAATTTGAGATAGGGGGTGCAAGTTTTGAGAGAAGAAAATTCAAAAGTGAGGGTAAAGTTTCTCTTGTGGCAATTTTTCCTCACTACCACTTCTTTCATTTTTCTCTGTTTGGTCACCCATCTGAAAAATATTTTTGAGAGTCGATGTATGGCAAGGGGAGAGTCCCTCTACTCATGAAAATTTGTTTCATGGAAAAATTCCATTGAGAGAGGCTGTGAGAGTGTTTCCAGGAGTTAGGGTGTTTTGGGTGTGTGAAACCTTAAAATTGGGACTCAAGGTTCGGATGGATAGGTTGAGCACTGTGAATACCCAATCACCACCAAATTTGACACACCACCTCATCATCCTCCAATGTCCATCTTCTAATTTTTTGGAGTATTTAGGAGGTCAGAAAGAAGGTAATTGATTAGATCGATCAAGATCAACCATTGAAAGCCCTGGAGAGGAGCTAGCACTCTAGTGGAGCTGGTTTGGATCAGGAGCTCTGTGTGGACCGTCGATAGAGGCCAGACAAGTATGCAGCTATAGTGTGACATCATGGGCTTCCTCCTATATATTTGAATCTTGGAGATTGTCTACCCGTGCATAAGTATTGTGTTCTAAACATAAGTTAATCATTGAATATGATTTGCTGATCGATCGCATTTAAATTTTCTATAACATATTAGAATGTCTAGATCCTAAGTAGGATTTTATTATTTAATCATAGCATGCATAGAATTAATAGTAGATTAATTTTAACTTCTATTATAATAAAATTCTGAAAATGCATGCTTTAACCTTGCTAGATTTCCAATAGAGATATATGGAAAGCATGTGTAGAATAGATCTATAGTCATATATGTGATGTTGGAGAGAAAATAACTCCTGCCAAAGTTCAATAAGAAGTTTCGATCTATGTTATTTCATATCAATATGATTCAAACTTCACTAAGCTGATCTCTTACTCTAATTCAATTCAAAGAAGTTGACCTTCAGACCATGTATGCTGGTTGATCTTCTCAGTTGTAACCATCCGCTCTCTTTCAATGATTGTAGAGTGCTGCCAAGGCATGATGAACTTCGTTCGGCCAAATTTGAATAGTGAAGGACGTGTTAACTAACTTAGGTCCTAATGTTAGCAAAATCCTATCGAATATTAAACTCTAACATCGTCTGATTTCATTTATGGTAGACCTCGAGTGCAGCCAAATTTCTTTATGGTAGATAGCATATCTTATTAACCTTACATCAGAGACCCCATCCGGCTAAATTTCTCTATAGTCAAATTCTATTCCAGTGAAACTTCTTTGTTCTACTTTACGGATAGTGGCTAACCTTGAGTGTGGCCAAATTTCTTCATCCCTTTCTAACAATTGTAGATCTAGCCAGCTTGTATCATGCATATTGGCTAGACGAGTTTGAATAGTGAAAGAACTTCATCATCAGCATAAATCTGATTTTTAATCCAAAATAGCAATCATTGCATAGATAATGAATCACAGCACTCCTTCAATCCGAACTTTAGGTCAATCTTGAAGGCAGCAAAACTCCTCAAAGATGATAGATCGTGATACCATCGTTAAAATACCATAATTATCAATTTAATTTTGACTTTTTTTTTTAAATAATTTAAAGTCTCAATTCAAAGAAGTCGACCTTCAAACCATGGATGCTAGTTGATCTTCTCAGTTATAACCATCCGCTCTCTTTCAATGACTATAGATTGCTGTCAAGGCATGATGAACATCATCCGGCCAAACTTAAGTAGTGAAGGACGTGTTAACTAACTTAGGTCCTAATATTAGCAAAATCCTATTGAATATTAAACTCTAACACCCTCTGATTTCATCTATGGCAGATCTCGAGTGCGACCAAATTTCTTTATGGCAGATAGCATATCTTATTAACCTTACATCAGAGACCCCATCCAGTCGAATTTCTCTACAGTCAAATTCTATTCCAGTGAAACTTCTTTGCTCTACTTTACGGATAGTGGGTAACCTTGAGTGTGGCCAAATTCCTTCATCCTTTTCTGACAATTGTAGATCTAGCTAGCTTGTATCATGCATATTGACTAGACGAGTTTGAATAGTGAAAGAACTTCGTCATCAGCATAAATCTGATTTTTAATCCAGGATAGTAATCACTGCACATATAATGAATCATAGCACTCCTTCAATCTAAACTTCAGGCCAATCTTGAAGGCAGCAAAACTCCTAAAAGATGATAGATCGTGATACCATCGTTAAAATACCATAATTATTAATTTAATTTTAACTTTTTTTTTAAATAATTTAAAGTGCATAGATAATAGTGAGTCGGATCGAATCCATAGGAAGGTAGTGATTTTATTTTGAAATCATTGATTTTTTTATGAAAAGAAAAGGAAAAGAGTTTGGAATTAAAATTTAAGTCAAAAAATAAAGTTGTAGAAATTAAATAATGCAAAAAAATAAACTTGGTACCAAGATCTACTATTTAGATCTTAGCATCTACTTGCAAGAATTAAAGAGTAATTAAAATAAAGCAGCAAACTTTAAAGAGCAAGAAATTAAAGAATAGAAATTAAAAAAATAATAAATTAAATTTTATATTAAAATTAAAACTTAAAATTCAAATACAATAATTGAAAGGAAAATAAAAAGACATAAAAACTAAAAAAAACTCTTAATCTTTAAATCAGCAGTGGTGTAGAGATGGCATAAAAGTCTGGCTCTTCTTCTCGGCATAATTTACCTTGAAGCAACCTTCAGCCAAAGCCTCATTCCCATCCCTTACCGTAGCTTCTCCTAGATCAGATGTCTCAACTTTAGGGTCCTAGGGTTTTTAAATAGGTGTTGGAAGGCTGGAGACTGTTCTGCTAGGCAATATAGGGCTAAAGCTTCGTATAGATCCTTATTAATGAAAAATTTGAGTAAAACATGGTTTGAAACTCTACCTGGATGAATTCTGATGAGTCCCATAATTTCTGACCATTAGATCTTGATCAAATGATCCAAAAAATGCCAAAATTGGATGTGTAATGGCCCAGATCAAGTCGGATTAAATTCTGACTATTGGATCATGCTTGATGGAGGATTTTTAGCCATCGAATCATTGCTAGGTGCCTTAATCATCATTGGGAGCTTCCAGGACCGTCGAATCATTGCCTGGCACAAGCACTACCGTTGGATGAAGATCTGGTGCTGATCGACTTTGAATCAAAGTAGGAAAAGACGTGGATCATCCGATCTTGACCAGAATCCACCATATCCATCCGATCGTGCACTTACTATTCCCATGGACCACGTGGATCGACTGTATCATAGACCTCAACCAATCAACGTTGACCTTAGCTTGTGAAATTATGAAATTGCCCCTGTACGCCACAATGAATTTTATATAAACCTCTTAAGGGTCTTGGTCCACCATGTAGCATCCTATGATTGGCTGTTTGGTGCTGAGTTGGCACACGATCTATCGTAGACCCTGTAGTCTATTGATGTCATGGTGACATTAGCACTGGAGGGGAATTAGGTTGGTGGGCTGGCTGTGTGCATGGGCTTTGGACTTTGGGGGCCGCCTTCTTTGGTTGGGCCAACTTGCTGGCACACTGACTGAGTTGGGATGCGCTAACTTCTCTGGCATGGTTGAGCACGCCAACTAAGTCGACTGAGCTGACTGAGCTGATTTAATTTTTTATTTTATTTATTTTTTTAAAATTTATATTGGATTCATTTAACTTTGATTCACTTCAAATTTATTTTGTTGTGACCAAAAAATGAGATCATTTTATTGATGAACTTATTTTTAATTAAATTAATAAAAAATATTAATTCTTAAAAATATATATAAATTAATTAATAAATTAATATTTTTAATAATAAATTTGTGATACTTATCACACCCTCTAACTTACTCGTTGCTAGTCTCTTAATAATGTAATATTAGTCTTGATTAATTATCTTGTTTTATTGAGATCCTCTTTTACAAAAATAGTTCTAGGATTGAAGATCAAAAGTTTAGCCAGTATCACTAAGTAATAAGTTTTAGAAGCTAATTTTATGGTCAGGTTAATCAAAAGCTTCTTTAGAATTCATCTAAAGATCTCTAGCACTTGTGTTTGTGAAGTCTAACTCAATATTTGGATATTAATTTAAATAACATATGTATCTTCTATTATCACTTATTTTGGTTAATTTTTTATATACCCCTAAGGTAAGTGTATGAATTAAGGTAGCTTTCACATTACCTTTCTCTCTCTCTCTCTCTCTCTCTCTCTAACGTATTGAGCATCCTAGCCTTCCTTCTACTATTTGACATGGATCTCCACACTTGCCTTAGATGCAGAGATCCAGTTACTAAGCTTAAGGCAATCCACATATACTCTATATTTTGCACTTTCTATTTCAGATAGGTAGCTCTTTTCATAAATTCAAATTTTTTTAATTAGGATATATATTAATTATTAATTTTTAATGATAATTTAATCTTTAGTTAGCCTTATAATCAATACTTGCTTTACCTCATTAGTGTGCATGTGCAATTTGAAGTGCTGATAGCCTTTAAATGACCTAAGTAGGCTGCTAAAAGTCTGACCAACTAATCTACTTCTTAACTCGCTACAGTAATTAGCAAATACTTTCTAACTTTATTACTTTTTTCTAGTCTATTTTACTCAAAATTTTCTTTCCTGAAATATGATTTATTCAAAAGTTTTTTTATAAATTTTAATAATTTTTTAATTATATATATATTTATTAATTATTAATTATTTTTATTTTTTTAATTATATATTTTTTAATTTTATTTTTTCTACCCCCTAACTTAATCGATATTATTCTCAATGGAGAAGAAAAAATGAAAGGGTGCAATAAAAATTTTTATTATTTGTTCAGCATGGGTCATGAAGCTTTGATTCTCCTTTAGCTTAGCTACCTATCTAAAAGAAAATAAACTAAAAAAATAAATTAGATGCAAAAAATATTGGGTTGCCTCCCAACAAGCGCTAAGTTTATCGTCTTTAGTCAGACAGAATGTAGCTCAATTCATTATGGGTCTGTTAATACTGTTTGGTTAATGGTTCAGTTTAATCATATCCCTTCAATATATGGGTTAAGCCTTTGACCATTTACATTAAAAAAATTTTTAGATCTAGGATCATAGAGTTTAATTACACCATGTGGGAATACCTGATTGACAATGTAAGATCCATCCCATCTAGATTTTAACTTTTTAGAAAATAATCAAAGCCTTGAATTAAATAATTAGACTTGTTGATTTGACTCAAAGGTTTTTCTTGAAATGTGTTTATCATAAAAAGCTTTCATTTTCTTTTTGTAGATTTTTGAATTTTCATAAGCTTCTCATCTTAATTTATCTAGTTCACTCAATTATAACATCTAGTTAGAACCAGCTTGATTTAGATTAATATTTAATTCCTTTATTGTCCAATATGCTTTATGTTCAAGTTCTATCAGAAGGTGACATACTTTTTCATAGATCAATATATAGGGAGATATTCTAATAGAGGTTTTATAAACTATCCTATAGGCCCATAATGCATCATCTACTTGATCTGATCAATCTTTTTGATCAGGCCTAATAGTCTTTTGTAAGATATTCTTAATTTTTCTATTAGATACTTCTACTTGGCCACTTGTTTGTGGATGGTATGGTGTAGCTATCTTATGTGTCATCCCATTTTTTCATAATAGTATTCAGAACTGGTAGTTTGTGAAGTGGGTACCTCCATCTCTAATGATAGCACATGAAAATCTAAACTTAGAAAAGATATTCTTTTAAACAAATTTTGATACTACTTTATGGTCATTGGTTCATGTTGCCATTGCTTCAATCCATTTAGAAACATAATCGACACCCACCAAAATATACTCAATATTATTGAAGGGTGGAAAAGGTTCCGTAAAATCAATTCTCCAAACATCAAAATTTTTAACTACCAAGATGGGGTTCAAAGGCATTGTCTTTCTTTGAAATGTTTCCTAAGGCTTGATACTTCAGACATTCTTGACTAAAAATATAGGCATCTTTAAACAATATAGGTCGGTAAAAATCACTTTGCAATACTCTGGTCATAGTTTTTCCTTCAAAAAAAAAATCCTCCATAAATAAGAGCATGATAGAATTGTAAGATACTCAACTATTCAGACTCAGGAACACATCTACGAAAGATCTAGTTGGCATAAATACTAAAAAGTTTAGGATCTTCCCAAAAATAGTATTTAATTTGAGCAAAGAATCAATCTTTTTCATTATTAGACTAGCCATCAGGAATTTATCCTACAACTAAGTAATTTATAATATCTGCAAACCAAGGAGCCTTCGCATGTGGAACTGCTAACAATTGTTCATCTAGAAAAGGTTCTCTGATTGATGCAGGTTCAATATCTTTAACTAGGATCTTGGATAGATGGTCTGCTACAATATTTTTAAATCCTTTCTTATCTTGAATTTCTATATCAAATTCTTATAGCAATAAAATCGATCTAATCAATCATGATTTAGTATCTTTCTTTGAGAATAGGTATCTCAAAGCTGAATGATCTAATTAAATCATGATTTTTGATCCTAATAGGTATGATTTAAATTTTTCTAGGGCAAATACTATAGCTAGTAACTCTTTTTTTGTTGTAGTATAATTTATTTATGCTTCATTCAGAGTTCTATAAGCATAATAGATCACTAAGGGACATTTGTTTATCCTTTGGCACAAGACAGCTCCGATGGCAAAGTCTAAAGCATCACACATGGTTTCAAAAGATAATGACTAGTTTGGAGGTTGAATGATTGGGGCTTTGGTCATAGCTTCTCTTAAGAATTCATAGGCTTTAAGACACTCTTCATCAAAGTTAAAAGAAACATCCTTAGCTAGTAGATTATGTAGAGGTCGATAAATCTTAGAAAAGTCTTTGATGAAGCAATGATAGAACCCTACATGGCAAAGAAAGGATCGAATTTGTTTGACAGAAGTGGGTGGAGGTAGTTTAAAAATTAAGTCAACTTTTGCTTTATCAACCTCTATCCCTCTCTTAGACACTATATGCCATAACACAATCCCTTCTTGAACCATGAAGTGGCTCCTTTTCCAACTTAAAACTAAATTAGCCTTAATACATCATTGTAATATTATCTTCAAATTGTTGAGGCAACTCTCAAAAGATTTTCTAAAGACATAAAAATCATCCATTAATATTTTCAAAAAATCTGCTATCATAACCAAAAATATTAACATCATGCACCTTTGAAAGGTCACAGGTGCATTACACAATCCAAAAGGCATTCTATGAAAAGCAAAAGTTCCATAGGGACATGTGAAGGTGGTCTTTTCCTGATCTCCTGGGTAGATTGCTACCTGGTTATATCCTGAGTATTCATCTGAAAAACAAAAATATTGTTGGCCAGCTAGTCTCTCCAGGATTTGGTCAATAAAAGATAATGGGAAGTGGTCTTTTTGGGTGGCTGTATTGAATTTTTTATAATCTATATTGACATGCCATCCAATGAAAAGTCATGTTGGTACTAGGTCCCTATGGTCAGTGCAGACAACCATGAGTCCAGAATTCTTTGGAACAACTTGTGTAGGACTCATCTAGTGGCTGTCAGAAATAGGATAAATAATATCCATATCTAACTATTTAATTACCTCTTTCTTGACTACTTCTTGCATATTAGGGTTGAGCCATCTTTGCATTTCTCGAGTTGGTTTAGTATTATCTTTAGTGCAAATATGGTGCATACATATTGATGGACTAATGTCTTTTAAATCAACAATGGTCTAACCTATGGCCTCCTTATATGTTTTCAAAAAATCTACTACTTGGTCTTTCTATTCAGAAGTTAGATCAAAAGCAATGATTACTGGTAGCATTTTCTCTAATCCTAGAAATACATACTTAAGTGATTCAGGCAAAGATTTTAGTTCAAGTTATGGTAGGGCCTAAATTGAAGGATATAATGGTTTAATTTTTTGCTTAGGTAAGGGCTCAATTTTCATTGACCAAGATAATGTATGGGATGGGTGAGGTGAATCAAGTAGTGCATTTACCTCTTGATCTGATATTTTTTTGACATGTTTATTCAGAAAATCATTCTTAAGTAAGTCTAAGGAGGAATCAGATTCAATTATCTCATCTATTTGATCGCTTAAAAAGCAGTCTTCCTCCTCTTGAGTGTGCTTAAAGGCACTATAAATATTTATTCTTACCTTTTGATCTCCAAAAGAAATGTCTATGGCTCCTATCTTACAATTGATATTGGCATTGGTAGTAGCTAGGAATGGATGACCTAGAATTATAGGATTTTGGTGCAACTCTTGGGATGGCTCCATATCAAGTATGAGAATGTCCATTGGAAAGTAACATTTATCTACTCTAACTAAAACATCCTCAATTAAATCATGTGGTGTTTTTACAGATCTATCAACTAATTACAAAAAAATGATGTCGGTTTAAGTTTTCTATCCTAAATTTTTCATAAATCAAGGTTGGAAGTAGGTTCACACTAGCTCCTAAGTCTAATAGTGCTAGGTTAAAGGTTATGCCTCCTATAACACATGAAATTAATGGAGCACCAGAATCTTTCATTTTCTGAGGTAATGTGTCTAACAGGACTGCACTTACATCCTTAGATAGCATAATTCTTTTAGTTTGTGGCTCACACTTTTGAGTATAAAGTTCTTTGAGAAATTTAGCGTAGGTCGAGACATGCTAAATTGCATCGAGGAGGGATAAATTAATATGTACTTGTTTAAATAGTTCCATTAACTCCTCATTACGTGCTTCTTGCTTTTTGCAGGAAAAGCCTGCTTCTAAGGCTTGAGAAAATGGGGCTTTGGGTTTATATAGCTTGAGTAACTCATCTATTCTCCTTTTTTCTTTATGTGTCTCATTAGAACCAATATCAGTACTAGTTCTGGGCTCAAATTCTTCTATGTGGTTAGCTTCAGTCTAACCACTTCTTCTAAATTTTCTTCCTGGCTAGCATCAGTAGTTGCCTCTATCACCTGGTACTGATATGGGTCCTTAAGACTCCTACCACTTTGAAGTTTAGAAATTGCTTTGGCATTCTCTAATTGGGGATTCTTAGGTAGGATGATAGGTTGATGACTAAATCCAAGTGGTTGATGGACATTGGGTGGGTTGCTTTTAGGATTGGCAATCGGTTGGCTTGGTAACTGACCTAGTTCTCTCCACATACTAGACTCATCTAATTATCCTACTTGAGCTTCTAGCCTCACGATGAATTATTGTTGACTAAGAATTGATTGTTGTTAAGATAGGATTTACTATTACAACTAGTTAAGATGATCGTCGGCTAGATTGGTCTGTTGAGAAGATGGGTATGAGGGCTGATTATAATGCGGTGGTTGGAAAGGCTGACTAGGTTGATCTCTATTATAGGCATAGTTCTAGTATTAGGATCTATTCTGATAATTTTGCACTGGTAGAGTTTTAGTCTAAGCTTGAGTCTGTTGTGCTTTCAAAGAAAAATTAGGGTGGTTTCTCTAACCCAAATTATATATGTTTGAAAATGGGTCATTGACCGGTTTGGAGTAACCTTGAGCAGCTTGAACTTATTCTTGGATGAAGGGTGGGAACTGTGCAGCCTAGGACATTCACTCATATTATGGGTTGAGCTAGCATAAATATAATAAATCTTCTGATAATTAGAAGGTGGTGTGTATTGTGTAGGAGATTGTTGGCCTAGGTTTAGCGATTGATCTAATTTTTGGGTAAGAAGGTCGACTTTATTTATTAGGTTCATATCAGCTTTAGAGCTTGGTTCTAGATTTTTGATTTCATACATTCCTGCCTGTTTTTGATGAAAAATTGATCTTTCATAAGAGGATAATGAAGCATGGTTAATCAAATTTTCACTTAGAGTTTCAAATAAGGTATAGGCTTCATCCTCACTTTTGCTCATAAATGCACCTCCACAGGATGCACTACCATTTATCTGTATTATTCTCCTAAAGCTTTATAAAAAGCTCGAACAATTTGCTACTTAGATAGAGCATGGTGTGGGCATTTTCTAAGAAGTTTCTTAAGTTTTTTTCATAATATATGAATTTATTCTCCTGGAAGCTGAGCAAATCTAGTGATAGCTTGTCTCATTGTGTTGGTTTGACTTATGAAATAAAATTTCTTAAGAAATTCATGTTGCATCTCTACCCATGTTTGAATTGATTTTTCTATTATGCCAAGCCAATACTTGGCTTTATCTTTTAATGAGAAAGGAAACAAGGTCAGTCTAAGGGTGTCATCAGAAAAATTCTAGATTTTTATCATAGAGTAGATTTCTAAGAATTCATCTAGTTGCTTGTAAGGATCTTTATTGGTGTTCCCATAGAAAGATGGGAGCATTTGGATTCTGGTCAACTTGATTTCATAATGGCTAGCAGGGATATCTAGTAATTGGATACAAGTCGATGGATTATAGGTAGAAGGAATAAAATATTCTTTTATCTGCTTAGGTGGTTCTCCATTATTTCTAGCTATTTGATTTTTAGATTTTATATGAATCAGTCATTCAATTTTGGGATTTGGTTTAACTAGGTCAGGTAATAGTGATCTCCTACCGTGCATGTACTAGTGCAACCTTAATATGTAATTTATTTTTTTTATAAATATTTATTATTATTATTATTTATTATTTTTTTTAGAGAGAAGAAAAGAGAAGAGAAAGAAGAGAGTTCTAAAGAAGTGTCCTAAGAAGTCCTGAATCTAAAGATGATAGAGAAGAATTAATTATATTTATGTTTAATGTTAATTAGCAAACAAGTTAGACAAGCAATCCTGACTAAGGGTTGTCCTAGATCTAGATAGCTCATAACTACCAAGGTAACCTTCAAGCCCTTCAAGTAGAGAATTAGTCAATCAACTGGCCAGGTAAGTGTAAGGTCGGTGGGAGTCCCTCCGTTGCTTGCCTTAGATACCAATTGTGCTTGGCCATGTAAGCTAATGGAACTAATTATAAATTACCTTCCTTCAAGACGTGATTCCTGAACCACTTTTCTTAGACACAAGTTAAGTTGACTAATCCTAACTCGGTCCAACTCTTAAGATTTCTTGTCCTATTGTGCCTGAGTTCTTAGTGTCGATGTCTAATTGATTTTAATTTAGAGGCTTAGTTCAATGATGGATGCTGGTTGGTTGTTTGTGAACCAAGGAAGGATGATCAAATTTCCATCTTATCTTGATTAATTGGGTTATGCCCTTAATTTGATTTAATATGAATATTCATAAAAAGTTTTTTCAAGCAAGCTATTCTATGCAATTTAGCTAGATGCATGAAACTAATTAAATTTTGAGATGCTTACCTTACCTTCAGTAATCATCAAAAAATAAAAATAAAACTAATATGATGCATGCTCTAAACAATTAGAATTTCTACTCTTATCATGAGATTGTTAATTAGGTTTAAATGGATAATTTTTAATTAATTTAAAAATAAAGCAAATAAAAAAATTTTAGGGTTTAGGATTGATCTTACCAAATAGGATTTGATGTTTCCTCCTTGCCCTAATCTTTTTGTTCTTTTCATTTTTTATCTATAAAATAAATAAAAAAAGTTAATAAACAGTAATAAAAAGATAAACCAAAGGGATCAATTTTTTTTTTTTTTTATGCCTCCATGGCAATGGCATCAAAAACTTGATAGATCGTGATACCATAGTTAAATTATCATAATTATCAGTTTAATTCTAACTTCTTTAAAAAATAATTTAAAGTGCATAGATAATAGCGTGTCGGGTTGAATCCATAGGAAGATAGTGATTTTATTTTAAAATCTTTGATTTTTTTATGAAAAGAAAAGAAAACAAGTTTGGAATTAAAATTTAAGTCAAAAAATAAAATTATAGAAATTAAATAATATGAAAAAATAAATTCGGTACTAAGATCTACTATTTAGATCTTAGCTTCTATTTGTAAGAAATTAAAGAGTAATTAAAATAAAGCAACAGAACTTAAAGAGCAAGAAATTAAAGAATAGAAATTAAAAGAGCAATAAATTAAATTATATATTTAAATTAAAACTTAGAATTCAAATACAATAATTGAAAAGAAAAAAAAAGATAAAAAGTAAAAAAAAAACTCTTAATCTTCAGATCAGCAGCGGCATGGAGATGGCGTAAAAGTTTGGCTCTTCTTCTCGGCACTATCTACCTCGAAGCAATCTTCAGCCAAAGCCTAACTCCCACCTTTTACTATAGCTTCTCCTGGATCAGATGTCTCAACTCTAGGATCCTAGGGTCTTTAAATAGGTATTGGAAGGCTAGAGATTGTTCTGCTAGGCAACATGGGGCTAATGCTTTGTATAGATCCTTATTCAAGAAGAAATTCAAGTAAAACTTGGCTTAAAACTCTGCCTAGATGAATTCTGGTGAGTCCCATAAGTTCTAGCAATCAGATCTTGATCAAATGGTCTAGAAAATACTAAAATCTAATGTGTAATGGCCTAGATCAAGTTGGATTAAATTCTAATCGTTGGATCGCACTTGATGGATGATTTTCAACCATTGAATCATTGTTGGGTGCCTTAATCATCACCAGGAGCTTTTAGGGCTGTCGGATCAATGCCTGGCACGAGCGCTACCATTGGATGAAGATCTGGCACTGATCGACTTCGAATCAGAGTTGAAAAAGACACGGACCATTCGATCTTGATCAAAATCTATCGTAGCTATTCGATCGTACACTTACTATTCCTATGGACTACATAGACCGACTGCATCATAGACCTTGACCAATCAATGCCAACCTTAGCCTATGAAATTATGAAACTACCCCTATATGCCGTGATGAATTTTCTATAAACCTCTTAAGGGTCTTGATCCACCACATGGCATCCTATGATTGGTTGTTTGGTGCTGAGCTGGCGCACGGTCTACCATAGACTGCATAGTCTGCTGACGTCAGTGTTGAAGGGGAATTAGGCTAGTGGGCTGGCAGCCTGGCTATGCGCATGGGCTTTGGGCTTGGTGGGCTGGCTTCTTTGGCTGGACCGACTTGCTGGCACGCTGGCTGAGCTGGGACATGCTGACTTCTCTAGCTTAGCTGATCATGCCAACTAAGCTGACCGAGCCGATTCAATTTTTTATTTTATTTATTATTTTTTATTCTTTAAAAATTCATATTCAATTCATTTAAACTCTGATTCACTCTAAATTTATTTTATTATGACCTAAAAATGAGCTCTTTTTATTGATAAATTTATTTTTTATATTAGATTAATAAAAATATAAATTTTTAAAAATAAATATAAATTAATTAATAAATTAATATGTTTATTAATAAATTTGTGATACTTATCAAAAGCAAATCAAATGGCACCAGCAAGAAGTTCACCCGTTTTAACTTCCAATCGATCTTGATATAGTCGAACTCTTTCAAAAAATTTGGTAAAGGTTTTGAAAGTTCAACGGTTCCCTCTCTGACCTCTAGCTTGAATATTCTCATCAGTCCCTGGCTGACCTCGAAGATGATCGAACTCCTTAAAGCTTTTGAAGGCAGCACTAATAGATTTATTCAGTTATAGGTGCACCACCTGCTATTCTAAAATCAATCTCCAAGTTCGACCTACCTAACTTCAAATTCTTCATCACAACATGCACAATTTATAATTGATGCAGAAGCCGCATCCTAACTTCAATAAATAGAATCCAACCACCTACAAGTCGCGATAAACGACAACCCATTCTCTATAACAAACTCCACATGGCCTAAATGATCTATTGATATTCTATTATGGCTGTCACTTTCATTCTGTTACAGGCTCTGCCTATATAAGAGATCCTCCAAATATGTTTTTCTCTCTATGCTCTCATCTCCATTTACATTCATTCGAGTACTCCATTCATGCTGGTCGGAGAATTAACTTGACTGTCGGAGGATCCTGCTGGAGCAACCCACCTCTGGTTTAGACTTTGTTTGTAGATCACTTTGACAACCTCATCTTCTCTAGCTCCAGTGAACTCCAGCATCTTCACTATTTTTCGTACCAACAGGATTGATGCTAGAGGAAGGGTCACTAAGCCCTTGTTCTTAAAGGAGTACCTAATCGAGTTCATCTTTCTCCTCATCTTTACTTTATTTTTTTTTTCTAATCTCCTTTTGTTCCAGCAAGATGCCATCTAAGAGAGCTTCAACCTGGTGATCCACCACCTCTGCTACTAGATTTCATTGGGATCATCCCGCTCCAACCTCATCATCGGCACCTCAATCTTCGCTAACAACTATAGTGGGTTTGGAGCAGTTTAACCTGCTGGTGTAGTAGGTTAAGGCCTCACTGAAGCAGTGCAGACCATGCCGCCCCTAGCACCAGTTCAGCTAGAAAGACCATTACTGGAATGCCTAGATCCAGTGCAAGAAAAATCCACCTAGGTGAGCTGGCTGGTGATTCTTGGGAAGGAGAAGCAGAGAGCGGAGAGCCCTTGTTCTGATCGTGATTCCATCCCCGAAGAATCACTACCCCCCTCTAGCCAACTATGCTTTAAGATTTGTGATCAAGATGATATTCTCAATTAGAAGCTTCAAGAAATGAATCGGTGGATCCAGAAACTCCGCCACATCGCCCCCGCTTGCCACAACAACATCTACATCGACCTTCCATTTTCTACCCATATCATACAGGAGCCCATCCCGCCGAACTTCAAACTTTTCTAATTTGAAAGTTATGATGGGATCACTAACCCAGTTGACCATCTCAAAGCCTTCAGAACTATGATGCTGCTCCATGGTGCGCCTGACACCATTTTATGCTGAGCTCTCCCCTCTACCTTGAAAGAAGTAGCAAGGAACTGGTACTCGGATCTCAAACTGGGTACCATCTTTTTTTTGATCAATTGAGCCATTAGTTTGTAGCTCATTTCATCAGCAGTCGATGCCAGAGATGAGGTTCGGACTCTCTCATCAATATCAAGCAGAAGAAAGGTCCATCCTACTTTATGTTAGCCACTTTAATGCTGCTGCCTTAGGGAATATCAAGCAGAAGAAAGGTCCATCCTACTTTATGTTAGCCACTTTAATGCTGCTGCCTTAGGGATCCAAAATTTGAACTAATCTATTGCTATAGAAGAACGATCTTCTTTTCTCCTTGGAGAAAAAGTACCTCCAAGATTTCACCAACATGTTGGCCTGGGCAGAAGGCTACACTTGAGCAGAGCAGGCCTTCAAACTTAAAGATGAAGAAGCCGTAGGAGAGTGGTAGATGGGTGTATTTAGCAAGCCCATGATTATTGAGAATTTGAGTGAAGCTCGACCATCCTCCAGAACCCCTCCTGAGCATAGGCAAGCTTGAGCTCCACCTTGGGCACGTCGACCAAGAAGCCCAGATCGAGGGGCAAGATGGAACTTCCCTGCTTTAAGATTTCACAACTATGCCCCCTTGAACACTCTGAAGACCCAAGTGCTAATGAAGATCAAGAAGCAATTATCGAGGCCGAAAAAGATGCAGTCTTATTTAGCCAAGCTTAACCCCAACAAGTACTGCCTCTATCATCATGACCATGATCACAATACTAAAGAATGCATCCAGCTCCAAGATGAAATCGAGGAGCTCATCAGATGAAGTTGGCTAGACTACTTTTTAAGACGAGAATGAAGGAAGAATCAGCCAAGAGCCCTATCATAGCCTGAACCATTCCAGAGGGATAAGCAATAAGAAGATTGGCCTCCACTTGGAATCATCAACACTAATACTAGGAGACATCGACAGAAAGAAGCCAGCAAGTCAGCAGAGCCAGAAAAGAGGTAGAGGACTGAGGAGCCCATCACTTTCACTAAAAAAGTTACATAGAGGCTTCAATTTTTGCACAATGATGCGGTTGTAATAACTTTAAATATTGCTGATTATGATGTATGCCGTATTTTGATTGATAATGAAAGCTCTATCGATGTTTTGATTTATGATGTGTTCTCCAAAATAACTATACCTGAAAGTGGAATGGGACCAATGAACTCACTATTAGTGGGATTCACCAGCAATGCCATACCGATGGAGGAAATAATTATCTTAATTATTATGGCAGGTCGATATCCAAAGCAGTTCAAGGCCAAAGTTGATTTTCTAGTGGTAAATGGACCTTCAGCCTACAACACAATTCTCAGCTGACCTGATTTGAATGCACTTCAGGCCATAGTCTGAACTTATTATTTGAAGATGAAGTTCCTAACAAGTCAGGGGGTCCGAGAAGTCAGAGGAGTTCAAGCTCTAGTATGGCACTAATACACCATTACTTTACAAGAAAGAAAGCAGATAGAGTCTTGTCCAGTAGATGGGCTCGATGCCCATGATGACTTAATAGAAGAGCGAGAGGAACCTATTGATGAACTTGTTGCGATTTCACAAAATGATAGGAATGAAGCTCATACTATTCAAATTGGCTCCAACTTGAGAAGAGAAGTCAAAAAGCAAATCATCACCTTCTTGAGGAATGCTGACATTTTCACTTGGGTGCCTATAGATATGCCCAGAATCGATGCCAAAGTGATGGAATATCGCTTGGACATGATTCTCAAACATCATCCAGTAAAACAAAACAAGCGTAGCTTTGCACCGAAGCAGCAAAAGGACATCACAAATGAAGTAGACAAGCTCCTCATAGCCCAGTTCATCCAGGATATATCTTACTTAAACTAGATTGCGAATGTGGTCCTTGTTAAGAAGATAAATGGCAAGTGAAAGATATGTATAGACTTCACAGATCTGAACAAGACCTGCCTAAAGGATAGTCATCCCCTACCTAGAACTAAACTACTTTTATTACTGACTGTGGTCTTTATTGTTATAGGATTATATTCTTTGGACTTAAAAATACAGGTGTGACATACCAGCACCTAGTAAATAAGATCTTTAAGGAGCATATTAGCTACAATATGAAGGTCTATATGGATGATATGCTTGTCAAGAGCCGATCTTCATTAAATCATATTGCCGACCTAAAAGAGATCTTCAGCACCCTCTGAAAGTATAATATGAAGCTGAGTCCAACCAAATGTACTTTCGATGTAACTTCGAGAAAGTTCCTAGGGTTTTTGGTGTCAAGGTGTGGCATCGAAGCAAATCCTGAAAAGGTCAGAGCCATCCAAGAAATGATGGCACCAAAAATAATAAAAGAGGTTCAATGCCTAATAGGAAAAGTTGTAGTTCTAAATCGCTTCATCTCATGGTCAGTTGAATATTGCGTGTCATTCTTCTAGGCACCCAGGCAGCCAAAAAACTTATGCTGGATTTTTGAATCTCGGCAAGCTTTTAAAGAATTGAAGAGCTATTTGAGCTCACCTCCTCTGCATGCCAAGCCCGAATCTAATGAAGAATTGTTCTTATACCTAGCCATGTCTTCCGTTGCCATTGGAGCTGTTCTGATCAAAGAAGAGGTGAAAATTCAAAAGCTAATCTATTATATAAGCCAAGTTATGAGGAATGCGAAAACAAGGTATATAAAATTAGAGAAACTAACTTATGCCTTATTGATTGTAGTTAGAAAGCTCCGATCTTATTTTCAAGGGCATACGATCATGCTTCTTACTGATCAATCCATTAAAGCAGTTCTTCATCGGCCCGATACCTCTGAAAGAATAGTAAAATGGGCAATTGAGCTTACCGAATTTGACATCAATTTTTAACCTCGGCCATCTATTAAAGTTCAAATATTGGCTGACTTTATAGTAGAATGCATCATTCCATACCCTGCTAAACTTGAATAGCAAGAAGTCTATACTCCCAGTTTGTAGCCAAAGTCCCTTGAAGAAAGAACAGATATCTCTAAAGACTTCTAGGCCCTATATGTTGATGGTTCATCCAATGCCTTTGGAGTGGGCATGGGTTTGATCCTGATCAATCCATAAGAAATTATTGCTGAATATGTGTTATGCTTTAAATTTTCTGTAATAAATAATGGAGTAGAATACAAAGCTCTGATCGTAGGACTGAGAATAACTAAAGAATTAGAAGCAGACCATGTGAAAGTCTATAGCAAATCTTAATTATTGGTGGGATAGGTCAGTGGTACTTATAAAGCCCAAGAAAAAAGTATGATAAAGTACTTGAAAAAGGTGAGGAGCTTGACCTCGGCCTTTAGTAGCTTCAACATTTAATAAATTCCTAGAATAAAAAATAGTAGCACGAACCTTCTCTCAAAATTAGCTACCTTGGCTCCGAGTGAATTATCGAAAGAATTCTTCTTTGAGGTTCTGTAATATCTAAGTTTGGAGGAATCCTAGATTGTAATGCAGGTCAACCATGAGCTCAGCTGGGTTGATCCTCTATTCTGTACCTCAAAGATTGGACTTTCCCCGGAGATCCTAAAGAAGCTCGAAAATTAAGAAACCAAGCCATTCGCTATGTTTTATACTAAAATAAGTTATACAAGAGGTCATATTCCTTGCCACTTCTCAAATGCCTCCAACTTTCTCAAGCTGATTATACATTAAAGAAAGTTCATGAATGTATATGTGAAAATCACCTAGAGGCCAGGTCATTATCTTACAAACTACTCCATCAAGGATACTACTAGCCAACTATGCAACAAGATGCCACTGATTATGTGAAGAGATGTGATCGATGTCAGAGAAATACTAACATTCAGAGATAGCCAGCTTCACAACTCACACCCCTAAGTGCTCCTTGGCCTTTCGCATAGTGGGGGATGGACATACTTGGGCCCTTTCTTATGGCATCTGGATAGCAAAAATACCATCTAGTGGTAGTGGATTACTTCATCAAGTGGGTTGAGGCCAAACCTCTAGCAAAAGTTACTGAAGTTAAAGTACAAAACATCATTTAGAAGTCGATAATTCATAGATTCGGCCAATCTCGAACTCTCATTACTGATAATAGATGCCAATTTGCAGGAGCAAGATTTGCTGAGTTCTATCAAGAATTGAACATCTTTCATCATTTCACATCAGTAGCTCACTCATAAGCAAATGGTGAAGCCGAGGTAACCAATAGGACTCTATTGCAAGAAATTAAGGCAAGGCTTGAAAGAAAAAAAGAAACATGGATAGATGAACTTTATCATGTTCTTTGAGCCTATAGAACTATCCAAAGGTTGCCAACTAGAATAACTCCATTTGCTTTGGCTTTTGGAATAGAAATAGTTATTCAGGTTGAGCTCGAACTTCTTTCAGCACAAGTTGAAGCCTTTAATGAATAGAACAATTCACAAGATCTTAGAGCAAACCTTGATTTATTAGAAGTAAAGCGAGAAAAGGCTCGAATTTGGATGGCAGCTTATAAATAGAGGATGGCTCGCTACTATAATTCTAGAGTCAAAAGTAAGATTTTTGAAGTAGAATATCTGGTACTATGGCGGGTAGATATATCACAGTCGCAAAATCAAGAAAAGCTCATCCCAAACTAGAAAGACCCTTATCAAGTCATGAAAATCATCCGACCAGGATCTTATTATCTGAAGGAGCTCAAAGGAGCTATACTTTCGCAACCTTAAAACTCAAAAAACTTACGAATGTACTATCGATAAACCCATTCTTAATAAAATTTTCTTATTTTAACATTCTTGTCTTTGGTGCAAAACTATGCAATGGCAGAAAATTATTCAACCAAACTTCATTCTCAAATGAAATAGAAGGCCTTTAGTTCTTAAATAGGAGGTTAATCTCATCTTAATGAGGGTGAAGGCCTCCAGTTCTTAAACAGGAGGTAATGAAGAGAAGCCCTCTCAACGATCCTTTTGCACCCTAATAATCTTATTAGGAACAGAATGTGGACCTCATTCTAATAATGGTAATAGCCAACTACATCAGAAATAGGAGGTGAACCTCATCCTGACGTGGATGAAAAACCTCATGAGAGACTGAAGGCCCTCGATGAAGGGAAATCCTAATTTTTTGGATCAGGTTCGTTCAGATCTGATCGGATCAAGAGATATATTTTAAAATTTTTCTTTTTGATCCAAATCAGATCTAGAATATTTCAGATCTGATTCTTATTATTCCAATAATAAAAGTAAAATCTAGATAAATTAAATCAAATTTAATTTACCTTGATGTAGGATAATCCTATTATCCATTTGATGATCCTGTAAGCAGCGGAAGGTTCTGGATCTAGCCACGCAAGTGCTTGACCTCTATCGATATCCACTTGAGCTGGATCTGGAGATCCTCTTCTTCTCTATCACATCTCCAAAAATCACATCTGAATCTAATTTGGAGGATCTTCAAAATAGCTTTCGAAGATCAGCAGTTATCCTTTGCAGCAGTGCAGCCTTCTAGCTTTCTGTCGCCTTTCTCTCATCTGGATTGCACCAACTAAGATCCCAAACTACTTTGGGCGTGGAGAGGAGAGGGAGAAGATGGACTTGGCATGGAGGAGGAGGAGAGAGGCAGCCTTGGGGCATGGGAATTTGTATTTTTTCTTTGAGTTGGGCGCAGGGTCTTATTTATAGACTATGCATGATCCAACTCCTCTTCTTCCCAACCAATCACAACCCTTTGTGAAATCAGATCTAAATCTGATTGGTGGGAATAGAGTCCCTGGATTCCTCCTTAGATGGCGCCTAAGACCAGTCAAAGTTGGTTCTTAGGAGAAGTCTAATTGGAATCCAAAAAGGAGATGGAGTCCCTATCCAACAGGGACTCCTAGGCGCCTCCAACTTGGGCACACGCCCACCCTGGGTGGCATGCGCCCTCCTCCTTGCCAGGTTCTGGCAGGGGGACAAGCCCCCACCAGCTCTCCAATAGGTGCATGACATGTGGACAGAAGTCAAAGTATCAATGGTCAATATTTGACCAGTCAAAGGTCAACTTTTGACCAAAGTCAAAGGACGAGAAATGGCAGGTGACCAAAAATGGCAGGTATTGTCTTACAAAATAAGACAACCCTTTTCTGACTTGGACAGGCTCCAGTCAGACCAAGTGAAGGCCTCTGATTCGAGCACAAACTCCTTTGGCTCAGTCAGGACAACTATTTATGATAGTAAAAGAAGAACGTTAGGTTCAATCGAGTGCTAGCACGATTTTCTTGAACCTAATTGAATCTCATTCAGATCAATTGAACTGGATCAGTTCAATTGATGATCACCAGATTCAAACCCTTGTTTGTGTGACCCAGTTAGGTTCAGTTCTGTATGGTAATGGGATATGTCATGATCTCTATCATCGACATCATCGAAACTCCTTTCGATGGATCAGAACTCTTCTGATTCGAACAGCTAGAATGATCGATCATCTAAATCATTCTAATTGCTCCCAAAATCCACCAGTGACACCTAGCAGTATATGGTGGCAACCCATCAGAGCTGAATGCGAACCTCTTGGTGCAGCTACCTGTGTGATTAAGTTCTTCTATCTTGAGCCCCGATCAGATTAGGGTTAAGGTGAACTCGTCAAACCCTAGTTCTCTGTCATATGATGTAATCATTCGATTCAAGTCCGATGTGAAAATCTAAATAGAAACTCTTTCTATTATTTCACTCTGCCATGGCCATGGGCTTCTGGACTTGATTCTCATGATCATCATAGGGCTGCTCCTCTACCACCGAGGTAGATAGATTCCATCTTGATGCAATCCAGTTCCTACAATGAACATGCTATAGCCAACATACACCTCAGGGTTCCGATATGGCTAGGAGACCGAGTAATGGTGTAGTCAAACTATAACACCCTCAAGGTGAACTGCCGATGCACCTCAGGTCAAAGAACCAGACACACTACTGCAGCATCGAGTCAGTCATTGACGAGAAGGTAGACTTCCTAATGACTACTCGAGGTGGTCACGCTCAGTGCCCTCGTTCTCTAACGAGTACCTGTACTCTCGCTCCGGTGTCTCCACACCGTAGACTCAAGACTCATCTACTAAAGAGAAGCGATTGTACACCAACCTTTTTTGGATCAATCACCATCCTCGTGATGATCCTATGGTCGGGAAGCATTTTATGAGTTAATAATGATTATTCATGTCTTAAATTTTCAACTCTTGAAAAATATGAATTATCATTACCATTAACTCAAAGGATGTATCACAGACACTAAATACACATATGTGATAGAAAATAACCCATTTTATTGATTTTAGTCAAAATTATAATTTTGCCCCTAGAAGTGTATTACAAGTGTCAGCCAATTCTGGCTTCTAGGGCACATATATCTAACAATCTCCCACTTGTCCTAAAGCCAATTGGCTACAAGTCTAAGTCCCATCTTCTCAAGGTGGGCTTCGATCTTCTGCTGGCCCAACGGCTTTGTAAGTGGGTCTGCCACATTATCTGTGGAGTTGACTCTCTTGACCTCGACGTAACCCTTCTCGAGGTAATCGCGGATGAGGTGGTATCGCCGCTCAATGTGCTTGGATTTCTGGTGAGACCTCGGCTCCTTAGCAAGGGCTATGGCGCCATTGTTGTCGCAGTATAGAGGAATGGCATCTGATGGCATTACTCTGATTTCTGCAGCAAACTTCTTGTACCAGAATGCTTCCTTCGCAGCCTCTGATGCAGCGATATATTCTGCTTCCATGGTGGAATCTACTATCATGGTTTGCTTGGAACTCTTCCAGCTGATAGCACCACCATTGCACACAAACAGACTCCCAGATGTCGACTTTCGATCATCTATATCGGACATGAAATTCGAGTCTGTGTATCCCTGGACTTGGAGTTCTCCGTTACCAAAGACCAACATCATATCCTTAGTTCTTCTTAAGTACTTAAGGATACATTTCACAGAAGTCCAGTGTTCTTCACCTGGATTTGACTGATATCTGCTTGTGACACTCACAGCATGGGCTATATCAGGTCGTGTACATAGCATGGCATACATGAGGCTCCCTATTGCAGAAGCATAAGGGATCTTGCTCATGCATTCTATTTCCTCAGGTGTGCTAGGGCACATCTTCTTGGAAAGATGAATACCATGTCTGAAGGGTATTAATCCCCTCTTAGAGTTTTCCATACTAAACCTCTTTAGTACTTTCTCTATGTACATCTTCTGTGAAAGTCCTAGCATCCTATTCGGTCTATCCCTATAGACCTTAATTCCTAGAATAAAGGATGCTTCACCTAGGTCTTTCATGGAGAATTCCTTGGACAACCATATTTTGACTGATCGTCAACATGGGAATATCATTCCCAATAAGGAGGATGTCATCCACGTACAATACGAGGAAGACAACAGCGCTCCCACTGACCTTTTTGAAGACACATGGTTCCTCTTCATTTTTGATGAAACCAAACTTTTTGATCA
The DNA here is from genome assembly GCA_006176705.1 of Cocos nucifera. NCBI lineage: Eukaryota > Viridiplantae > Streptophyta > Magnoliopsida > Arecales > Arecaceae > Cocos > Cocos nucifera. Next base: position 134,802 of record QRFJ01002053.1, on the reverse strand, counting down.
CATCATTGAAATGAGTGTTCCAGCTCCGAGATGCTTGCTTAAGTCCATATATGGACCTTTGCAGCTTGCAAACCTTGTGATCAGTATCACTGGATGTGAAACCTAGCGGCTGTTCCATATAGATATCTTTCTCAAGATATCCATTTAAGAATGCTGTTTTCACATCCATTTGCCATATTTCATAATCGAAATAGGCTGCAACGGCAAGCAATGTGCGGATGGATTTTAGCATAGCCACTGGGGAAAAGGTATCCTGATAGTCAATGCCTTCGCGTTGACTATAACCTTTTGCCACTAGTCTAGCCTTGAATGTCTCCACATTCCCATCTGCACCAATCTTTCTCTTGAAGATCCATTTACACCCAATAGGTACTATACCTTCTGGTGGATCTACCAAGGTCCAGACTTGGTTTGAGTGCATCGAGTCAATTTCTGACTGCATTGCCTCTAGCCATTTCTCGGAGTCGATATCTGATATCGCCTCATTGTAGGTTTTGGGATCATCACCATGAGCACCATTACCTACGAGGAACATTTTCTCTACTTCCTCTGAAAAATAATACCTAAGTATCTTTCAGGGGGATGGAAAACTCTTTCCGATCTACGAGGTGGAGGAGGTAGTGTTCTTATTGGCTCAACCTGATTTGGTTCCAATTGGTCCTTAGCTCGTTGTACTTGTGAGACTTTCTCATCAAGCTTAATCTGCTTTCCAATGCCGCTATCTTGAATAAACTATTTTTCAAGAAAGATGGCATGTCGACTCACAATCACATTGTGGTCTTCTGGAATGTAGAAATAGTATCCTAATGACTCTTTAGGATATCCTATGAATCGAGCTCTGAAGGACCTAAACTCTAACTTGTCCGCTTGTTGTCTTTTGACATGAGCCGGACAACCCCAAATTCTGAGATGACTCAGACTTGGTTTCTTACCGTGCCATATCTCATACGGTGTGGTAGGAATTGTTTTAGAGGGAACCCTATTCAGTAGATAAATTGAAGTTAACAATGAGTGTCCCCAAAAAAAATTAGGGAGGTCTGTGAAGCTCATCATGGATCGGACCATATCCAATAGAGTCCGATTTCTCCATTCTGAAATTTCGTTGAGTTGAGGTGTTCCTGGTGGAGTCCATTGAGAGACTATGCCATTTTTCTTGAGATAGTCTAGGAATTCCCGGCTAAGGTATTCACCTCCTCGATCTGATCGAAGAACCTTAATGGGTTTTTTAGTTTGTTTTTCTACTTCATGTCTGAATTCTTTGAACTTTTCAAAAGCTTCAGACTTGTGTCTCATAAGATACACATACCCATACCTAGACAGATCATCGGATAAAGGATAATGAAGTAGACAAAATTGCCTCTAGCCGGCACATCAAATGGGCCGCACACATCAGTATGTACTAGGGCAAGGAGATCTGTGGCCCTTTCCCCATGTCCTACAAAAGGGAGTTTAGTCATTTTGCCTTGAAGACAAGATTCACAAGTTGGATATGACTCGGAAGTCAATGGACTCAATAGCCCATTTTTCTCCAATTTGTTGATCCTATCTTCTGCTATATGACCTAATCTCAGGTGCCATAGATATCTATCATTTGGACTATCCCTAGGTTATTTGGCATTCACGTTTTGCTCGATAGTTAGAATAGGATACATCAATATGTAGCTGATAAAGATCGTTAATAAGGAAACCATTTCGCAATTTTATTTCTTTCATAAAGAATGTTACAATGGTCCTTAAAGAAGGTAATCACATAGCCTTCTAGTGCTAAGCATGAAACAGAAATCAAATTCCTGCTAGCTGCAGGCACATAATAACAGTCTTTCAAAACTAAGTCTAAACCAGATGGTAATCGAAGAGGGTATGTTCCCACCGCCACTGCAGCAACTCTTGCTCCATTACCGATGCGTAGGATCATGTCTCCATCCCTCAGCCTCCTGCTATCCTCAAGACCCTGCATGGAAGTGCACAGATGAGCACTAGAACCAGAGTCAAGCACCCAACTGGATGCAGAAGAAATCGTAAGGTTAGACTCAATAACGAGCATACCTCCAGAAGGACCTTCCTTCTTGTTCTTCAGGGTGGCCAGGTAAGTAGGGCAGTTCCGCTTCCAATGGCCGTCGCTGTTGCAATGGAAACACTTTCCTTTGACATCGGCCTTTTTCTTCGGCTCTGCCTTCTTCTTCTTTGTTCCTTCCACCTTTTGCTTTTTCACAGACTTCTTTTTCTTTCCATAAGACTTTCTTTTGGAAGAAGTCCATTCCATAGCAAGAACTGAGCCTTTAGAACCTTTCATAGAAAGCTCAGCGGTGACCAGCATATTCATTAATTCGGCCAAGGAATTTTGAAGTTTATGCATGTGGTAATTCATGATGAATTGCCCATATGCATCAGTCAAGGATTGCAGAATAATATCGTTCTGCAGATCCAAGTCTAACTTCACACCGAGCTTCTCAAGCTCTTCCATGTCCTTGATCATTCATCAGACAGTGATCTTGGACTGACTGCCCATCACGCATCTTAGCCTTAAAAAGTCATTTTCGTGACTTGATATTTGGCTGCGCGACTCTGTTCACCAAACATCTCCTGCAGGTGAGCCAACATTTGGCGAGCAGTCCCGATATCTTCATGTTGGCGCTGGAGCTCATCAGACATCGAGCCCAACATGTAATATCTGGCCTTATTATCTTCGTCTATCCATTTTTCCAGAGACATGCTCTCTGTTCAAGCAGATGGACGGGCTGGTAAGGTGGGAGGGTCCTGGTCCAAATACATGGGTTAACTTCTCAAAATCCAAAATAATTTTGTAGTTTCTGAGCCAATCTTTATAATTGGGTCCAGTCAGTCTATGTGTGTCCAGGATACGTGCCAATGGGTTGGACGCAGATATTTTTCTGTAGAGAGTCAAAGATTCTAGTTAGATACTGTAATTATGACTTGACCAATTTATTTAGGGATTTTATTTTTAAACAAATTAGCTCCCACTATTTTCTCGGATCCCTACACTCCCTCTGTAGAGATGCAAAAATCTCCATGATTAATGATTTCTAGTGGGTGGTGCGGTCTCACCAACTGACTCATCACCTCACCTAACAGTTATTGGTGATGGGTTAGCCAATGAGTGAACAACTCTTGTTCAATGATTCTCTAATCATGGTGCACCCAAACTTGGTCTCTAATTCATGAATCTCACCGTATCCAAAATATTGATCCACTCCTTAGTTAAGTCAGACCCACCATTTGCATAGACTGGGATTCCTAATTGAGTCTCTCACCGTATCCAAAATATTGAGCCCAACTCATCCTCCAGCCCATAGCATCCAATGCCTAATAGACATGGTTGCATCTTCCGGTGCAACTGAGCCACTGTATCCAGCCGAGAACAATCAACCCGGGAAAGGGCCCGCACATCTACAATGGTGGAAGACCTCAGACTTAATCTTTTCTTAGGGAGAATTGATTCAGGTCTCATTAAACTAGACTTGGTCATAGTCATAACAATTATGACTAACCTAGTGGCATGGGTTAGCTCGGATTATTGACCACCTCAGATCAGAACTGTGTCAACAGATATGGCCAGGTAAGTGAGACCGGTGGAAGGAATATGCCATTAACTCGTACAAGAACGCATTCAGGTCGAGTAGCTTCCAATTAAAAATCAGTCGGTCGTATGTGCCAAACTTACCTTAGACACCAAATTATTGAGTCAGAACCAATTGGGTTAGCCTACAATCCAGACTCTAACCTCTGAGCCTAATTAGGTCTTGCTTGATCGTGACTCGATCTTGACCCAGACTTAATCCTATTAGGCTGGTCAATTTAAGCATTGTTGATCCCATCTAACCAACTCTTGATTCGGTTTGATCAACCGCTTAGACCTAATTGAGCTACCCAAGCCCGAACCCAGTATTATGAATATGTCTTAGATCTAAAATTCTCAATTTTAGACCTAATTAATATTTCCATAAATCTTAATTCTTAATTAAGTAGGGTTCATAAATAAAATATGCACAATAAATCCTAGGGTTTCAGGATCTAGGGTTTTGCAGAAAGTAAGTTTTGGATTTCTGATTAAGGACGAACACGCAGCACCCCTACACATCATAAGAACACCCCATCGAATGGGAAGAGAGGGCCTTTAAACCCTTCTTCATTCTTATGATCGGACGGCCAAGAGGAATGCCTTAATCAGGAACATTGCAATACTACAAAACAGTTTTAGATCTATATCATATATCTCATATACAAATTAGATCTAATCATGGCATATTTTGCATACATCTCATGTATCGAATCATGCATATTTTTCAGATCTAAATTATCTCATAATAATCTAAAAAATTAGATTTAAATTGATCTAATCAAAATAAATTCTAATCTAGATAATTATGTAGAACTATTCTACAACTAGTCTAGACATGCATCAATCATATCTCATATGATGTTTAAAATTAAATAATTTTTATTTACTATTTTTTAGATGTTATTATAATAATTATAATATCAAAAAATAGTAAATAAATAGATCTAAAATATGATTTAATCAAATTAAATTAAAAACATGCAAGACTATTCTATAGAACTATTCTATTTTAGAACTAGTCATGCATATTTTCTAATCTTAGATCCAAATCATTTAATTTTAATTTTTTCTAATTTTAGATCTGATCACATCTCATGTGACATCTAAAATTATTTATTTTTTAATTAAAATAAATTTAAAATTAGATCTAAATACTTTTAGAACCTTGGCTCTGATACCAGTTGAAGGGAAATCCTGATTTTCCGAATCAGGTTCGTTCAGATCTGATCAGATCAAGAGATATATTTTAAAAAAAATTTTTTTTAATCCAAATTAGATCTAGGATATTTTAAATTTGATTCTTATTATTTTAATAATAAAATAAAATTAAATAAATTAAATCAAATTTAATTTACCTTGATGTGGGTAATCCTATTACCCATGTTGATGATCCTGTAAGCAGCGGAAGGTTCTGGATCTAGCCACGCAAGTGCCTGGCCTCTATCGATATCCACTTAGGCTAGATCTAGAGATCCTCTTCTTCTCTATCACGTCTCCAAAAATTAGATCTGAATCTGATCTGGAGGATCTTGAAAATAGCTTTCGAAAATCAGTAGTTGTCCTTTGCAGCAGCGCAGCCTTCTAGCATTCTATCGCCTTTGTCTTGCCTGGATTGCACCAACTAAGATCCCAAACTACTTTGGGCATGGAGAGAAAGGGGAGAAGATGGACTTGGCATGGAGGAGGAGGAGAGAGGCAGCCTTAGGGCATGGGAATTGAATTTTTTCTTTGAGTTGGGCATAGGGTATTATTTATAGACTATGCGTGATCCAACTCCTCTTCTTCCCAACCAATCACAACTCTTTGTGAAATCAGATCTAAATCTGATTGGTGGGAATAGAGTTCCTTGGATTCATCCTTAGATGGTGCCTAAGATCAGTCAAAGTTGGTTCTTAGGAGGAGTCTATTTGGAATCCAAAAAGGAGATGGAGTTCCTATCCAACAGGGACTCATGGCACCTCCTGCTTGAGTGCATGCCACCCTTGGTGGGCGCCATCCTCCTGAAGAAAAATCCTAATTTCTCAGATCAGATTCGTTCAGATCCGATCAGATCAAAAGATATATTTCAAAATTTTTTTCTTTGATCTAGATCAGATCTGGGATGTTTTAGATCTGATTCTTATTATTTTAATAATTAAAATAAAATTAGATAAAATAAATCAAATTTAATTTACCTTTAAGTGGGTAATCCTATTACCCGATGATGGTCTTGTGAGCAGCGGAAGGTTCTAGATCTAGCCACATAAGTGCCTAGCCTCTATCGATATCCACTCGGACTGGATCTGGAGATTCTCTTCTTCTCTATCACGTCTCCAAAAATTAGATCTGGATCTGATTTGGAGGATCTTCAAAACTCCTTTTGAAGATCAGCAGTCGTCCTTTGCAGCAGTGCAGCCTTCTTAGCTTTTGATCGCCTTTCTTTGATCTGGATCGCACCAACCAAGGTCCAAAACTCTTTTGGATGTGTGAGAGAGCAAGGGAGAAGGTGGTTTGGCATGGAGGAAGAGGGGAGAGGCAGCCTTGGGGCGTGGGTTTTCAATTCTCAATTGAATCTCTTTGAGTTGGGCGCAGGGTCCTTTTTATAGACTAAGCGTGATCCAACTCCTCTTCCTCCCAACCAATCACAACCCTTTGTGAAATCAGATCTAAATCTGATTGGTGGGAATAGAGACCCCTGGATTCCTACTTAGAGGGCGCCTAAGACCAGTCAAAGTTGGTTCTTAGAAGAACTCTAATTGGAATCCAAAAAGGAGATGGAGTCCTTGTCCAACAAGGACTCCTAGGCGCCTCCAACTTGGGCACGCCTTGGCGTGCGCCCTTCCTCCTTGCCAGGTTCTGGCAGGGGGACAGGCCCCCACCAGCTCTCCAATAGGTGCATGACATGTGGTCAAAAGTCAAAGTGTCAATGGTCAATGTTTGACCAGTCAAAGGTAGACTTTTGACCAAAGTCAAAGAACAAGAAATGGCAGGTGACCAAAAATGGCAGGTAATGTCTTACAAAATAAGACAACCTTTTCTGACTTGGACAACCTCCAGTCAGACCATATGAAGGCCTCTGATTGAGCACAAACTCCTTTGGCTCAGACAGGACAACTTATTTATGATAGCAAAAGAAGAACGTTAGGTTCAATCGAGTGCTAGCACGATTTTCCTTGAACCTAATTGAATCTCATTCAGATCAATTGAACTAGATCAGTTCAATTGATGATCACCAGATTCAAACCCTTGTTTGTGTGACCCAGTTAGGTTCAGTTCTGTATGGTAATGGGATATGTCATGATCTCTATCATCGACATCATCGAAACTCCTTTCGATGGATCAGAACTCTTCTGATTCGAACAGCTAGAATGATCGATCATCTAAATCATTCTAATTGCTCCCAAAATCCACCAGTGACACCTAGCAGTATATGGTGGCAACCCATCAGAGCTGAATGCGAACCTCTTGGTGCAGCTACCTGTGTGATTCAGTTCTTCTATCTTGAGCCCCGATCAGATTAGGGTTAAGGTGAACTCGTCAAACCCTAGTCTCTGTCATATGATGTAATCATTCGATTCGAGTCCAATGTGAAAATCTAAATAGAAACTCTTTCTATTATTTCACTCTGCCATGGCCATGGGACTTCTGGACTTGATTCTCATGATCATCATAGGGCTGCTCCTCTACCACCGAGGTAGATAGATTCCATCTTGATGCCATCCAGTTCCTACAATGAACATGCTATAGCCAACATACACCTCAGGGTTCCATATGGCTAGGAGATCGAGTAATGGTGTAGTCAAACTATAACACCCTCAAGGTGAACTGCCGATGCACCTCAGGTCAAAGAACCAGACACACTACTGCAGCATCGAGTCAGTCATTGACGAGAAGGTAGACTCCCTAATGACTACTCGAGGTGGTCACGCTCAGTGCCCTCGTTCTCTAACGAGTACCTGTACTCTCGCTCCGGTGTCTCCACACCGTAGACTCAAGACTCATCTACTAAAGAGAAGCGATTGTACACCAACCTTCCGGATCAATCACCATCCTCGTGATGATCCTATGGTCGGGAGCAATTTTATGAGTTAATAATGATTATTCATGTCTTAAATTTTCAACTCTTGAAAATATGAATTATCATTACCATTAACTCAAAGGATGTATCACAGACACTAAATACACATATGTGATAGAAAATAACCCATTTTATTGATTTTAGTCAAAATTATAATTTTGCCCCTAGAAGTGTATTACAAGTGTCAGCCAATTCTGGCTTCTAGGGCACATATATCTAACAATCTCCCACTTGTCCTAAAGCCAATTGGCTACAAGTCTAAGTCCCATCTTCTCAAGGTGGGCTTCGATCTTCTGCTGGCCCAACGGCTTTGTAAGTGGGTCTGCCACATTATCTGTGGAGTTGACTCTCTTGACCTCGACATAACCCTTCTCGAGGTAATCACGGATGAGGTGGTATCGCCGCTCAATATGCTTGGATTTCTGGTGAGACCTCGGCTCCTTAGCAAGGGCTATGGCGCCATTATTGTCGCAGTATAGAGGAATGGCATCTGATGGCATTACTCCAATTTCTGCAGCAAACTTCTTGTACCAGAATGCTTCCTTCGCAGCCTCTGATGCAGCGATATATTCTGCTTCCATGGTGGAATCTGCTATCACCATTTGCTTGAAACTCTTCCAGCTGACAGCACCACCATTGCACACAAACAGACTCCAGATGTCGACTTTCGATCATCTATATCGGACATGAAATCCGAGTCTGTGTATCCCTGGACTTGGAGTTCTCCATTACCAAAGACCAACATCATATCCTTAGTTCTTCTCAAGTACTTAAGGATACATTTCACAGAAGTCCAGTGTTCTTCACCTGGATTTGACTGATATCTGCTTGTGACACTCACAGCATGGGCTATATCAGGTCGTGTACATAGCATGGCATACATGAGGCTCCCTATTGCAGAAGCATAAGGGATCTTGCTCATGCGTTCTATTTCCTCAGGTGTGCTAGGGCACATCTTCTTGGAAAGATGAATACCATGTCTGAAGGGTATTAATCCCCTCTTAGAGTTTTCCATACTAAACCTCTTTAGTACTTTCTCTATGTACATCTTCTGTGAAAGTCCTAGCATCCTATTCGGTCTATCCCTATAGACCTTAATTCCTAGAATAAAGGATGCTTCACCTAGGTCTTTCATGGAGAATTCCTTGGACAACCATAATTTGACTGTTGTCAATCATGGGAATATCATTCCCAATAAGGAGGATGTCATCCACGTACAATACGAGGAAGACAACAGCGCTCCCACTGACCTTTTTGAAAACACATGGTTCCTCTTCATTTTTGATGAAACCAAACATTTTGATCACATCATTGAAACGAGTGTTCCAGCTCCGAGATGCTTGCTTAAGTCCATATATGGACCTTTGCAGCTTGCAAACCTTGTGATCAGTATCACTGGATGTGAAACCTAGCGGCTGTTCCATATAGATATCTTCCTCAAGATATCCATTTCAAGAATGCCGTTTTCACGTCCATTTGCCATATTTCATAATCGAAATAGGCTGCAATGGCAAGCAATGTGCGGATGGATTTTAGCATAGCCACTGGGAAAAAGGTATCCTGATAGTCAATGCCTTCGCGTTGACTATAACCTTTTGCCACTAGTCTAGCCTTGAATGTCTCCACATTTCCATCTGCACCAATCTTTCTCTTGAAGATCCATTTACACCCAATAGGTACTATACCTTCTGGTGGATCTACCAAGGTCCAGACTTGGTTTGAGTGCATCGAGTCAATTTCTGACTGCATTGCCTCTAGCCATTTCTCAGAGTCGATATCTGATATCGCCTCGTTGTAGGTTTTGGGATCATCACCATGAGCACCATTACCTACGAGGAACATTTTCCTCTACTTCCTCTGAAATAATACCTAAGTATCTTTCAGGGGGATGGAAAACTCTTTTCCGATCTACGAGGTGGAGGAGGTAGTGTTCTTATTGGCTCAACCTGATTTGGTTCCAATTGGTCCTTAGCTCGTTGTACTTGTGAGACTTTCTCATCAAGCTTAATCTGCTTTCCAATGCCGCTATCTTGAATAAACTATTTTTCAAGAAAGATGGCATGTCGACTCACAATCACATTGTGGTCTTCTGGAATGTAGAAATAGTATCCTAATGACTCTTTAGGATATCCTATGAATCGAGCTCTGAAGGACCTAAACTCTAACTTGTCCGCTTGTTGTCTTTTGACATGAGCCGGACAACCCCAAATTCTGAGATGACTCAGACTTGGTTTCTTACCGTGCCATATCTCATACGGTGTGGTAGGAACGGTTTTAGAGGGAACCCTATTCAGTAGATAAATTGAAGTTAACAATGAGTGATCCCCAAAGAAAATCAGGGAGGTCTGTGAAGCTCATCATGGATCGAACCATATCCAATAGAGTCCGATTTCTCCATTCTGAAACCCCGTTGAGTTGAGGTGTTCCTGGTGGAGTCCATTGAGAGACTATGCCATTTTCCTTGAGATAGTCTAGGAATTTTCGGCTAAGGTATTCACCTCCTCGATCTGATCGAAGAACCTTAATGGGTTTTTCCAGTTTGTTTTTCTACTTCATGTCTGAATTCTTTGAACTTTTCAAAAGCTTCAGACTTGTGTCTCATAAGATACACATACCCATACCTAGACAGATCATCGGTAAAGGTAATGAAGTAGACAAAATTGCCTCTAGCCGGCACATCAAATGGGCCGCACACATCAGTATGTACTAGGGCAAGGAGATCTGTGGCCCTCTCCCCATGTCCAACAAAAGGGAGTTTAGTCATTTTGCCTTGAAGACAAGATTCACAAGTTGGATATGACTCGAAAGTCAATGGACTCAATAGCCCATTTTTCTCCAATTTGTTGATCCTATCTTCTGCTATATGACCTAATCTCAGGTGCCATAGATATCTATCATTTGGACTATCCCTAGGTCGTTTGGCATTCACGTTTTGCTCGATAGTTAGAATAGGTACATCAATATGTAGCTGATAAAGACCATTAATAAGGAAACCATTTGCAATTTTATTTCTTTCATAAAGAATGTTACAATGGTCCTTAAAGAAGGTAATCACATAGCCTTCTTGTGCTAAGCATGAAACAGAAATCAAATTCCTGCTAGCTGCAGGCACATAATAACAGTCTTTCAAAACTAAGTCTAAACCAGATGGTAATCGAAGAGGGTATGTTCCACGGCCACTGCAGCAACTCTTGCTCCATTACCGATGCATGCGTAGGATCATGTCTCCATCCCTCAGCCTCCTGCTATCCTCAAGACCCTGCATGGAAGTGCACAGATGAGCACTAGAACCAGAGTCAAGCACCCAACTGGATGCAGAAGAAACCGTAAGGTTAGACTCAATAACGAGCATACCTCCAGAAGGACCTTCCTTCTTGTTCTTCAGGGTGGCCAGGTAAGTAGGGCAGTTCCTGCTTTCAATGGCCGTCGCTGTTGCAATGGAAACACTTTTCTTTGACATCGGCCTTTCATCTTCGGTTCTGCCTTCTTCTTCTTTGCTCCTTCCACCTTTTGCTTTTTCACAGACTTCTTTTTCTTTCCATAAGACTTTCTTTTGGAAGAAGTCCGTTCCATAGCAAGAACTGAGCCTTTAGAACCTTTCATAGAAAGCTCAGCGGTGACCAGCATATTCATTAATTCGGCCAAGGAATTTTGAAGTTTATGCATGTGGTAATTCATGATGAATTGCCCATATGCATCAGTCAAGGATTGCAGAATAATATCATTCTGCAGATCCAAGTCTAACTTCACACCGAGCTTCTCAAGCTCTTTCATGTCCTTGATCATCAGACAGTGATCTTGGACTGACTGCCCATCACGCATCTTAGCCTTAAAAAGTCATTTCGTGACTTGATACTTGGCTGCGCGACTCTGTTCACCAAACATCTCCTGCAGGTGAGCCAACATTTGGCGAGCAGTCCCGATATCTTCATGTTGGCGCTGGAGCTCATCAGACATCGAGCCCAACATGTAATATCTGGCCTTATTATCTTCGTCATCCATTTTTTCAGAGACGCTCTCTGTTCAGTGGATGGACGGGCTGGTAAGGTGGGAGGGTCCTGGTCCAATACATGGGTTAACTTCTCAAAACCAAAATAATTTTGTAGTTCCTGAGCCAATCTTTATAATTGGGTCCGGTCAGTCTATGTGTGTCCAGGATACGTGCACAATGGGTTGGACGCAGACATTTTCTATAGAGAGTCAAAGATTCTAGTTAGATACTGTAATTTTGACTTGACCAATTTATTTAGAAATTTTATTTTTAAATAAATTAGCTTCCACTATTTTTTGGATCCCTACACTCCCTCTGTAGAGATGCAAAAAATCTCCATGATTAATGATTTCTAGTGGGTGGTGCGGTCTCACAACTGACTCATCACCTCACCTAACAGTTATTGATGATGGGGTTAGCCAATGAGTGAACAACTCTTGTTCAATGATTCTCTAATCATGGTGCACCCAAACTTGGTCTCTAATTTCATGAATCTCACCGTATCCGAAATATATTGATCCACTCCTTAGTTAAGTCAGACCCACCATTTGCACAAACTGGAATTCCTAATTGAGTCTCTCACCGTATCCGAAATATTGAGCCCAACTTATCCTCTAGCCCATAGCATCCAATGCCTAATAGACATGGTTGCATCTTCCCGGTGCAACTGAGCCACTATATCCAATCGAGAACAATCAACCCCGGGAAGGGCCGCACATCTACATGGTGGAAGTGGAAATCCGATTTTTCGGTCCAGATTTGTTCAGATCTGATTAGTTCAAGAGATATATTTCAAAAATTTTCTCTTGATCTCAATCAGATCTTGATATATTTCAGATCAGACTCTTATTATTTTAATAAATAAAATAAAATAAGATAAATTAAATTCAATTTTAATTTACCTGATTTGGGTAAT
>QRFJ01002053.1:74111-121346 GCA_006176705.1 Cocos nucifera | reverse complement strand
AAAATTTCCTTCTAAGTAGTACAAGTTGCAACATCTGCTTCTAGCACATATAGCTAAACACCTCTATCTAGTTCTTGACAGCGGACAAACAAGCCCCCACCAGCTCTCCAATAGGTGCATGACACGTGGACAGAAGTCAAAGTATCAAATGGTCAACATTTGACCAGTCAAAGGTCAACTTTTGACCAAAGTCAAAGGACGAGAAATGGCAGGTGACCAAAAATAAAAAAATGGTAGGTAATTATCTTACAAAATAAGACAACCTTTTCTGAACCTAGGACAACTCCAGTCAGACCAAGTGAAGGCCTCTGATCGAGCACAAACTTCTTTGGCTCAGTCAGGACAACTATTTATGATAGTAAAAGAAGAACGTTAGGTTCAATCGAGTGCTAGCATGATTTTCTTGAACCTAATTGAATCTCATTCAGATCAATTGAACTGGATTAGTTCAATTGATGATCACCAGATTCAAACCCTTATTTGTGTGATCCAGTTAGGTTCAGTTCTATATGGTAATGGGATATGTCATGATCTCTATCATCGACATCATCGAAACTCCTTTCGATGGATCAGAACTCTTCTGATTCGAACAGCTAGAATGATCGATCATCTAAATCATTCTAATTGCTCCCAAAATCCACCAGTGACACCTAGCAGTATATGGTGGCAACCCATCAGAGCTGAATGCGAACCTCTTGGTGCAGCTACCTGTGTGATTAAGTTCTTCTATCTTGAGCCCCGATCAGATTAGGGTTAAGGTGAACTCGTCAAACCCTAGTTTCTGTCATATGATGTAATCATTCGATTCAAGTTCGAATGTGAAAATCTAAATAGAAACTCTTTCTATTATTTCACTCTGCCATGGCCATGGGCTTCTGGACTTGATTCTCATGATCATCATAGGGCTGCTCCTCTACCACCGAGGTAGATAGATTCCATCTTGATGCAATCCAATTCCTACAATGAACATGCTATAGCCAACATACACCTCAGGGTTTCGAATGGCTAGGAGATCGAGTTATGGTGTAGTCAAACTATAACACCCTCAAGGTGAACTGTTGATGCACCTCAGGTCAAAGAACCAGACACACCACTGCAGCATCGAGTCAGTCATTGACGAGAAGGTAGACTTCCTAATGACTACTCGAGGTGGTCACGCTCAGTGCCCTCATTCTCTAACGAGTACCTGTACTCTCGCTCTGGTGTCTCCACACCATAGACTCAAGACTCATCTACTAAAGAGAAGCGATTGTACACCAACCTTTCGGATCAATCACCATCCTCGTGATGATCCTATGGTCGGGAGCAATTTATGAGTTAATAATGATTATTCATGTCTTAAATTTTCAACTCTTGAAAACATGAGTTATCATTATCATTAACTCAAAGGATGTATCACAGACACTAAATACACATATGTGATAGAAAATAATCCATTTTATTGATTTTAGTCAAAATTATAATTTTGCCCTTAGAAGTGTATTACAAGTATCAGTCAATTCTGACTTCTAGGGCACATATATCTAACATTCAGTTCTTAAATAGGAGGTAATGAGGAGATGACCTTTTAATGGCCCTTTTATGTCCTGGCAACCTTGTTAGGAATAGAAGGTAGATCTCGTCCTAACAAGAGTAATAGCCAATTACATCAAAAATAGGAGGTGAACCTCATCCTGACATGGATGATTACCCTCATGGAAGACTGAAGGCCTTTGATTCTTAAATAGGAGGTAATGAGAAGAGACCCTTTCAATGGTTCTTTTGTATCTTGACAATCTTATTAGAAATAGAAGAAAAATCTCATCCTAACAAGAATAATAGCCAACCATGTTAAAGATAGGAGATGAACCTCATCCCGACATGGATAAAGATCCTCACGGAGGATTGAAGGCCTTTGGTTTTTAAATAGGAGGTAACGGGGAGAGGCACTCTGAATGGCCTTTTCACATCCCGGCAATCTTGTTAGGAATAGAAGGGGAACCTCATCCAAACAAGGGTAATAACTAACCACATCAACGATAGGAGGTGAATCTCGTCCTGATGTGATTGAAGACACTCATGGAGGATTGAAGACCTCTAGTTCCTAAATAGGAGGTAATGGGGAGAGGCCCTCTTAACGATCCTTTTGCATTCTTGCAACCTTGTTAGGAATAGAAGGAGAACCTCATCCTAACAAGGATAATAACAAACCATGTCAGGAACAGGAGGTGAACCTCATCCTGACATGGATGAAGAACCTCATGGGGGATTGAAGGCCTCCAGTTCTTAAACAGAATGAGGAGAGATCCTCTCAACGGCCTTTTTGTGCCCTGGCAACCATGTTAGAAAAAGAAGGTGAACCTCATCCTAACAAGGGCAATAGCCAATCACAGTAGGAATAGAAGATGAACCTCGTCCTAACGTGGATGAAGTCCCTCATAGGGATTAAAGGCCTCAAGTTCTTAAATGTGAGATTAACAATAAGTTTGAAAGTTTCTAGAGATAAATTTTCTCCTAACCATGTTTAAGGACCCTTGTTTATAAACAAGGGAGATAGATGTACAAAGCTTGGGATGGAGGCTATTATTTCAAGACAGCATTAGCATAACAAGAAAGTGAAGAAAGCGACAAGCATCAAACTTAGAAATAGCATAAGGGGGAAACTTAAAGAAATAATGTTCCATTGAAATTAAAGATTCATTACATAGGTCCTCAAGATCGATTACAAAACAAAAAAAGGAAAGAAAGACCGGAGTCCAACTTAGAATCAGACTTTGGACTTTTGGCTCTAGCTAATATAAGGGCGTGTTTCAAGTCATTAACTTTTCTTCAAGATCTCTTCTTGCTGCCAAACTCTCACTAAGAAATTTGTTAGCTCTCTAGAGATCATCTTCCATTTCTCTTAGCCTCTTCCTTAAAACTATAAACTCAGCTTTGGCATCCTTCACTGCACTCTCATTGTAAGTCGTTTGGATCTTGAGCTATAGGAGTTTGGCCTTACTCTTTTCGTAGATCACCAAAAGTATTGGGAATGTATCCTAGAGTCAATCATCAACCTGTTGACGGTTGTGCTCCTTATTATACTTGTATATGAATTATTAATTAATAAAAATTATTTTAATATTTTTTATCATAAATTCTATTGTCTTCTAATGAACTCCTATGTTGTGATGAAATTTTTAGGACTATTTAATATTTGACGAAGGAGGATTTGCCATTTAGTACTTAAAATTATTCATGATTAAATAATACGTTGTTACTTAGGATGATAATATTTATCGAGTACAGATCGTTGTATGCTATATAGGTTGGTTGTCCTCGTAACCAAGGAGTGTTAAGACACTAGTATGGCATGCAAGTGAGATATATGGTACATCTGTACTGAATGTGATCAACTCTAGAGCTTTTCTGCTAATAAGATTTGCTCTGATAGAATATGGGTATAACTATCCCTCCGATCTGAGATCACCATGATGACTTTCAAGCAACTCACTATATTTTGGTGTTGGACTATCTGAATTTCTAATTCAGTGATGGAAGATTTTGAGGCATAGTTAAGTACTTAAGGAGTCGATGCATGTATCAAGATGGGATTGACCACTTCTGATTTCAGGTGTTGTGTTCAATAGTATTTCAGTTTAGCAATGCCTTGGCCAGGGTAGTCCTTGTGAGGGGTCACAGGACTAATTACTTTGAGACATGATTTGGATGTATCTTTTAGGATTGACAGTCAAACCCTAAAGTCATCCTATGCACAGAAGTCAAAGAAATGAATTATACAGTAATCATATTCGCATAGGTTCTGATTGTTGCGATTATGACTATTTGACCTATCCGGATGTTGGGTACCATTGCTAGATGGTTATTTTGATTAGTACAAAAATTAGTTTCTTTACTGCCAGCATAGGTTCAGACCTATAGAGTCACACACATTAGAGGTTTCTACCTATCTGATGGTTGGTGAAGAGTTCCACTCGACTGGGACTCTATGGTCAAGAGTCCCACTGGACTGGGACTCTTCGATCGAGAGTCCTACTAGGTTAGGACACTCAGTCTCAATGTCTAGGAGTCTATGGTCAAGTGTCCTACTAAACTAAAACTCTTTGACCAAGAGTCCTACTACTCTAGGACTCTATGATTGAGGGTTATGACTTTATAATCATGAGTTTCACTTGTTTCAAACACTGGGATCAAGAGTCCCACTGGTTTGGGACTCTTCAATCAAGAGTTTCATTTTGATGGAACTTTATTATCCGGACACCCACTAAATTTGAACTCTAGATTTATGTGAGGTTTTATTAATGATTTGATTGCTAATTAATTTAATTTGATTGAGTAATTATTTTTGGATCAAGTTCAATTGAATTAGATTCAGTTGGATTTGACCCGATTAGGTTATGAGATGACCTAACCATCGAGGAAATATGATCCCTCATTTAATCAGGAGTTGGGCTTAATTAATTCTTAATTTGATTAGAATTTAACTAAGCTTAATTGAGTCTAAATTAATTGGATTTAATCAGATCTAATTGGGCCTAACAAATTTTGATTTGGTTGGTTAAATTGGATGAGAGGTTTTAAGATTGGTTTGACCTAGTCTTGACATGTGCCACATCACCCTTGTTTGTGCCATTCTATTCTCCATGAGAAAAGGTTTCTCCTAAATGTTTTTCCATAAAAAGAGGGCTCACACCCCTCCTTTCCATGTCCTAGAGAAATAAGGTCAGATTAGTTGCCATTCAAATTCAAGTAGAGTTTGAATTTGAATGAAACAACTCCCTTATCTTACCTTTTCTCCATGCCACCTTCTCTTGTGCATCCTCTATAAAATTTCTAGAATTTTTTCTGGGTGCAAGTTCTTTTGAGACTCCTCTCCTCTGTTACATGAGCCCTTCCATAGCCTAAAAAAAATAAGAAAAAAATTTGAGAAGAAAAATTGAGGAAAAAATCTTGGCACTAGGGTTTGGGCGCTGCGCAGCCCTAGTTCATGATCTAGGGTTCCTATTTTGATTTTGTAAGATTTGAGTGTCAGATCTTTACAAGATTTCGTGGAGTACTTTCTCATCCTCTCTTCTACCCCAGCCTCTAATCTAGAGCATCCAAAGTTATGGTGGAGGGAGATCAAAATTGTTCGATTAGATCTAGCCGTCAGGAGCATTCTTCATCGAGCTAGCACTTGGGAGGAGTTGATGAGGACCAGGAGCCTCGTGTAGATGATCCATGGAGGCTAGACATTTGTGTAGCTATGTCATGATCAACGGACCTCCTAGATGATGATCAAATCATGGCGATCGACTATCCGTGCAAGGTATTGTGTTCTGAACACGTAGATGTAGTAAACTATTTACTGCATTATTTTTCTTTTCAGATCTATATAAATGCATACATATTATGTTTAGATCTTTTTATGTAGGATTTATTAATCTATTATGATTAGTAATTAATTAATTAAATTAATTAATTTTTACTATAATTTTTTCTATTTTCAAAAAAAAATTTGAATGTGGCACTGCAAATCCTGCACTGTTCCTTTTAAATGGTATCAGAGCGATGGTTCGCTAAGCATGATATGCTTGCATATTTAGATTGATAACTTATATTTGAGCTAAATATTAATCTAATAATCTGATTAATTAGATCTAAATATTAAAATCAAGATCGCATGGACTGAAGGTTGTCCTGCTGTAGGGTTTACCCACTATAGTGAAAAGGTTATCCAGGTACGTTGTTGATTTAAATAGTTAATCATAAAATCTTAGATCTGATTTAATATTTTTATGATCTGATTAAATTTGGCTTTAATCTGATTTTTTATCATGAATGCATATTTAGATAGGATCTAAAGTTTGATTCATAATTTAATATTATGTAGTGTACATAGTTTCAGATTAAATCCTATAACTAGTGTTGTTTGTGAATTGAGTTGATTCAATTTTAAAGTGAATCGACTTAATTGGTGAATAATACTAAGTTGTAAAGAATCTTTCAAAATTTTAAAAAATATTTTCAAAATACCAAATCCTAACCCTCAGCTTATAAACTTAATTAAAATTAAGTGAAATAATTTAGTATCTAGAATTATGACCCTAAGTCATTAATCATAAGCTTGTGGGTTATTGGATTAGATGAATTAGGTCCATAAATTAGGTTAGACCTAAGGTTAGTTAAAGAATGGACTAATTTAGAGTAGTTGATCAAATCTAATTAAATGTTAATTTAGATTAGGTTAAGGACTCTATAGAATCAATTACAATAGTTGTAGTTGATCAAGTCCATGCCTTTAACAAGGACCAAATGGACCTGATTCATGGCTACATAGTCGAACTCATAATTACTAGGTTGATCAAATTGAAACTAATGAATCGGATGTTGTCTAAGTTACATCTGGCAGACCAGATCAGTAGTTTTTAATTGGAAGCTACTCGCACTGATTCGGTCTTTGATGAGTTAATGGCATATCCCTTCCACTGATCTCACTTACTTGACCATCCTGGTGAGTTAGATTTTTATTGGATCACTTTGGTGATTTGGGCTCACTTATGTCAATTAGGTAAATCAGTATGACTGATTTAGGTGCTCCTAATGCCAACTTGGATTAGATCCTTTTTTATCTGACTTTGTGAAGTCAGTGGAGGAATGAAATTGACTCACTTTTCTTAAATAAGTTAACTAGATCCTCTAAAATTATTAGATCCTTAAAAATAAAATAGTTATATAGATAACTATATCATCACCTCCTATTAAATTAAGTGGTAATGGGTTCATTAATTTAATAATCTCTGGAGGCCCAAAGGTCTGGTGCTTATTGATTAATAAAATTATCATTCATAAAATGATGATTTGGTTAAGTCTTCATGATGGTGGTTAGGTCGGTCGACCAATGTCGGGCCTGATCATTTATTGATTAGATAAGACCGAATGTAGTCATATTAATGGTTGGACCTAATCAGACCTTTTCAGTAGAGGCCAAAGCCTATTGATTAGGTCTCCAAGATAAAATTGATATTACTAAAAATTATTTAGAGAAATAATTGATTTTGAACCTACCCATAGGTGCACATGGGTTGACCAACCAAAGTTGGGCTCGTGTGTAGTCTATGTGGATTCTAGTACCAACTAAGAAATTAAAGTAATTTCTCGAATTAAAGGTAGAGGCTATCAATTCGTATTAAATAGTGGAAGAACCTTTAGACTAAAGTCCAAATTTTTAGGATAATTGATTCATATATTATTAGGTTTAGTTTTTCTTTTTGTACAAAAATGGCCACTAATCTGTTGCTCCGATCATTATTAAATAATGATAAATTAATGGGATCCAACTATGATAGCTGGTATCATAAGTTGAAAATCGTCCTGTAGCATGAGTGGATCCTTTATATCATAACAGATCTAGCACCTGAGGAGCCAGCTTTGAATGCTAGAGGAGCGGTATGAGATACTTACCAGAAGTGGCTCAATGATTGTACCACTATTCAGTGTATAATGCTGGTGGCAATGAATGATAAGTTCAGTCATAGGTTCGAAAATGCCCAGCCATAAGAGATGCTTCAAATATTGAATGACTCCTTTGGCATGCTTGATGACGTTGAAAGGCACAAAACAAGTTGTGCCATTTTTAAAGCTCGAATGAGGGATGGGGTCTCAGTCATCGATCATGTATTGTACATGATCGAGATGATTGAGCACCTTAGCAAGTTTAGCTTTTCCTTGCACGAGCAGCTCAGTAAGGATGCGATCCTTAATTCTTTGTCCAAGTCCTTCCTTCCTTTCTTGACTCATTTCAGAATGATAAAGCCTGCAGTCAACTACCACGGCTTGTTGGGGTTGCTACAGAACTTTGAGAAGGATCACCAACTCCATAAGAAGATGGTGAATATAATGGGAGGATCTTCTTCTGGTCGTTGATCCTTTAAGAAAGGAAAGAAGAACAAGAAAAAGAAGAATAAGAAGGTGCAACCAAATGTTGGAATGACTGTACAGGGTCGGACCAAGAAGTGCAAGCACGATCAGAGCTAGGTAGAATGCTTCTTCTATAAGAAGTAGGGGCACTGAAAGAGAAACTATCCTCTGTACATTGCCTTTCTGGATCCGAACAGACCAAAGAAGAAGTAAGTGGTTGCTGGGCAAGGTAATTATATGATAACACCTTACAATTTTTCTTATTTAATTCTACTGCCAGGGTATTAGATATTGGAAGCCCTTATCATATTTGTAATTCTGTGCAGGGCTTGCAGGTCAGTAGAAGATTTGATCAAGGCAAGAGGTTCCTGAAAGTTGGAGATGGAAGATAAGTTTCAATTCTAGCTTTCAAAATTATGAACTTTATAATCAATTCAAATAAAGTTATTTTTAATGAATGTCATTTTTGTTCAACTTTCTTATTGAATGTCATTTATGTAGGCCTTTTAGCCATGAATGGTTATGAAATATCAATAAAAAAAATTATAATATCATTTTGAATGGTGTTACAGTTTTTATTGGATAATTGAATAATGGTATTTATTTATTAACTATGCCTATTAACATGGTTCAATCCTTCGATAAATGTCCTAGAATTAGTGATGTGTTCAAAGTCTACTTTTGGCACTATAGGCTGGGTCATATTAACAAAAACAGAATAAACAAGTTAGCTCAAGAAGAAATTTTTAAGATTAGTGATTGTGAATCACTTCCAATCTATGAGTTTTGTCTTCTTGGTAAGATGACTAAGTCACCTTTTACTAAAAAGGATAAATGAGCCATTGAACTCCTGAGTCTAGTACATTCAGATGTATGTGGACCCATAAGCTTAAGTGCTAGAGGTGGATACTTCTACTTCACAACCTTCACGAACGACCAATCTAGGTATGAGTAAATCTATTTAATGAAGCATAAGTCAGAGTCATTTGAAATGTTCAAACTATTTCGTAATGAGGTAGAGAAGCAAACTAGGAAGAGTATTAAAACTCTTCAATCTGATCGAGGGGGTGAATACCTTTCCAATGAGTTTCTAACATATCTTGGAAAGAATGGGATTCTATTCCAATGGACTTCTCCTAGAACACCACAACAAAATGGTGTGTCTGAAAGGAGAAATCGAATCCTATTGGATATGATTCAATCCATGATGGAGTTTGCTGGTTTGCCAATCTTCCTATGGGGATATGTGCTTGAGTTAGCTTGTTACATTCTAAATAGGGTTCTAAGTAAATCTGTTAATAAAACACCATATGAGATATGGACAGAGCATAAGCCAGTGCTCTCACACCTTAGGGTTCGAGGGTGTCCGGCTTATGTCAAACATTTGATGACAGACAAGCTTGGACCTAGGTTTGATAAGTGTAGTTTTGTAGGTTATCCAAAAGAAACCAAAGGGTATTACTTCTACCTTGCTGATAAGCAAAAAGTGTTTGTCAACCTTAAAGCAGTCTTTTTAGAAAAGAAGTTTCTTAGTGAAGGAACTAATGCCTCTAAGGTCGAACTTGATGAAGTATAGAAGGTGGAAGAATAGACTCAAGTTGTTGAACCTGAGCTAGATCTAATTAGATCAGACTCAGAACCCATTGTAGATACACCCTTAAGGCGATCTGGTAGAGTACCATATCAATCGGATAGATACTACGATTTCTTTATCTGGGACAAGGATCCTATTGAACTCGATGAGAACGATCAGGACCCAATCATCTATATGGATGCAATGTAGAGATCCAACTCTGAAAAATAGCTTGAGGTAATGAAATCCAAAATGGAATCCATGAAGGTCAACAATGCATGGACATTGGTTGACTCACCCAAAGGGATAAAACCCATAGGGTGTAAGTGGGTTTTCAAAAGGAAAAGGGGCACAGATGGAAAGGTGGAGACCTATAAAGCCTATCTGGTTGTCAAGGGATATTGTCAACATTATGATATTGACTATGATGAGATGTTCTCTCCTATGGCAATGCTCAAATCCATTCGGATTATGCTTGCCATTGCTGTCCATCTAGACTATGAAATTTGGCAGATGCATGTGAAAATGACTTTCCTAAATGAAGAGCTGGATAAGGAGGTGTATATAATACAGCCTGAAAGATTCACATCCATAGATGAGTCTAAGCTATGTAGGCTTCAGAGGTCTATTTATGGACTGAAAAGGCATCTCGGAGCTACAACATATGGTTTGATAGAACAATCAAAATGTATGGCTTCATTAAGAATGAAGAGAAGTCCTGCATATACAAGTGGGCTAATGGTCCAGCAATAGTATTCCTAGTATTGTATGTAGATGACATTCTCTTAATTGGGAATGATGTCCCTACATTACATGGAATAAAGATCTGGCTGTCATCATAGTTCTACATGAAAGATCTGAGAGAAGCTTTCTACATCCTAGGGATGAACATCTATAGAGATAGATCTAAAAGGTTGCTTGGATTGTCTTAGTCTACGTACATTGATACTATGCTGAAATGATTCAACATGGAGAATTCCAAGAAAGGCTATCTATGGATAGGCCATGGAATTTTTCTTTCAAAAAGGGATTGTCCAACAAAATCTCTAGAAAGAGAGCATATAAGTAAAATACCATATATTTTGACAGCGGGTTCTATAATGTACGCCATGACATGTACGCGACCAGATGTGGCATACTCACTAGGGATAGTGAGTAGATACCAATCTGATCCAGGAGAGAACTACTGAAAGATTGTTAAAACCATCCTAAAGTATTTGAAAAATATTAAGGACCAGCGACTTGTATATGGTGAATTACACTTTAAACTTGTAGAGTTTATAGACTCCAGCTTTCAGTCTGATCATGATGATAGCAAGAGTGTGTCGGGACATATATTCATCCTTGATGGTGGGGCAGTCTACTGAAAAAGTTCCAAGTAACACATTATGGTCGCTTCAGTTTGCGAGGTGGAGTATGTCACTGCATCAGATGCTGCCAAAGAAGTGGTGTGGCTGAGGAAGTTCATCACCAAGCTCGGAGTAGCATCGTCCCTTGATGGTCCTGTTCTGCTCTACTATGATTGCTATGGAGCCATTGCTCAGGTGAAGGAACCAAAGGCACACCAGTAGACGAAACATATTCCGCATCACTACCACCTTGTCTGAGAGATCATAGATCGAGGAGACGTCGACCTTCAGAAGATCGATGGGAAGGAGAACCTAGCTGATCCATTCATTAAAGTTATTACGGTGAAGGAGTTCAATGACTTCAAGTCGAAGATAGATATTAGATACTGCACTGATAGACTTTAGTCTAAGTGGGAGATTGTTGGAAATATATCCTAAAGTTAATCATCAGCCTATTGATGATTGTGCTACTTCTTGTAATTATATATAAATTATTAATAAATAAAAATTATTTTGGCATTTTCATTATAAATTTTGTTGTCTTCTAATGAACTCTTTTGTTGTGATGAAATCCTAAGGACTATCAAAAATTCAACAAAGAAGGATTTGTCATTTAGTCCTTAAAATTGTTCACGATCAAATGATATGTTGTTAGTTAAGACGACAACGTTTATCGAATATAGGTCATTATTGAAGGAACCAGATCTAGCATTTCAAGGATAGATCTTGAAACTTTTCAAGATTATGCAGTGAAAGACTTAAATAAATTAAATATTTATTTAAATAAATATGTAAACACTTAGATCTCAAATCTATTACATGATCAAGACATGATATTAAATCAAAAATTAAAATCAAACAAGAAAGAAAAGATTGATCAAATCAACCTAGATCTACACTATAACAAATGCAGGTATGAAGTTAATAGATCAGATCTATTACCTGAGCAAGTTAAACTTTCTAACCTACTGATCTGAGCTTGAGGATGATGTCACAAGCTACACATGCATCCAGCCTCTAGGAGTCATCCACACGAGCCCACGAACACGATCAGAGATCCTGATGCAGGAAATCAGCACAGTATGCTAGCACTGTGCTGATCTCTCTTCGATGGTAGATCCGATGCTTTCTTCTTCGAAACTTGGATATTTCAAAATACCAAAAGAAAAGAGAAATATTCATGATGCTAAGATATCTCTCAAAAGCTCACAAAAAGGGAGGAAGAGATCTGGAACAAAAACCCTAGAAGAAGACCCTCTTTTTCTTCTTTGTTCTTTTTCTAGACATCTTGATTTATGTTTTCAATATCTCTATGACCTAAATGAAATTTTCTTTGATTTTTCTACACCAAAGAGGACTCTCAAATGTCTACAATCAATGAAAATTTTAGATAAAGAGTTCCTTTAGATAAAGAGATATGCAGAGTCCAAGTTAGGTCAAAAACCTAGACTTGGAAGGACCAAATAAGGGAAGTTGTTGGGGTGCCCAACTCTTGGGTGCCCCCACCTCTTTTTCTACCATGGACTAGCAAAAGGGGTGCACAAAAAAATATCCTCTTTTACCATGAAAATCAAAGAAAATAAGGAAGGATGGGTTGGCACACTTATAGGAAGTGTTTTGGTTGACAAGGATTCTATCTCATAGAATCCTTAAGCAAAACTAATTCCCCTTTTGACTTGGTCTTCCTACAAACTTCCATATGAGAAAAAGGAAGAGAGAAGGGAGGCATAAGAAACCTTGGGCATGGAGATTATTCATGTAAAAATATAAAGAGAAAAGGATGGGGCGTGAGGATTAGGTGGTGCAAGGAATAGGAAGTCCTAATCACACTAGGACTCCTATTTTGACTTGGTCAAACAAGGTATTTTAACCAAATAAAAACAAGAGTAAACCAACCCAATAAAATAAAGCCCTAACTCAATTAAAAATTTTATTAAATTAGATTAAATTTAATTTAATTTTAATTTAATTTTTTAATCAAATTAGAAAATTGGGTTGATCCGAGTCCTAGTTAGACTAGGACTAGTTCTTCCTTGCACTTGACTTATCCAATAAGCCAATTGGACTTGATCCAATCGAGTCCAAACCAAATCTAATTAAACCATATTTAATTAGACTTAATCTCAGCCTACTGGCTTAATCAAATTAAGCCAATTAATAATCAAATTGCTAATCGATCCTCCTGCAACACTTGCACTAACTTAAACACCAATCGTATTGATTGTTTAACCCTAAAATGATTCTAAATCACTGATCAACCATTCGATCGAAATGTGAATCCTAATGTGTATGATCTCATAGGTTTGAATCTAAGTCGGTAGCATAAGAATAAATTTTTGTACCAATCAAAATGACCATCAAGCAATGATACCTGATGGTTGGATAGGTCGAAAGGTGTAGAACACCATCCTTAGAACCCATGCGAATATAGTTTTCATATAATTCATCCCCTTGAGTATAATGCTCGTAGGACACCTCAGAGTTCAACTATCAACTCTAATCTGGTTGTCTATATTTTATTTTAAAATATCAAATCCATCTGATGGATTACCCTGATCAAAATTTTGCTATATTGAAATACAGTGATACATTCTTCTCCAACTCTTGGAGTGGTCAATTCCATCTTAATCACACTCTAACTTTGTAAGTACTTGACTGTGCCTAAAAGCCTTCCATTATTGAATTAGAAATTCAGTTAGTCCAGTACCAAAGCACAGTAAGTTGTTTGCAAGTCACTGAGGTGATCTCAGGGCTAAGGGATACTTATACCTATATCCCATCAGAGTCATTCTTGACTATAGAATGCTCTGGAGTTGGTCACATTCAATGACGATGTACCCATACATCTCACCTGTATGCCATACTAGTGTCTCCACACTCCTTAGTTAAGAGGATAACCAACCTATATGGCATATAGCGATCTATGCTCGATAGATGCTATCATCCTAATTAACAGCCTATCATTTGTTCATGAATAAATTTAAGGACTAATCGATAAATCCTCTCTTTATCAAAATTAAATAGTCCTAAGGATTTCATCACAATAATGGAGTTCATTAGAAGATATAAATTTATGATGAAAAAAGATGCCAAAATATTTTTTATTAATTAATAAATTAATTATAATATCTCAATCATTAACAGGCTGACGATTGGCTTTGGAACATAATTCTCAACAACTTCCACTTATCCTAAAACCACTCGGCACAGTATCTAATACCCATCTTCGACTTATGGTTGTTGAACTCTTTGATTGCCAGGGCTTTAGTGAAGGGTCGGCTAGGTTCTCCTTTCCATCGATCTTCTGAAGGTCGACGTCACCACGATCTCACGGAGCAAATGGAAGTGGTGCAGAATATGTTTTATCCGCTGGTGTGCCTTCAGTTTCTTTGCTTGAGCTATGGCGCCAGTGCTGTCATAGTAGAGCAGGACTGGACCATCAATAGAGGGTGCTACTCTAAGCTTAGTGATGAACTTCCTTAGCCACAGCTTCTTTTGCTGCATCTAATGCTGCTATGTACTTTGCTTCGCAAACAGAGTCAGCCACTGTATGCTGCTTGAAACTTTTTCAGCAGATGGCTCCATCATTTAGAGTAAAGATATACCTAGATATACTTTTACTATCATCATGGTCAGATTGAAAGCTAGAGTTTGTAAGCCCCATAAGCTTCAGATCTGACTCACCATAAACAAACCATTAGTCCTTAGTATTTTTCAAATACTTAAGGATAGTTTAAACCACCTTCTAGTGATTTTCTCTAGGGTTAGACTGGTATCTACTCACTACTCCTAGTAAGTAAGCCACGTCTAGTCTTGTACACGTCATTGCATACATAATAGACCCCACTATTGAAGCATATGAAATTCTACTCATATGCTCTCTCTCTTTAGGAGTTGTCGGACAATCCTTCTTAGAGAGAGAAATTTCTTGGCCTATCAAAAGATAGCCCTTTTTGGAATTCTCCATGCTAAGCCTCTTCAGCATAGTTTCTATGTATGTGGACTGGGATATACCAAGCATCCTTTTAGATCTATCTCTATAGATCTTCATCCCTAGGATGTAGGATGCTTCATCCAAGTCCTTCATGGAGAACTATGATGACAACCAGACTTTTATTTCTTGTAGTGTAGGGATGTCATTCCTGATTAAGAGAATATTATCCACTTACAAAATAATGAACACCACTGCTGGACCATTTGCCCATTTGTAAATGCAAGGTTCTTCACCATTCTTAACGAAGTCATACATTTTGATCACTTTATCAAAATGTATGTTCCAACTCCGAGATGCTTGTTTAATCCATAAATAGATCTTTGAAGCTTGCACACCTTAAATTCATCTATGGATGTGAACCCCTTAAGTTGTATCATATACACCTCATCGATTAGCTCTCCATTTAGGAAAGCCGTCTTTACATCCATCTGCCAGATCTCATAGTCTAGATGGGCAGCTATTGCAAGCATTATCTGAATCGATTTGAGCATTCCCACTAGGGAGAATGTCTCATCATAGTCAATACCATAATGTTGATGATATTCCTTAGCAACCAAACAGACTTTATAGATCTCCACCTTTCTATCTGCACCTCTTTTCCTTTTGAATATCCATTTACACCCAATGGGTTTAACCCCTTTAGGTGGGTCAACTAATGTCCATACATCATTGACCTTCATGGAATTCATTTTGAATGTCATGGCTTCTAGCCATTTCTCAGAGTCAGGTCAATGCATCACATCCATATAAGTGATTGGATTCTCATCATTCTCATCGAGTTCGATGGGATCACTATCTTGGATCAAGAATCCATAGTATCTATCTGGATGGCGTGGTACTCTAAATTGCCTTAATGGTGTGGGTATATTAGACATTGGATTTGATCTGATCAAATCCGACTTAGGTTCAACATTTTGTATCAAACTTTCTATCTATTGAACTTCATCAAGTTCAACCTTAGAGGCAACAGTTTCTTCACCAAGAAACTTCTTTTCTAAAAGGGTTGCCCTAAGACTGACGAACACCTTTTGTTCATCAGCATGGTAGAAATAGTATCATTTGGTCTCTTTTGGATACCCTATAAATGTACACTTGTCAGACTTAGGTCCAAGTTTATCTATAATTAACCATTTGACATAAGCCAGGCACCCTCAAATCCTAAGATGTGAAAGTGCTGGCTTATGCTCTATCCATATCTCATATGGGATTTTAACTATAGACTTACTTAAAATCCGATTTAATAGATAACAACTCAATTCGAGTGCATATCCCTAGAAGGATATCGACAAGCTAGCAAATTCCATCATGGATCGGACCATGTCTAATAGAATTCGATTCCTCATTTCAGACACACCATTATGCTGTGGTGTTCTAGGAGGAGTCCATTGGAAGAGAATCCCATTCTCTCCTAGATATATGAGAAACTCATCAGAAAGGTATTCTTCTCCTCGATCAAATCGAAGAGTTTTAATATTCTTTCCAATTTATTTTGCTACATCACTAAGAAATCATTTGAACATTTCAAAAGAATCCGACTTATATTTCATCAGATAGACATATCCATATATGGATAGATCATTTGTGAAAGTGATGAAGTAGACATATCCACCTCCAGTACTTGTGCTCATTGGTCTATATACATCAATATGTACTAGATCTAAGAGCTCATTGGCTCTCTCACCTTTTTCAGTAAAAGGTGACTTGGTCATTTTACTAAAAAGACAGGACTCATAGGTTGGAAGTGATTCACAATCACTGACTTGGAGGATTTTCTCTTGAGCCAACCTGTTTATCCTATTCTTATTTATATGACCTAGCCTATAGTGTCATAATTAGATATCTAATATAATACCTAATCTAGGGTGCTTGCCAGTAGAATAGGCAACATTAATAGGTTATGATAACATATATACACCATTGTTCAATTATCCATAGAAAGCTGTAACACCATTCATAATGACATTACAAACTCATTTTTTTATTAAAATTTTATAATTATTCATGGCCAAAAGACCTACAGAAATAATATTTAAAAAAAATTAGGATAGAAATGACAATCACTAAGAACAATGGTATGAGATTCAAATACAAGTTTCAAAATTTCTAAAGCTAGAACTAGAACCGGTCTTCCATCTCCAACGTTCAGGAATCTCACACCTT
This sequence comes from Cocos nucifera, assembly GCA_006176705.1. NCBI lineage: Eukaryota > Viridiplantae > Streptophyta > Magnoliopsida > Arecales > Arecaceae > Cocos > Cocos nucifera. Next base: position 104,392 of record QRFJ01002053.1, on the reverse strand, counting down.
GCTCGAATCTTCTACTAACCTGCAACCTCTACAATGAATTACAAATATGGTAAGGGCTATCGGTATCTAATACCTAGTTAGTAATATCATAAATAGAGAAATTATAAGGAGTTATCATATAAATACCTTACCCAGCAACAGCTTGCTTCTTTCTCCGCCTATTTGGGTCCAGAGAGGCAATATACTAAGGACAGTTCCTTTTGTAGTACCTCTACTTCTTGCAAAAGAAGCACTCAGCTTGACTCTTATCGGGCTTGATCTTCCTGGTTTGGCCCTGCACTGATGTCCCAGCTTGAACTTGCACCTTCTTTATTTTCTTCTTCTTGTTCTTCTTTCCTTTCCTAAAGGATCAAGAACCAGAAGACGAACCTCCCACTAAGTTCACCGACTCTTTATGGAGTTGGTGATCCTTCTCAAAGTTCTAAAGTAACCCCAGTAAGAGGTGGTAGTTTACTTCAGGTTTTATCATTCTATAGTGAGTAAGAAAATGGAGATAGGACTTCGGCAGCGAGTTCAGTATTGCATCTTTACCAAGTTGTTCATGCAAGGAAAAGCCGAGTTTGCTCAAGCACTCTATTAGCTCAATCATGTACAGTACATGATCGATGATAGAGGCTCTATCCCGCATTCTGGCATTGAAGATGGTATAACCAGTCTTGTGCCTCTCAACGTCATCGGGTGTGCCAAAAGAATCCTCCAACACTTAGAGTATTTCATTTGGCTGAGCTATCTCAAACCTACGACTGAACTCATCGCTCATCATAGCCAGCATAATGCAGCACATCATGGTTCGATCACTAAGCCACTTCTAATAAGTTTCTTTGAATGTTCCACGTGCATTGACAGTTGGCTCCTCAGGTGTAGGATCCATCAGCACATATAGGATCCATTCATGCTCCAAAACAATCTTCAACTTTTGGTACCAGCTATCGAAGTTGAATCCCACCAACTTATCATTGTCCAATAATGATCAGAGCGATAGAAAAGTGGCCATGTCTGCATAAAAAAAAACCAAAACCTAATTAGTAATTGATTCGTTAAACCTAAAGATTTGGATTTTAATCAAAAGATTTCTCCCACTATTTTATTCGAATTGATAGCCTCTACCTCCAATTCGAGGAATTACCCTAATTTCTTAGTGGGTACTAGAATCTACATAGACTGCGCACGAGTCCAACTTTGTTTGGCCAATCCATGTAGATTTAAGGGTAGGTTCATAACCAATTATTTTTCTAAATAATTTTTAGTAATTAAATTTTGCTCGAGCACCTGATCAATTGGCTTTGGCCTTCTCAAAAAAGGGTCCGATTAGGTCCAACCATTAACATGACCATACTTAGCCCATCTAACCAATGAATGATCAAACCCAACTTTGCTTGGCCCACCTGACCATCACTTAGAAAGATGTATCAAAGAGATCATATAATGAATGATAATGCAATCAACCAATAAGCATTAGGCCTTTGGGCCTCCAATGATTATCCAACTGATGGACCCATTATCATCCACTTTAATAGGAGGCTATGATCCAGTTATCATATAACTATTTTATTTTAGGGACCTAATAATTTTAGAGAATTTATTTATAGAGGTGAGTAGATCAGATTAACCAGCTTGTCATGATCATCCCACTGGCTTCACCAAGTCAGCTAAAGGAAGACCACTAATAGGCTGATCTAGGAGTACCTAAATCAATCACACTGATTTATCTAGTTGACATGGGTCAGCTTGAATAATCAAATGATTCAATCAAAATATAATCTCACCAAAAGATCAGGTAAGTTCGATCGGTGGGAGGGTCTTTCAAAGCTTGCCTTAGACACTATCAGAAATGGCTAGGTAAGTGGGTTGCCAATTAAAAACCACCGATCTGATTTACCTTAGATACCAACTGATTTAATTAGTTTCAATTAGATGAACCTAGCAGTTCATGCTAGACCACGTAGCCAAGAATCAAGTCCATCTTGGGTCTTGTTAAAGACATGGACTTGACCAACTACAACTATTGTAAATGATCTAGAAAATTCTTGACCTAATTTAAGACAACAATTGATTAGATTTAGTCAATTCTCTAATTAAGTCTATTCTTTAATCTAATCCTAGGTCTAACCCAATTAATGGACCTAATCCCCACTAACCCATTTAACCCAATGTGTTATGATTTGTATATTTGGATATTCAATTCATAATCCTAGATCCTAATCAATCGACTTCTTAATTCTCAATTATGTTTTGGGCTGAGAGTTGGGGTTCAACTTTTTAAAAATAATTTTCATATTTGTAAAATATTTTTACAACATGGTTCTATCAATCAAGTTACATGTTTGATTCATAATTAATATCCAAGTAAAATAAACATAAAACTACTTTAGATCCAATTTAAACAGGTTCATGTAATTAAAATAGTTTCAATAATAATCAATCATAAATCTTCCTAGATCAAATCTAAAATATTTATGATGATTAAAATTAGATTAAAATATTTTTAATTAGATCATAAAATTTTTTAGATCTAATCTAAAATTTTATGATCAATATTTTAGATCAGCACGTACTAGGACAACCTATTCACTATAAGGGATGAACCTTACAGCAAGACAATGTTATGACAGTCTATGCAATCTAAAATATTTTACTTTTAGATCTAAAACTATTTTAAATCTACTAAATTATAAATAAAATTAGATTAAATCTAATAAATTTATAATTAGAGTCAGATCATCATGAACTAGGATAACTTTTTCACTGTAAGAGGTAAACCTTACAACAAGACAATCTTATGGCAGTTCATAAGATCTAATTTTTTTTTTTAATTTTAGATTTAATAATTAAACTATAAATTAGATCTAATCTAAAAAATAATCTAAACATACACAAAAATCATGTAACAAGAATCTAGGCTCTGATACCAATTGAAGGAACTAGATCTAGGATTTCACGAGTAAATCTTGAAACTTTTTCAATATCATACAGTGAAAGACTTAAATAAATTAAATATTTATTTAAATAAATATATAAATACCTAGATCTTAGATCTATTACAAGATCAAGGTATGATATTAAATTAAAAATTAAAATCAAACAAGAAAGAAAAGGTTGATCAAATCAACCTAGATCTACACTACATCAAATGCGGGTATGAAGTTAATAGATCAGATCTATTACTTGAGCAAGTTAGATGTTCTAACTTACTAATCCAAGCTTGAGGATGAAGTCACAAGCCGCACATGCATTCGACCTCTAGGAGTCGTTCACACGAGCCCACGAATATGATCAGAGATCCTGATGCAGGAAATCAGCATAATATGCTAGCATTATGCTAATCTCTCTTCGATGGTAGATCCGACACTTTCTTCTTCGAAACATGGATACTCCAAAATATCAAAAGAAAAGAAAAAGATTTGTGATGCTGAGACACCTCTCAAAAGCTCACAAAAAGAAAGGAAGAGATCTAGAACAAAAACCCTAGAAGAAGACCCTCTTCTTCTTCTTTGTTCTTTTTCTAGACACCCTAATTTGTGTTTTCAATATCTCCATGACCCAGATGAATTTTTCTCTAATTTTTCTACACCAAAGAGGCCTCTCAAATGTCTACAATCCACAAAAATATTAATCAAAAATTTTATTTAAATAAATAGATATATAGAGTCCATTTTAGGTCAAAAATCTAGACTAAGAAGGACAAAATAAGGAAAGTTGTTGGGGTGCCCAACTCTTGGGCGCCCCCACCTCTTTTTGTGCCATGGACCTACAAGGGGGGCACACAAAAGAATGTTCTCTTTTACCATAAAGTTCAAAGAAAATAAGAAAGAATGGGTCGGCACACTTATGGGAAGAGTTCTGATTGACATGGATTCTATTTCATAGAATCCTTAAGCAAAACTAATTCCCCTTTTGACTTGGTCTTCCAACAAACATCCATATGAGAAAAAGGAAGAGAGAAGGGAGGCATGAGAAACCTTGGGCATAGAGATTATTCATGTAAAAATACAAAGAGAAAATGATGGGGCGTGAGGATTAGGTGGCACAAGGAATAGGGAGTCCTAATCACACTAGTACTCAAATTTTGACTTGGTCAAACAAGGTCTTTTAACCAAATAAAAATAAGAGTAAACCAATCCAATAAAATAAGACCCTAATTTATTTAAAAATTTAATTAAATTAGATTAAATAAAATTTAATTTTTATTTAATTTTTAAATTAAATTAAAAAATTGGATTGATCCGAGTGCTAGTTAGACTAGGACTAGTTCTTCCTTGCACTTGATTTATCCAATAAGCCAATTAGACTTGATCCAATCAAGCCCAAACCAAATCTAATTAAACTACATTTAATTAGATTTAATCTCAATCTACTAGCTTAATCAAATTAAGCCAATTAGCAATCGAATTGCTAATCGATCCTTCTGCAATACTTGCACTAGGTAAAATACCAATCGTATTGATTGTTTAAACCTAAAATGATTCTAAATTGCTAATAAACCATCTGATTAGAACATGAACTCTAATGTGCATGACCTCATAGATCTGAATCTAAGTTAGTAGTATAGAAATAAATTTTTATACCAATCAAAGTGACTATCTAGCAATGATACCCGACGGTCGAATAGGTCGAAAGGTGTAGAACACCATCCTTAGAACCCATGCGAATATAGTTTCCATATAATTCATCCTCTTGGCCATAATGCTCATAGGACACCTTAGAGTTAATCTGTCAACTCTGATCAGATTGTCCATATCATATTTCAAAATATCAAATCCATCTGATGGATTATTCTGATCAAGATTTTGTTATATTGAAATACAATGATACATTCTTTTCCAACTCTTGGAGTGGTCAATTCCATCTTGATCACACTCCAACTTTACAAGTATTTGATTATGCTTAAAAGCATTCTATTGTTGAATTAAAAATTTAGTTAGTCTGATATCAAAGCATAGTGAGTTACTTGCAAGTCACTGAGGTGATCTCAGGTCTAAGAGATATTTATACCTATATCCTATCTGAGACATTCTCGATAGTAGAATGCTCTAAAGTTGGTCGCATTCAGTGATGATGTACCCATGCATCTTACCTGTATACCATACCAGTGATACCACACTCCTTGGTTAAGAGAACAACCAACCTATATGGCATATAGTGATCTATGCTTGATAGATGCTGTTGTCCTAATTAATAGTCTATCATTTGGTTGTAAATAAATTTAAGGACTAATCGATAAATCCTCTCTTTATCGAAACTAAATAGTCCTAAGGACTTCATCACAACAACGGAGTTCATTAAAAGATATAAATTTATGACGAAAAAAGATGCTAAAATATTTTTTATTAATTAATAAATTAATTATAATATCTCAATCATTAATAGACTGATGATTAGCTTTGGAACATAATTTTCAACAGTTATGTGCCATATAGGTTGGTTGTCCTCATAACCAAGGAGTATTGAGACATTGATATGGCATGCAAGAGAGATATATGGATACATCTGTACTGAACATGACTAACTCCAGAGCTTTTTTGCTGTCAAGATTTGCTTTGATGGAATATGGGTATAACTATCCCTCTGACTTGAGATCACCATGGTGACTTTCAAGCAGCTCATTGTGCTTTGGTGCTGGATTATCTAAATTTTTAATTCAGTGATGGAAGATTTTTGGGCATAGTTAAGTACTTAAGGAGTCGGTGCATGTATCAAGATAGGATTGACCACTCCTGATTTTAGGAGCTGTGTTTAATAGTATTTCAATTTAGCAAAGCCTTGGCCAGGGTAGTCCTTGTAAGGGGTCATAGGATTATTTACTTTGAGACACAATTTGGATGTATCTTTTAGGATTGATGGTCCAATCCTAAAGTCATCCTATGCACAGAGGTCAAAAGGATGAATTATTTGGTAACAATATTCACCTAGGTTCTGAATGTTGTGATTGCAACTATTCGACCTATCCGAACATCGGATACCATTGCTAGATGGTCATTTTGATTAGTACAGAAATTAGTTTCTATGCTATCAGCTTAGGTTCAGACCTACAGAGTCACACACATTAGAGGTTCCTACCTAATTTGATAGCTGGTAAAGAGTTGTATTTGACTGAGACTCTATGGTCAAGAGTTCCACTAGACTATGACTCTTTGATTGGGAGTCCTACAGGGTTAGGATACTAAGTCTTAATGTCTAGGAGTCTATGGTCAAGAGTACCATCGAATTATCGACCATGAGTTCTACTGCTCTAGAACTCTGAATCCTACTTATCTAAAACTCTATAATTGAGGGTTATGACTCTACAATCATGAGTTCTACTTATTTCGGACATCGGGATCAAGAGTCCCACTAGTTTGGGACTCTTCGATCAAGAGTTTCATTTTGATGGGACTCTATTGTTCGGACATCCACTAGATTTGAACTCTAGATTTATGAGAGATTTTATTAGTGATTTGATTGCTAATTAACTTAATTTAATTGAGTAATTATTTTTGGATCATGTTGAATTGAATTAGATTCAGTTGGGTTTGATCCAATTAGGTTATGAGATGACCTAATCGTCGAGGAAGTATGATCCTTAATTTGATTAGGAGTTGGGCTTAATTAATTTTTGATTTGATTAAAATTTAACTAATCCTAACTAAGCCTAAATTAGTTGGATTTAATCTGATCTAATTGGGCCTAACCAATTTGCATTGGGTTGGTTCAATTGGATGAGAGGTTTTAAGATTGATTTGACCTAGTCTTGACATGTGCCACATCACCCTTGTTTGTGCCATTCTATTCTCCATGAGAAAAGATTTCTTGCAAATGTTTTCCCATGCAAAGAGTGCTCATGCCCCTCCTTTCCACATTCTAGAGAGATAAGGTAAGATTAGTTGCCATTCAAATTCAAATAGAGTTTGAATTTGAATGAAACAACTCCCTTATTTTACCTTTTCTCCATGCCACCTTCTCTTGTGCACCCTCTATAAAATTCCTGGAATTTTTTCTAGGGGCAAGTTTTTTTGAGACCCCTCTACTCTGGTATGTGAGCCATTCCATAGCCTAAAAAAAAATAAGAAAAAAAATCTAAGAAGAAAAATTGAGGGAAAAAACTTGGCACTAGGGTTTGGGTGTTGCACAGCCCTAGTTCATGATCTAGGGTTCCTATTTTGATTTTGTAAGATCTGAGCATCTGATCTTTACAATATTTTGTGGAGCGCATCCTCATACTCTCTTCTACCCCTGCTGCTGATGTAGAGCATCCAAAGTTGTGGTGGAGGGAGAACATAACTGTTTGATCAGATCTAACCGTCAGGAGCATTCTTCATCGAGCTTGCACTCGGGAGGAGCTGATCAGGATCAAGAGTTTTGTGTGGATGATCCATAGAGGCTAGACATTTGTGTGGCTACATCATGATTCACAGACCTCCTAGACAATGATTAGATCATGACGATCGACTATCTGCACAAGATATTATATTCTGAGTACGTAGATGTAGTAAATTGTTTACTACATTATTTTCCTTTTTAGATCTATATAAATGCATGCATATTATATTTAGATCCTTTTATATATAGTTTATTAATCTGACATGATCCATAAATAATTAATTGAATTAATTAATTTTTGCTATAATTTTTCCTATTTTTAAAAAATTTTTGAAAGTAGAACTACAAATTCTGCACTATTTCCTTCAAAAAGGTCTCCCATGATTCTCTTCAAAGATGCAATTTCTTCTAGATCTCCTTACGGGCTGGTTTGAGCTTTATCTGCCGACTATTTCTAAAGCCTGGATACCTCTGAAGGGAAATCTTGATTTTTCAGACCACATTCATTCAGATCTGATCGGATCAAAAGATATATTTCAAAAATTTTTCTCTTTGATCTAGATCAGATCTGAGATATTTCAAATCTGATTCTTATTATTTTAGTAATTAAAATAAATTTAGATAAATTAAATCAAATTTAATTTACCTTGAAGTGGATAATTCTATTATCCGTTGATGATCCTGTAAGTAGCGGAAGGTTCTGGATCTAGCCACGCAAGTGCCTGGCCTCTACCGGTATCCACTTAGGCTGGATCTAAAGATCCTCTTCTTTTCTATCACATCTTCAAAAATTAGATCTAGATCTGATCTGGAGGATCTTCAAAACTTCTTTCGAAGATCAGTAGTTGTCCTTTGCAGCAGCGCAGCCTTCTAGCTTTCAGTCGCCTTTCTCTCATCTGGATTGCACCAACCAAGAACCCAAAACACTTTTGGACGTGGAGAGGAGAGGGAGAAGATACTTTGGCATGGAGGAGGAGAGGAGAGGCAGCCTTGGGGCATGGAAATCTCAATTCCTTTTCCAATCATAATTTGAGTTGGGCGCAGGGTCTTATTTATAGACTATCTGTGATCCAACTCCTCTTCTTCCCAACCAATCACAACCCTTTGTGAAATCAGATCTAAATCTGATTGGTGGAAATAGAGTCCCCTGGATTCCTCCTTAGATGGTGCCTAAGACCAGTCAAAGTTGGTTCTTAGGAGAACTCTAATTGGAATCCAAAAAGGAGATGGAGTCCCTATCCAACAGGGACTCCTGGGCGCCTCCAGCTTGGGCACACGCCAAGGGTGGCGTGCGCCCTCCTCCTTGCCAGGTTCTGGCAGGGGGACAGGCCCCCACCAGCTCTCCAATAGGTGCATGACATGTGGACAGAAGTCAAAGTGTCAATGGTCAATGTTTAACCAGTCAAAGGTCAGACTTTTGACCAAAGTCAAAGGAACGAAGAAATGGCAGGTGACCAAAAATGGCAGGTAATGTCTTACAAAATAAGACAACCTTTTCTGACTTGGACAACCTCCAGTCAGACCATAGTGAAGGCCTCTGATTGAGCACAAACTCCTTTGGCTCAGTCAGGACAACTTATTTATGATAGTAAAAGAAGAACGTTAGGTTCAATCGAGTGCTAGCACGATTTTCTTGAACCTAATTGAATCTCATTCAGATCAATTGAACTGGATCAGTTCAATTGATGATCACCAGATTCAAACCCTTGTTTGTGTGACCCAGTTAGGTTCAGTTCTGTATGGTAATGGGATATGTCATGATCTCTATCATCGACATCATCGAAACTCCTTTCGATGGATCAGAACTCTTCTGATTCGAACAGCTAGAATGATCGATCATCTAAATCATTCTAATTGCTCCCAAAATCCACCAGTGACACCTAGCAGTATATGGTGGCAACCCATCAGAGCTGAATGCGAACCTCTTGGTGCAGCTACCTGTGTGATTAAGTTCTTCTATCTTGAGCCCCGATCAGATTAGGGTTAAGGTGAACTCGTCAAACCCTAGTCTCTGTCATATGATGTAATCATTCGATTCAAGTCCGAATGTGAAAATCTAAATAGAAACTCTTTCTATTATTTCACTCTGCCATGGCCATGGGCTTCTGGACTTGATTCTCATGATCATCATAGGGCTGCTCCTCTACCACCGAGGTAGATAGATTCCATCTTGATGCAATCCAGTTCCTACAATGAACATGCTATAGCCAACATACACCTCAGGGTTCCATATGGCTAGGAGACCGAGTAATGGTGTAGTCAAACTATAACACCCTCAAGGTGAACTGCCGATGCACCTCAGGTCAAAGAACCAGACACACTACTGCAGCATCGAGTCAGTCATTGACGAGAAGGTAGACTTCCCTAATGACTACTCGAGGTGGTCACGCTCAGTGCCCTCGTTCTCTAACGAGTACCTGTACTCTCGCTCCGGTGTCTCCACACCGTAGACTCAAGACTCATCTACTAAAGAGAAGCGATTGTACACCAACCTTCCGGATCAATCACCATCCTCGTGATGATCCTATGGTCGGGAGCATTTTATGAGTTAATAATGATTATTCATGTCTTAAATTTTCAACTCTTGAAAATATGAATTATCATTACCATTAACTCAAAGGATGTATCACAGACACTAAATACACATATGTGATAGAAAATAACCCATTTTATTGATTTTAGTCAAAATTATAATTTTGCCCCTAGAAGTGTATTACAAGTGTCAGCCAATTCTGGCTTCTAGGGCACATATATCTAACAATCTCCCACTTGTCCTAAAGCCAATTGGCTACAAGTCTAAGTCCCATCTTCTCAAGGTGGGCTTCGATCTTCTGCTGGCCCAACGGCTTTGTAAGTGGGTCTGCCACATTATCTGTGGAGTTGACTCTCTTGACCTCGACGTAACCCTTCTCGAGGTAATCGCGGATGAGGTGGTATCGCCGCTCAATGTGCTTGGATTTCTTGGTGAGACCTCGGCTCCTTAGCAAGGGCTATGGCGCCATTATTGTCGCAGTATAGAGGAATGGCATCTGATGGCATTACTCCAATTTCTGCAGCAAACTTCTTGTACCAGAATGCTTCCTTCGCAGCCTCTGATGCAGCGATATATTCTGCTTCCATGGTGGAATCTGCTATCACGGTTTGCTTGGAACTCTTCCAGCTGACAGCACCACCATTGCACACAAACAGACTCCCAGATGTCGACTTTCGATCATCTATATCGGACATGAAATCCGAGTCTGTGTATCCCTGGACTTGGAGTTCTCCGTTACCAAAGACCAACATCATATCCTTAGTTCTTCTCAAGTACTTAAGGATACATTTCACAGAAGTCCAGTGTTCTTCACCTGGATTTGACTGATATCTGCTTGTGACACTCACAGCATGGGCTATATCAGGTCGTGTACATAGCATGGCATACATGAGGCTCCCTATTGCAGAAGCATAAGGGATCTTGCTCATGCATTCTATTTCCTCAGGTGTGCTAGGGCACATCTTCTTGGAAAGATGAATACCATGTCTGAAGGGTATTAATCCCCTCTTAGAGTTTTCCATACTAAACCTCTTTAGTACTTTCTCTATGTACATCTTCTGTGAAAGTCCTAGCATCCTATTCGGTCTATCCCTATAGACCTTAATTCCTAGAATAAAGGATGCTTCACCTAGGTCTTTCATGGAGAATTCCTTGGACAACCATAATTTAACTGTTGTCATTATGGGAATATCATTCCCAATAAGGAGGATGTCATCCACGTACAATACGAGGAAGACAACAGCGCTCCCACTGACCTTTTTGAAAACACACGGTTCCTCTTCATTTTTGATGAAACCAAACATTTTGATCACATCATTGAAATGAGTGTTCCAGCTCCGAGATGCTTGCTTAAGTCCATATATGGACCTTTGCAGCTTGCAAACCTTGTGATCAGTATCACTGGATGTGAAACCTAGCGGCTGTTCCATATAGATATCTTCCTCAAGATATCCATTTAAGAATGCCATTTTCACGTCCATTTGCCATATTTCATAATCGAAATAGGCTGCAACGGCAAGCAATGTGCGGATGGATTTTAGCATAGCCACTGGGGAAAAGGTATCCTGATAGTCAATGCCTTCGCATTGACTATAACCTTTTGCCACTAGTCTAGCCTTGAATGTCTCCACATTCCCATCTGCACCAATCTTTCTCTTGAAGATCCATTTACACCCAATAGGTACTATACCTTCTGGTGGATCTACCAAGGTCCAGACTTGGTTTGAGTGCATCGAGTCAATTTCTGACTGCATTGCCTCTAGCCATTTCTCGGAGTCGATATCTGATATCGCCTCGTTGTAGGTTTTGGGATCATCACCATGAGCACCATTACCTACGAGGAACATTTTCTCTACTTCCTCTGAAATAATACCTAAGTATCTTTCAGGGGGATGGAAAACTCTTTCCGATCTACGAGGTGGAGGAGGTAGTGTTCTTATTGGCTCAACCTGATTTGGTTCCAATTGGTCCTTAGCTCGTTGTACTTGTGAGACTTTCTCATCAAGCTTAATCTGCTTTCCAATGCCGCTATCTTGAATAAACTATTTTTCAAGAAAGATGGCATGTCGACTCACAATCACATTGTGGTCTTCTGGAATGTAGAAATAGTATCCTAATGACTCTTTAGGATATCCTATGAATCGAGCTCTGAAAGGACCTAAACTCTAACTTGTCCGCTTGTTGTCTTTTGACATGAGCCGGACAACCCCAAATTCTGAGATGACTCAGACTTGGTTTCTTACCATGCCATATCTCATACGGTGTGGTAGGAACGGTTTTAGAGGGAACCCTATTCAGTAGATAAATTGAAGTTAACAATGAATGTCCCCAAAGAAAATCAGGGAGGTCTGTGAAGCTCATCATGGATCGAACCATATCCAATAGAGTCCGATTTCTCCATTCTGAAATCCCGTTGAGTTGAGGTGTTCCTGGTGGAGTCCATTGAGAGACTATGCCATTTTCCTTGAGATAGTCTAGGAATTTTCGGCTAAGGTATTCACCTCCTCGATCTGATCGAAGAACCTTAATGGGTTTTTCAGTTTATTTTTCTACTTCATGTCTGAATTCTTTGAACTTTTCAAAAGCTTCAGACTTGTGTCTCATAAGATACACATACCCATACCTAGACAGATCATCGGTAAAGGTAATGAAGTAGACAAAATTGCCTCTAGCCGGCACATCAAATGGGCCGCACACATCAGTATGTACTAGGGCAAGGAGATCTGTGGCCCTCTCCCCATGTCCAACAAAAGGGAGTTTAGTCATTTTGCCTTGAAGACAAGATTCACAAGTTGGATATGACTCGAAAGTCAATGGACTCAATAGCCCATTTTTCTCCAATTTGTTGATCCTATCTTCTGCTATATGACCTAATCTCAGGTGCCATAGATATCTATCGTTTGGACTATCCCTAGGTCGTTTGGCATTCACGTTTTGCTCGATAGTTAGAATAGGTACATCAATATGTAGCTGATAAAGACCATTAATAAGGAAACCATTTGCAATTTTATTTCTTTCATAAAGAATGTTACAATGGTCCTTAAAGAAGGTAATCACATAGCCTTCTAGTGCTAAGCATGAAACAGAAATCAAATTCCTGCTAGCTGCAGGCACATAATAACAGTCTTTCAAAACTAAGTCTAAACCAGATGGTAATCGAAGAGGGTATGTTCCCACCGGCTACTGCAGCAACTCTTGCTCCATTACCGATGCGTAGGATCATGTCTCCATCCCTCAGCCTCCTGCTATCCTCAAGACCCTGCATGGAAGTGCACAGATGAGCACTAGAACCAGAGTCAAGCACCCAACTGGATGCAGCAGAAGAAATCCATAAGGTTAGACTCAATAACGAGCATACCTCCAGAAGGACCTTCCTTCTTGTTCTTCAGGGTGGCCAGGTAAGTAGGGCAGTTCCGCTTCCAATGGCCGTCGCTGTTGCAATGGAAAATACTTTCCTTTGACATCGGCCTTTCATCTTCGGCTCTGCCTTCTTCTTCTTTGCTCCTTCCACCTTCTGCTTTTTCACAGACTTCTTTTTCTTTCCATAAGACTTTCTTTTGGAAGAAGTCCATTCCATAGCAAGAACTGAGCCTTTAGAACCTTTCATAGAAAGCTCAGCGGTGAACCAGCATATTCATTAATTCGGCCAAGGAATTTTGAAGTTTATGCATGTGGTAATTCATGATGAATTGCCCATATGCATCAGTCAAGGATTGCAGAATAATATCATTCTGCAGATCCAAGTCTAACTTCACACCGAGCTTCTCAAGCTCTTCCATGTCCTTGATCATCATCAGACAGTGATCTTGGACTGACTGCCCATCACGCATCTTAGCCTTAAAAAGTCATTTCGTGACTTGATACTTTGGCTGCGCGACTCTGTTCACCAAACATCTCCTGCAGGTGAGCCAACATTTGGCGAGCAGTCTTGATATCTTCATGTTGGCGCTGGAGCTCATCAGACATCGAGCCCAACATGTAATATCTGGCCTTATTATCTTCGTCTATCCATTTTTTCAGAGATGCTCTCTGTTCAGTGGATGGACGGGCTGGTAAGGTGGGAGGGTCCTGGTCCAATACATGGGTTAACTTCTCGAAACCCAAAATATTTTGTAGTTCCTGAGCCAATCTTTATAATTGGGTCCGGTCAGTCTATGTGTGTCTAGGATACGTGCCAATGGGTTGGACGCAGACATTTTCCTCTAGAGAGTCAAAGATTCTAGTTAGATACTGTAATTATGACTTGACCAATTTATTTAGGAATTTTATTTTTAAACAAATTAGCTCCCACTATTTTCTCGGATCCCTACACTCCCTCTGTAGAGATGCAAAAATCTCCATGATTAATGATTTCTAGTGGGTGGTGCGGTCTCACCAACTGACTCATCACCTCACCTAACAGTTATTGGTGATGGGTTAGCCAATGAGTGAACAACTCTTGTTCAATGATTCTCTAATCATGGTGCACCCAAACTTGGTCTCTAATTCATGAATCTCACCGTATCCAAAAAATATTGATCCACTCCTTAGTTAAGTCAGACCCACCATTTGCATAGACTGGATTCCTAATTGAGTCTCTCACCGTATCCGAAATATTGAGCCCAACTCATCCTCCAGCCCATAGCATCCAATGCCTAATAGACATGGTTGCATCTTTCCGGTGCAACTGAGCCACTATATCCAGTCGAGAACAATCAACCCCGGGAAGGGCCCGCACATCTACAATGGTGGAAGACCTCAGACTTAATCTTTTCTTAGGGAGAATTGATTCAGGTCTCATTAAACTAGACTTGTCATAGTCATAACAATTATGACTAACCTAGTGGCATGGGTTAGCTCGGATTATTGACCACCTCAGATCAGAACTGTGTCAACAGATATGGCCAGGTAAGTGAGATCGGTGGAAGGAATATGCCATTAACTCGTACAAGAATGCATTCAGGTCGAGTAGCTTCCAATTAAAAATCAGTCGGTCGTATGTGCCAAACTTACCTTAGACACCAAATTATTGAGCCAGAACCAATTGGGTTAGCCTACAATCCAGACTCTAACCTCTGAGCCTAATTAGGTCTTGCTTGATCGTGACTCGATCTTGACCCAGACTTAATCCTATTAGGCTGGTCAATTTAAGCATTGTTGATCCCATCTAACCAACTCTTGATTCGGTTTGATCAACCGCTTAGACCTAATTGAGCTACCCAAGCCCGAACCCAGTATTATGAATATGTCTTAGATCTAAAATTCTCAATTTTAGACCTAATTAATATTTCCATAATCTTAATTTTTAATTAAGTAGGGTTCATAAACAAAATATGCACAATAAATCCTAGGGTTTCAGGATCTAGGGTTTTGCAGAAAGTAAGTTTTGGGTTTCTGATTAAGGACGAACACGCAGCACCCCTACACATCATAAGAACACCCCATCGGAATGGAAGGAGAGGGCCTTTAAACCCTTCTTCATTCTTATGATCCGGACGGCCAAGAGGAACGCCTTAATCAGGAACATGCAATACTACAAAATAGTTTTAGATCTATATCATATATCTCATATACAAATTAGATCTAATCATGGCATATTTTGCATACATCTCATGTATCGAATCATGCATATTTTCAGATCTAAATTATCTCATAATAATCTAAAAAATTAGATTTAAATTGATCTAATCAAAATAAATTCTAATCTAGACAACTTATGTAGAACTATTCTACAACTAGTCTAGACATGCATCAATCATATCTCATATGATGTTTAAAATTAAATAATTTTTATTTGCTATTTTTTAGATGTTATTATAATAATTATAATATCAAAAAATAGTAAATAAATAGATCTAAAATATGATTTAATCAAATTAAATTGAAAAACATGCAAGACTATTCTATAGAACTATTCTATTTTAGAACTAGTCATGCATATTTTCTAATCTTAGATCCAAATCATTTAATTTTAATTTTTTCTAATTTCAGATCTGATCACATCTCATGTGACATCTAAAATCACTTATTTTTTAATTAAAATAAATTTAAAATTAGATCTAAATACTTTTAGAACCTTGGCTCTGATACCAGTTGAAGGAAAATCCTGATTTTTCGGATCCAGGTTCGTTCAGATCTGATCAGATCAAGAGATATATTTCAAAAAAAAATTTTTTTTTCTTTGATCTAGATCAGATCTAAGATATTTTAGATCTAATTCTTATTATTTTAATAAATTAAAATAAATTTAGATAAATTAAATCAAATTTAATTTACCTTGAAGTGGGTAATCCTATTACCCGTTGATGATCCTGTAAGCAGCGGAAGGTTCTGGATCTAGCCACGCAAGTGCCTGGCCTCTACCGGTATCCACTCAGGCTTGGATCTAGAGATCCTCTTCTTCTCTATCACATCTCCAAAAATTAGATCTGGATCTGATCTGGAGGATCTTCAAAACTCCTTTTGAAGATCAGCAGTTGTCCTTTGCAGCAGCGCAGCCTTCTAGCTTTCAGTCGCCTTTCTCTCGATCTGGATTGCACCAACCAAGAACCCAAAACTACTTTTGGACATGGAGAGGAGAGGGAGAAGGTGGGTTTGGCATGGAGGAGGAGAGGAGAGGCAGCCTTGGGGTGGCAAAAATTCAATTCCTTTTTCAATCTAATTTGAGTTGGGCGCAGGGTCTTATTTATAGACTAAGCTGTGATCCAACTCCTCTTCTTCCCAACCAATCACAACCCTTTGTGAAATCAGATCTAAATCTGATTGGTGGGAATAGAGTCCCCTGGATTCCTCCTTAGATGGGTGCCTAAGACCAGTCAAAGTTGGTTCTTAGGAGAACTCTAATTGGAATCCAAAAAGGAGATGGAGTCCCTATCCAACAGGGACTCCTGGGCGCCTCCAACTTGGGCACACGCCAAGGGTGGCGTGCGCCCTCCTCCTTGCCAGGTTCTGGCAGGGGACAAGCCCCCACCAGCCCTCCAATAGGTGCATGACATGTGGACAAAAGTCAAAGTATCAATGGTCAACATTTGACCAGTCAAAGGTCAACTTTTGACCAAAGTCAAAGGACGAAGAAATGGCAGGTGACCAAAAATGGTAGGTATTGTCTTACAAAATAAGACAACCCTTTTCTGACTTGGACAAGCTCCAGTCAGACCAAGTGAAGGCCTCTGATTGAGCACAAACTCCTTTGGCTCAGTCAGGACAACTATTTATGATAGTAAAAGAAGAACGTTAGGTTCAATCGAGTGCTAGCACGATTTTCTTGAACCTAATTGAATCTCATTCAGATCAATTGAACTGGATCAGTTCAATTGATGATCACCAGATTCAAACCCTTGTTTGTGTGACCCAGTTAGGTTCAGTTCTGTATGGTAATGGGATATGTCATGATCTCTATCATCGACATCATCGAAACTCCTTTCGATGGATCAGAACTCTTCTGATTCGAACAGCTAGAATGATCGATCATCTAAATCATTCTAATTGCTCCCAAAATCCACCAGTGACACCTAGCAGTATATGGTGGCAACCCATCAGAGCTGAATGCGAACCTCTTGGTGCAGCTACCTGTGTGATTAAGTTCTTCTATCTTGAGCCCCGATCAGATTAGGGTTAAGGTGAACTCGTCAAACCCTAGTCTCTGTCATATGATGTAATCATTCGATTCAAGTCCGAATGTGAAAATCTAAATAGAAACTCTTTCTATTATTTCACTCTGCCATGGCCATGGGCTTCTGGACTTGATTCTCATGATCATCATAGGGCTGCTCCTCTACCACCGAGGTAGATAGATTCCATCTTGATGCAATCCAGTTCCTACAATGAACATGCTATAGCCAACATACACCTCAGGGTTCCATATGGCTAGGAGATCGAGTAATGGTGTAGTCAAACTATAACACCCTCAAGGTGAACTGCCGATGCATCTCAGGTCAAAGAACCAGACACACCACTACAGCATCGAGTCAGTCATTGACGAGAAGGTAGACTTCCTAATGACTACTCGAGGTGGTCACGCTCAGTGCCCTCATTCTCTAACGAGTACCTATACTCTCGCTCCGGTGTCTCCACACCATAGACTCAAGACTCATCTACTAAAGAGAAGCGATTGTACACCAACCTTCCGGATCAATCACCATCCTCATGATGATCCTATGGTCGGGAGCATTTTATGAGTTAATAATGATTATTCATGTCTTAAATTTTCAACTCTTGAAAATATGAATTATCATTACCATTAACTCAAAGGATGTATCACAGACACTAAATACACATATGTGATAGAAAATAATCTATTTTATTTATTTTAGTCAAAATTATAATTTTGCCCCTAGAAGTGTATTACAAGTGTCAGCCAATTCTGGCTTCTAGGGCATATATATCTAACAACCTCAGCATTAGTAGTCTCAAGTTTTATTTTTAGTTAATCAATCTGCCCATACTGGCCGATTCGGTAGGTATCATATACTATCTCGACATCACACAATTGTTGCTTAAGGTTAGAGAACTTCTTTGATCAATCCCATTCATATTCCGCCTTACTTTGTGCCTAGGCCGAACCCTTCTCCAACTGGCCAATCTTCACTTTTACTTCATGAAGCTCGACCTCAAGAAAGCAAATTTTTGTGATCGAAGTCCCAGCCTTGTCACTAGCAAGTTTTGTTACTCGTTTTAGTTCTTTAATAAGATGGTACTTCTTGATGGTGTATTCCTTGAATAATTATGATAAATACCATAAATTCATAAATAAAAGTATTAATTTATCAATTAATTTATATTTATTTTTAAAAATTAATAATCAATATATATATATTGAGAAATTAATATTTTTATTAATTAAAAAAATTAATTAGAAATAATTAATTAAAAATAATAAAAATAAAAAAAAATATTATTATCAATAAAAAGAGCTTATTTTTTTGATTATAATGAAATAAATTTGGTGCAAAACAGAGCTAAAATAGATTAGATAAAAATTTTTAAAGAAAAAATAATAAAAAATTTGAATCAACTCAGCCAACTTGCCCAGCCAAGCCAGCACGCCCAGCCAAGCCATCACATTCGGCTCAGCTAGCATATCCCAGCTCAACCAGTGTGCTGTCCAAGCCAGCTTAGCCATAGAAGTCGCCTGTCGGTCCATAAACCAGGCGTGGATCGCCAGGTCAGTAGAAGGCAGCGAATCACATGATGGTACGTGGTGGACGAAGACCGCTAAATGGTTTATAGAAAATTCATCATGGCGTATAGGGGCAAAATGGTAATTTCATAGGGCATGGTGCATGCTGATTGGTTCGATCTTCAAATGCGCCCGATTCACACGGTCCATGGGCACTGTAATTGTGCCATTCAATGATTGTGCTCCCTCCTAGTCTAGATCCAATGGTTGATGTCTTTTCCTAGTTTGATTCGAATCCAAACAGTGGCTGTTGCGCGATCAAACGGCTCTGGATGCTCCAGGCAATGATCCAATGGTCTGATTTCTTCCAAACTTTGATCCAATAGCTGATAGAGCTCCTAGAGATGATTTAAACATCTAGATCATGATCCAACGGTAGCGCTCGCTCCAAACTTCGATTGGATGGCTAGTATTCAGTCTAATTGGAAAAAGAATTTTAGTGTAGTTTTTGGCATCATCTGATGGTTGAAAATCATCCATTAAGCTTCATCCAATGGTCAGAACTAAATCCGACCTGATTTGGGCTATTACACATCTAATTTTTGCAATTTTCAAACCATTTGATGTAGATCTGATGGCCAGACTTCACCAGAGGCACAGAATTCAATCCAAGGGCTATTTTAATCTAAGTTTTTGTCGGGATTTCTTCATATTTTTTGATTAAAACTTCTCTTTAATTTCACATTGGCTAGAAACAAAGGATCCAGCCCTCCTAACTCTATTTAAAGGACTCCAAGGCTCCAAAAATAATTATCTACGGTGATGGAAAAGCTGCGGTCCAGGATAGGAGCCATGCTTGGGTTAGAGGCTGCTTCAAGGCAATGGATGCTATGAAGATGAGCTATCTCCTATGCCATCTTCATACCGACATCAATCTAAGATCAAGATTAGCTACTTTTATTTTTTTTTTTAAATTTTATTTATTTAAATTCTAAATTAAACTTTTAGTTAATATAAATTTTAATTTTCAGCTATTTAAATTTATGCTTTTTATTTTTAAGTATAATTTAAATTTTTATTCTTTATTTTAATTATACTTTATTTTTATTGCAAGCAGATGCTAAAAGATCTAATTAGTAGATTTTAGTACCAAATTTAATTTTCTGCATCTTTTAAATTCTACTTTTTATTTATAATTTTATTTTTTAACTTTAATTTTATTTTTAAAATTTATTTTTTTCTATAAAATTAAAGATTTCAAAATTAAAATACTATCTTCTCTGTGGATTCGATCCAACTCATTACTTGCCACCTATTTTTAATTATTTAAAAAATTAAAATTAAACTGATAAACATGGTGTCTTAATGACAACATTGTGCTCTTATCAAAATTTTTGATGCCATTGCTAGGGATGGCATGAAAATTTATTTCTTTTGATTTATTTGATTTTCTTATAATTTAAGAATAATTCTATAAATGCACCAAGTTTTTGGCACCATTACCGGGAAGGGTATGTATGCTAATTTCTTTTGATATCTTTGATTTTTTTATAAAATAAATTATAAATAAATTTTTAATTTCTTTCTTTACTATTTTTTTCTTATTTATTTTTTAGATAAGAAAAGAAAAAAAAAGAGCAAAAATATTAGGGCAAGGAAGAAGATTCCAATCCTGCTTAGTGAGATTAATTTAACCCTAGATGTTTTATATTATTTATTTTATTTTCAAATTAATTTATAAAATATCTACTTAAACCTAATTAAAAGCTTCATGATAAGATTAGAAATTCTAACTGCTTAGAGCATTCATCATATTTATTTTAATTTTATTTTTTAACTTCTTTTTGGTGATCGCTGGAGGTAAGGCAAGCTTCTCAAAATTCAATTAGTTTTATGCATCTAGTTTAAGCTGCATAGAACCTCTTGCTTGAAATTTTTTTTTTATATACTGATATTAAATGAAATTAAGGGCAATAACCCATTAAACAACATAAGATGAGGATTTAATCACCTTTTCTTAGCCCACAACAACCAACCAGTATCTTGCATTGACCTAAGCCTTTAAATTAAAATCAATTAGACATCAATCCTAGGAACTTGAGCCCATTAGGACAAGAAATCCTAAAAGCTGGATTGGATTAGAATTAATAAATTTAACTGATATCTAAGAAAAGTAGTTCAGGGATAATTGGACCTAAAGGAAGATGGTTTATAATTGATTTTGTTAGCTTACCTAGCTAAACATAATTATTATCTAAGGCAAGCAATGGGAAGACTTTCACCAACCTTATACTTATCTGGCCAGTTGATTGGCTGATCTTACACTTGGAGGGCTTGAAGGTGACCTTGATAGTTAGGAGCTGTCTAGATTTAGGATAATTCTTAGTCAGAATTATTTTTCTAACTTGATTGTTAATCAATATTAAACCTAATTAAAACTAATATTTTCTCTCATCTTAGCTTTAGGACTTCTTATGATCTTTTCTTTAGAACACTTCTTTCTTTCTTCTCCTTTTTCTTCTTCTCTTTCAAAAAATAAAGTAAAATAATAAATAATTTCATAAATAAATAATAAAAAATTAAAAATAGTAAAAATAATTTAAAAATTTAAAATAAAAAATTATAAAAAATAAATAAAATAATAAATCATTAAATTTTTAAAAATAAAATAATAATAAAATAATAATAATAAATAATAAATAATTCTAAAAGATTCAAAAAATTTAAAATAATAAAATAATAATATATTAATAATTTATAAAAAAATAAAAAATAATAAAGTAATAAAAAATAATTCTAAAAAATTTTAAACCATACGTTAGGATTGCACTAGTACATACACGGTAGAAAATTACTTTATCTGATCTAATTAAATCCAACCATAAAATTGAATGGCTGAACCATATTAAATCCAATAATCAAATGGTTGAAAATCTTAGAGAACCACCTAGGTAGATAAAGAAATATTTTATTTTTTTTACCTATAATCCATTGACTTGTATCTAAATACCTGATATCCACGCTACCCACTATGAGATCAAGCTGACCATAATTCAGATGCTCCTATCTTTCTATAGGATGACTAATGAGGATCTTTATAAGCATCTGGATGAAATTTTAGAAATCTACTCTACGATAAAAGTCCAAAATTTAACTGAGGATGCCCTTAGACTAAATTTATTCTTTTTTTTATTGAAAGACAAAGTCCAGTACTGACTTGGCATAATAGGGAGACCAATTAAAATCTGAACTGAATTACAAAGTGAATTTCTTAAAAAATTTTATCCCATAGGCCGAACCAACATTATGAGGCAAGCTATCACTAGATTTGCTCAACTTTTAGGAGAATAAATTCATGAGTCATGGGAGAAACTTAAAAAACTTATTAGAAAATGCCCATATCATGGTCTGTCTAAGTGGCAAATAGTTCAAACTTTCTATAAAAATTTAGAAGACCAATGTAGATAGATAGTAGATGCATCATGTGGAGGTACATTTATGAATAAAAGTAAAGATGAAGCCTATGCTTTATTTAAAATCTTGAGTGAAAAGTTAATTAATCATGCTATGTTATCCTTCTATCAAAAGTGGATAGAAATTTATGAACATCCAGAATCAAGTTCTAAGATTGATTTAAATTTAATAAATAAAATGGACCTTCTGACCCAGAAATTAGATCAACTCCTAACCCTAGGTCAACAAACTCCTGCATAATTCACATCATCTTCTAATTATCAAGAGAATTATTCAATCTATACTAGCCCAATCCATCATGTCAGTGAATATCTTATAGCTACACAATTTTCATCTTTTATCCAAGAACAAGCTCAAGCTACACAAGGCAACTCAAAACTAATTAATGACCTTTTTTTAAATTCATATAACTCAAATTGGAGGAACCATCCTAATTTTTCTTGGACACCCCAACAGACTTAGGCTCAGATCCAATACAAAATTATGCCTATAATAAGGATCAGCCTGCCTAGTTAGTCTTCCCAACCATTGCATTATAATCAACCATCATACCCATCTCCTCAATAGATCAATCTAGCTGACGATAGATTTAAGCAATTTCAATTATTAATTTTGATTTAATAATAATCTATCACTAGACTAGAAGCTCAAATAGAATAATTAGCTGAGTCTAATATGAGGAGAGAACTAGGTCAACTATCCAGCTAATCAATTATTAAAATCAACCCACCTAATGTCCATCAATCATCTGGACCAAAATATCAATCTAATATCCCACTTAAGAATCTCCAATTAGAGAATGCCAAGATAATTTTTAAACTTAAAAGTTATAGGATTCTTATGAACCCATACCAAGATCAGGTGAGAGAGACTACTACTGATGCTAGCCAAAATAAAAATTTAGAAGAACAGGATAGTATTGAGACTAACCATATAGAAGAACCTAAGCTTGAAACTAGTACTGATGCTGGTTCCAATATAAATGAGATAAACTTAAGAAAAAAAAGAATAGATGATTTATTCGAGTTCTATAAATCTGAAATCCTTTTTCCTTCACCCCTAGAAGTCAGTTTTTCTTTTAATAATCATGAGGCATACAATGAAAAGCCAATGGAGTTATTTAAATAAGATCATATTAATTTACTTTCATAATTAAAGCTATCTTTAGTCATCTTTCTAGTACCCAAAGCATCAGACTTAACTCCTAATCCAAAAACTCAATATATGAGTATTTTAGAAAAATAAATAGGATAAATTCTTGACAAATAAGGGTTTGAGAATAGGATGACAAACTATATTCCTATAATTCAAAATGAATATATTAATAAAGGGTTCACAAGCTATCTTCTTGAGATTGGCAATCCAAAATCATTAAAATTTATCAATCTAATATTTGATATAGGATAGTTAAGCTACCATGTGTCTGGCTGAAGATAATAAACTTAGCACTTATTGAAAGGCAACCTAATATTTAGTTCTCTTGTATCTAATTTATCTTTTTAGTTTATTTTTTTTAGGATACTTTGAATAAGTTGGAGGGAAAGTCCAAATTTTCAAAGGCACATGCTGGACCATGAAAACATATTGAGTCAGGTGTATTCTTTTCTATTCTTTGTTATACCCTTTATTTTTTTCTCCATTAAAGACAATGTCGATTAATTTAGAGGAAGAATAATAAAATTTTTAAATTTATTTTTAAAAAGTTCTCAAAATAAGTTAGTATTTTGCATTTAGACATCTGATTATGCTTAAGAATCGAGTTGAACTAAGCATTTTTAAAAAAAAATTGATGCACATATCAGAGAATTTATGAGATATTGAGGAATTTAGTATTAAAAAGAATTAATAAAGAGTTAAGTCTAGAGCAAAAATAATTTTTTTGGAGAACTATTGATTTTTTCTACCAAAGTCAAAGAAAAGTCTACTTTTTATGGACTTATGTAGGGTAACTATACATTTCTTCATATTAAAAAAAAATTAGTCTTAAAATAATTTTCAAGTATCTTTTACTGAGTAACTGGATCTCTTTGCCAAAGCAAGCATTGAGTTTTGCGTCAAAAGGTGGAAAGGACAAAAAAGCTCATTATAAAGCTAGTCTTAACTCGTAGCCTATTTGATTCGAGCTAGTAAGCCCGAGAGATATTCTATACCTAGTGCTCTAAAGTCAACTGGTTTGGAAGTCATTGGCCCAAGACTCGCTACATAGATCACATAGAAAGCTTAAGGAATTAAGGCACTCGATAGTGGTATAATATTAAAAAAATATATTGATTTTCCATTGAGTAATCGAGTCCCATTGCATAAGCAAGCAATGATATTCACATAAAAAAATAGGCAATATGAATAAAAAATTAATAAGTAAAGAGTGAAAGTAATAATACACTTGTTCATATGAAAGTTTAGATGATTCAGAGATAAAGATGGAGATAATTTAGAAAAAGATCAAAAAAGTTTAATATTTTTTATTTAATTTTTATATTAATAAGTATTAATATCCCAATAACATGCCTCATTTATGCTATACTAAATATCAATGGCCATTTTGAAAACTACTTCTATGAAATTTGAAACTCTAAAGATAAAAGGTATCTAAAACTAAATTCTTTCTTTACTCGAAGATGATCAAAGCTTAAGTTAGGGGGTATGATAAGTACCATAAATTTATCAATAAAAGTATTAATTTATTAATTTATTTTTATTTATTTTTAAAAATTAATAATTAATTTATATATATTTTTAAAAAATTAATATTTTTATTAATTTAAAAAATTAATTAAAAAATTATAATAATAAAAAATAAAATATTATTATAAGTAAAAAGAGCTTATTTTTTTAGTCATAATAAAATAAATTTGGAGCAAAATAAAATTAAAATGGATTAGATATGAATTTTTAAAGAAAAATAAAAAATTTAAATCAGCTCAGTCGGCTCGTCCACCAAGCCGGTGCACCCAGTTAAGCCAATGCATTCAGCTCAACCGGTGCATCCCAGCTCAGCCAATGCACTATCCAAGCTATCTTAGCCATAGAAGCCACCCATCGATCTACAAACCAGGTGTGGATCGCTTGAAGGAATCAGATCTAAAATTTCAGAGCTAGATCTTGAAACTTTTCAAGATCAGATAGTGAAAGACTAAAATAAATTAAAATTTATTTATAAAAAATAGAGAACCACTAGATCTAAGATCTTATTATATGATAACAGTATGAGATTAAATCAAAAATTAAAAATATTAAAAAAAAAAATATGTTGATCATATTAACATGCATCTATACTACATCTAATGTAGCTATATAATAATAGAATAGATCTATATTACCTTTGCAACTTAGATGTTCTAACTTACTGGTTCAGACTTGAGGATGATGCTTCAAGCTACACATATGTTCGGCCTCTAAGAGATGTCCACACGAGCTTACGAACCACGATCAGAAGTCCTAGCAGGAAATCATCACAGTATGCTAGTATTGTGCTGATCCTTCTTCAACAATCGATCCAGTCCTTCCTTCTTCAGGATTTGGACTTCTCCAAAGATTACAAAGAGGAGGAGAGATTTTATATCTAAGACTCTCTCAAAAAATCTCAAAATGAGGAGGAGAAGAGAAGAACAAAGCAACCCTAGAAGAAGACCCTCTTCTTCTTCTCTGTTCTCTCATCTAGACACCTAGATTAGTATCTATAAAAACCCCACACCCAAGATTAGTATCTATGAAAACCTCACCCTGATATTCTCACACCTAAAAGCACTCTCCAAGATCTAGAATATCTCCAAAAATCAATCCAAAATTCATCCTATATAATGAGATATAGAGGAGTCCTTGTTGGGTCAAATTCTTAGACTAGGAAAGAACAAATATGGCAACTAGTTCGGGTGCCCAATGCTTGGATGCCCCTTCCCTTGTTTTAGGCATAGACCACCTTCAATTATTGCACAAAAAGTCTTCTCCTTCCATCAAAAATTTTAGAGAAAATCTGGAAGTGTGGATGGCATAGGAAAGGAGGAATTTTGGTTTCTCGAAACTCTATCTCACAGAATTTGAAACCAAAACAACTTACCTCCTTTGACTTGGTCCACACTAAACTACCAAATAGGAGAGGGAGAGAGAGGGTGGGCATGCATGAGAAAGTTGAGAGAGGAGATTTGTCACACAAAATAAAGTGAGAAAGGGCATGGGGGCATGGGATATTAGTGGCACAAGCAAGGTGGATCCTAGTCTTACTAGGATTCCATATTTGACTTGGTCAAATATGATTTTTCAAACCTAATCAAATCAAAAGTAATTTAACCCAATTAAATTAGATCCTAATCTAATTAAAAATATAAGTAAATTAGCTTAAATTAAATTTAATTTTGATTAATTTTTTTAATCAAATTAGAAAATTAGGTTGACCTAAGTCCTAGTTGAACTAGGACTAGTTCTTCCTTGCACTTGGCTTATCTAATAAACTAATTAGACTTGATCCAATCAAGTTCAAATTAAATTTAATTAAATTATATTTAATTAAACTTAATCTCAATTCTTTGACTTAATTAAATTAAGCTAATTATCAATTAAATTGTTAATCGATCCTCCTACAATATTTGCACTAGGTTAAACATCAATCGTATTGATCATTTAACCTTAGAATGATTCTCAATCATTGATTAACAATCTGATCGGATCATGAACTCTAGTGTGTGTAATCTCATAGGTTCGAACCTAAGCTGGTAGCATAGAAATAAAACTTTGCATTAGTTGAAGTGACCATCTAGTAATGGTACCTGACGGCCAGATTGGTCAAATGTGTAGAAAAATATCCTTAGAACCCATGTGGATATAGTTTTCAGATAATTCATCCTCTTAACCAAAATGCTTATAGGACACCTCAGAGTTAAACTATCAACTCTAATTAGGCTGTTCACATTGTATTTCAAAATACCAAATCTATCTTATGGATTATCCTAGCCAAGGTTTTGCTATATTGAAATACAGTGATACATTCTTCTCCAACTCTTGGAGTGGTCAATTCCATCTTGATCACACACCAACTTCGCAAATACTTGACTATGCCCAAAAGCCTTCCGTTACTGAATTAGAAATTCAGTTAGCCCGGTACCAAAGCACAGTGAGTTGCTTGTAAGTCATTTAGATGATCTCAGGTCTAAGGGATACTTATACCTATATCCCATCAAAGACATTCTCGACAGCAAAATGCTCTGGAGTTGGTCACATTCAATGACAAAGTACCCCGACATCTCATCTGTATGCTATACTAGTGTCACCATAATTCTTGGTTAAGAGAATAATCAATCTATATGGAATACAGCGATCTATGCTCGACAAATGCTGTCATCCTTATTTAGAGCCTATCATTTGGTCGTAAGCAGTTTTAAGGACTAATTGATAAATCCTCTCTTTATCGAACCTAAATAGTCCTAAGAACTTCATCACCGTTGACGTAGAAATTGGTCATCGCCGAAGTCTGCTAGAGTGGAGACCGATGAGGTTGCCGCTGGGGACCTGCAAAACAAAATCCCATCCAAAGTCAGTGGGGGGGTGGCTCCGGTAGGACCCTTCGACGATCAAGTCAACTCTGGCCAACAAGAATGGAGTGCTCGGAATGAGTTCCGAAGCTTGGAGAAGAAGAGGAGAGCTTAGAGATCAGAGAGATTAGCATATCTGGAGGGTCCTTTTTATAGCGGAGCTTGATGGTGACAGCTGCAGCCACGTGCTGGCGGGCCGCTCGAGGTTCGGTGGAGTCAGTCTCATGGGAAGGTGCCATCTATGGTGGGTTGATGGTGACAGCCATCACCGCCTGATAACGGGTCACTATCGCTTGTGGCAGACTGATGGTGATGGCTGTAGAGCCAGCCGAATGAAGGGTTGAAGGCCTTCGTCGTGTGTCCATTTTGGAGGAGTTCGGACTCCTGAAGAGGAAGCTTGGAAAGAGTTCGCTCCCGTAGGCATCTGGTTGGAGGTACGCAGCTAAGGCTCGGCCGTTGGGGAGTTTGGTAGGAGCTCGATCGGCTGAAGGGGATGTCAGGGAGGAGTCGGGCTCCTGAAGAAGTCCATCTGAAGGGTGTCAGGAGTGAGTCTAGCTCCTAAAGAAGTCTGTCCGAAGGGTGTCTGGGATGAGTCCAACTCTCGAAGAAGTCCGTCCAAAGGGTGTCTGGGGTGAGTCCAGCTCCCAAAGAAGCATGTCCGAAGGAGTATCTGGGATGAGTCCAGCTCCCGAAGAAGTCCGTCCGAAGGGTGTCTGGGATTAGTCCAGCTTCCGAAGAAGCCCGTCCGAAGGGTGTCTGGGATGAGTCCAGCTCTTGAAGAAATCCAATCGGAGAGAAAGTGTGGAGGGAGTTTGGCTCCCGTAGGTGCCTGACTGTAACGATGTGGAGAGAGTTCGGCTCTTATTGGAGTCTGACTGAAGCTCGACAGTTGAGTTCGGCTGGAGCCCGACTGTTGGGAGTCCAAGGAGCTCGACCGCTAAGTAGCTCGATCGAATAAAGGGGTTCGGTCTTGATGCTGGGAGTCCAAAGGAGCTCGACGGTTGGGGAGTCTGAAGGAGCTCGACCGCTAAGTAGTTCGGCCAGCTAATTGGATTCGAAGAAGCTCAACGGCTGAGGAGTCTAAAGGAGCTCGGCAGCTAAGTAGTTTGGCCGACTGAATGGGTTACAAGAAGCTCGGTGGTTGGGGGTTCGGCTAAAGCCCATCTGCTGAAGCTCTTCTGCGGCTACTGGTTGCATTAGGCTGAGCATCAAACTAGAGTTCGACGGGAGTGGGGTTTATCCCCAACACTAGCCCCCCACTCCCGAGTTTGAAAATCGAAGGAAGGGAGTGCAGGAAAGGCGACTACCAAAGTCTTCCTCTGAGCCCCGTGCTGGTCCTGGTCGAAGCTCGGGGGAGATCTCATCTCCAGCTAAAATTGATATCGAAGTTGAAGCCCGGGGAAGATCCAATCTCCAACTGAGGTTGAGGGAGGCTTCATCCGCCACGATCGAAGTCGAAGATTGAGCTCCTCGGGGTGACATTGTCTCCTACCGCCGAGGTCAATGCGGGCGCTCGAGAGAGATCTGATCTCAGGATGAGGTTATCTCTGATCTTATCTCTGGCCAAAGTGGAAGTTGATGCTCTCCAGCCGAGGTTGACACGGTCGCTCGGGAGAGATCCTATGTCTAGCCAAGGTCAAAGTTGAAGCTCTCCAGCCGAGGTTGACACGATCGCTCGAGAGAGATCCTATCTCCAACTGAGGTTGAGGGAGGCTTCGTCCACTGCGATCGAAGTCAGAGGTTGAGCTCCTCGGGGCGACATTGTCTCCTACAGCCGAGGTCGAATTTAAAGCTCTCCAGTCGAGGTTGGCCCGATCGCTCGGGGGAGATCTTATCTCCTTTGGCCGAGGTTGATGCGGGCGCTCACGTTAGGATGAGGTTCTCCTCCTATTCCTAACTTCGACTTTGCTCACATAAGGACGAGGTTCTCCTCCTGTTCCTAACGGACTATGGGGGCACATTCGGACCGTCGTCCATCTCCCCCCATCTCGTCTAAGGTGAACGAGGCCTTCGACTTTGCTCGCATTAGGATGAGGTCCTCGTCCTGTTCCTAATGAGCTGTGGGGGCACATACGGACCATCGTCCGTGCCTCTCCCCCCATCTCATCCTTTGTGAATGAGGCCTCGACTTTGCTCGCATTAGGAAGAGGTCCTTCTTCTGTTCCTAATGGACGTGGGGCACAAACGGACCGTCGTCCGTGCCTCTCCCCCTTTCTCATCCTTTGTGAACAAGGCCTTCAACTTTGCTCGCATTAGGACAGGTCCTCCTCCTATTCCTAATGGGCTGTGGAGCACATTCGGACCGTCATCCGTCTCCTCCGTCTCATCTAAGGTGAACGAGGCCTTCGACTTTGCT
>QRFJ01002053.1:28488-73111 GCA_006176705.1 Cocos nucifera | reverse complement strand
ATATAATAAATTAGATCTAATCATGGCATATTTTGCATACATCTCATGTATCGAATCATCCATATTTTCAGATCTAAATTATCTTATAATAATCTAAAAAATTAGATTTAAATTGATCTAATCAAAATAAATTCTAATCTAGATAATTATGTAGAACTATTCTACAACTAGTCTAGACATGCATCAATCATATCTCATATGATGTTTAAAATTAAATAATTTTATTTGCTTTTTTTTAGATGTTATTATAACTATTATAATATCAAAAAATAGTAAATAAATAGATCTAAAATATGATTTAATCAAATTAAATTAAAAACATGCAAGACTATTCTATAGAACTATTCTATTTTAGAACTAGTCATGCATATTTTCTAGTCTTAGATACTAATCATTTAATTTTAATTTTTTCTGATTTTAGATCTGATCACATCTCATGTGACATCTAAAATTATTTATTTTTTAATTAAAATAAATTTAAAATCAGATCTAAATACTTTTAGAACCTTGGCTCTGAGACCAGTTAAAGAAAAATCCTGATTTCCCGATCCAGGTTCATTCAGGTTTGATCAGATCAAGAGATATATTTTAAAATTTTTTTTCTTAATTCCTATCAAATCATGATATGTTTCAGATCTAATTATTATTATTTTAGAAATCAAAATAAAATTAGATAAATTAAATCAGATTTAACTTACCTTCATATGGGTAATCCTATTACCCGTTGATGATCCTATATGTAGCGGAAGGTTCTGGACTAGCCACGCAAGAGCCTGGCCTCTATCGGTATCCACTTAGGTTGGATCTGGAGATCCTCTTCTTCTCTATCACATCTCCAAAAATTAGATCTGGATCTGATCTGAAAGATCTTCAAAACTCCTTTTGAAGATCAGCAGTCGTCCTTTGCAGCAGTGCAGCCTTCTAGCTTTCAGTCGCCTTTCTTTGATCTGGATCATACCAACCAAGCTCCAAAACCCTTTTGGACGTGCAGAGAAGAGGGAGAAGGTGGGTTTGGCATGGAGGAAGAGGGGAGAGGCAGCCTTGGGGTGTGGAGAATTATGATTCAATCATAATCTGAGTTGGGCGCAGGGTCTTATTTATAGACTGACTGTGATCCAACTTCTCTTCTTCCAACCAATCATAACTCTTTGCAAAATCAGATCTAAATCTGATTGGTGGGAATAGAGTCCCCTGAATTCCTCCTTAGAGGGTGCCTAAGACCAGTCAAAGTTGGTTCTTAGGAGAACTCTAATTGAAATCCAAAAAGGAGATGGAGTCCCTATCCAACAGGGACTCCTAGGCATCTCCAACTTGGGCACATGCCTAGGGTGGCGTGCACCCTCCTCCTTGCCAGGTTCTAGTAGGGGGACAAGCCCCAACCAGCTCTCCAATAGGTGCGTGACATGTGGTCAAAAGTCAAAGTGTCTATGGTCAACATTTGACTAGTCAAAGGTAGACTTTTGACCAAAGTCAAAGAACAAGAAATGGCAGGTGACCAAAAATGGCAGGTAATGTCTTACAAAATAAGACAATCTTTTCTGACTTGAACAACCTCCAGTCAAACCATATGAAGGCCTCTGATTGAGCACAAACTCCTTTGGCTCAGGCAGGATAACTTATTTATGATAGTAAAAGAAGAACGTTAGGTTCAATCGAGTGCTAGCACGATTTCCTTGAACCTAATTGAATCTCATTCAGATCAATTGAACTGGACCAGTTCAATTGATGATCACCAGATTCAAACCCTTGTTTGTGTGACCCAGTTAGGTTCAGTTCTGTATGGTAATAGGATATGTCATGATCTCTATCATCGACATCATCAAAATTTCTTTTGATGGATCAGAACTCTTCTGATTTGAATAATTAGAATGATCGATCATCTAAATCATTCTAATTGCTCCCAAAATCCACCAGTGACACCTAGCAGTATATGGTGGCAACCCATCAGAGCTGAATGCGAACCTCTTGGTGCAGCTACCTATGTGATTAAGTTCTTCTATCTTGAGCCCCGATCAGATTAGGGTTAAGGTGAACTCGTCAAACCCTAGTTTCTGTCATATGATGTAATCATTCGATTCAAGTCCGATGTGAAAATCTAAATATAAACTCTTTCTATTATTTCACTCTGCCATGGCCATGGGCTTCTGAACTTGATTCTCATGATCATTATAAAACTGCACCTCTACCACCGAGGTAGATAGATTCCATCTTGATGCAATCCAATTCCTATAATGAACATGCTATAGCCAACATACACCTAAGGGTTCCATATGGCTAGGAGACCGAGTAATGATGTAGTCAAACTATAACACCCTCAAGGTGAACTGTCGATGCACCTCAGGTCAAAGAACCAAACACACTACTGCAGCATCGAGTCAGTAATTGATGAGAAGGTAGGCTCCCTAATGACTACTCGAGGTGGTCACGCTCAGTGCCCTCGTTCTCTAACGAGTACCTGTACTCTCGCTCTAATGTCTCCACACCGTAGACTCAAGACTCATCTACTAAAGAGAAGCGATTGTACACCAACCTTCCAGATCAATCACCATCCTCGTGATGATCCTATGGTCGAGAGCATTTTATGAGTTAACAATGATTGTTGATGTCTTAAATTTTCAACTCTTGAAAATATGAATTATCATTACCATTAACTCAAAGGATGTATCACAGACACTAAATACACATATGTGATAGAAAATAACCCATTATATTGATATTAGTCAAAATTGTAATTTTGCCTCTAGAAGTGTATTACAAGTGTCAACCAATTTTGGCTTCTAGGGCACATATATCTAACACATACATCATTGATCTTCACGGACTCCATTTCTAATTTCATGAACTCAAGCCATTTCTCAAAATCAGGTCTCTGTATAGCATCCATATAAGTGATCGGATCATCATCATTCTCGTCGAGTTTAATGGGATCACCATCTCGGACCAATAAATCGTAGTATCTATTCGAATGATGCGATACTCTATTGGATCGCCTTAATGGTGTAAGTACACTGGGTTTTGAATATGATCTAATCAAATCTAACTGAGGTTCAGCTGTAGTTATTGGTCTATCTACCTATTGAACTTCATCAAGTTCAACCTTAGAGGCAATAGTTTTTTTACCAAGAAACTTCTTTTTCAAAAAGATTGCCTTAAGGCTGATGAATACCTTTTGTTCATCGGTATGGTA
The DNA here is from genome assembly GCA_006176705.1 of Cocos nucifera. NCBI lineage: Eukaryota > Viridiplantae > Streptophyta > Magnoliopsida > Arecales > Arecaceae > Cocos > Cocos nucifera. The sequence goes on along the minus strand of QRFJ01002053.1, from coordinate 69,924 downwards.
GAAATAGTATCCTTTAGTCTCTTTTGGGTATCCTATGAATGTACACTTGTCTGACTTATTTTTAAGTTTATCTATAACTAATCATTTGACATAAGCCGGGCACCCCCAAACCTTAAGGTATGAATGTGCTGGCTTACGTCCTATCCATATCTCATATGGAGTCTTAACTATAGGCTTACTTGGAACCCTATTTAATTGATAGCAAGCAATTCGAGTGCATATCCCTAGAAGGATATCGGGAAGCTGACAAAATCCATCATGGATCGAATCATGTCTAATAGAATTCGATTCCTCCTTTCAGACACACCATTATGCTATGGTGTTCCTAGAGGAGTCCATTAGGAGAGAATCACATTCTCTCCTAGATATGTGAAAAACTCATCAGAAAGATATTCGCCTTCTCGATTAGATCGAGAAGTTTTAATACTCTTTCAAGTTTATTTTTTTACTTTACTTCAGAATCATTTGAACATTTCAGATGAATCTGACTTATGTTTCATCAGATGGACATATCCATATTTAGATAGATCATCGATGAAAGTGATGAAGTAGAAATATTCATCTCTAGCACTTGTGCTCATTGGTCCACATACATCAGTATGTACAAGACCTAAGAGCTCAGTGGCTCTCTCGCATTTTTCAGTAAAAGGTGACTTGGTTATTTTACCAAGAAGACAGGACTCATAGGTTGGAAGTAATTCATAATCACTGACTTTAAGGATTCTCTCTTGTGTCAACCTATTTATCCTATTCTTGTTTATATGATCTAGCTTATAGTACCATAAGTAGATATCTGACACACTATCAAATCTAGAAAGCTTATCAATTGAATAGACTATGTTAACAGGTTGTGATAGCATATACACACCATTATTCAAATAAGTGATAGCCTATAGCATATACACACCATATAGGACAGGGAGAGAGAGGGTGGGTGTGCATAAGAAAGCTGGGAGAGGAGATTTGTCACATAAAATAAAGAGAGAAAGGGCATGGGGGCATGGGATATAGGTGGTGGAAGCAAGGTGGATCCTAGTCTTACTAGGATTCCATATTTGACTTGGTCAAATATGGTTTCTCAAATCTAATTAAATCAAAAGTAATTCAACCCAATTAAATTAGGTCTTATTCTAATTAAGAACTTAATTAAATTATATTTAATTAGATTTAATTTTAATTTAATTTTTTAATCAAATTAGAAAATTGGGTTGATCCATGTCCTAGTTGAACTAGGACTAGTTCTTCCTTGCACTTGGCTTATCCAATAAATCAATTAAACTTGATCCAATCAAGTCCAAACTAAATCAAATTAAATCATATTTAATTAGATTTAATCTCAGCCCTCTGACTTAATTAAATTAAGTCAATTAGCAATCAAATTGCTAATCGATTCTCCTTACAATAATTGCACCAAGTTAAACATCAATCATATGGATCATTTAACCTTAGAACGATTCTCAATCATTGATCAACCATCCGATTGGATCGTGAACTCTAATGTGTGTGACCCCATAGGTCCAAACCTATGTTGATGGCACAGAAATAAATTTCTATGCTAGTTGAAGTGACCATCTAGCAATGGCACCTGATGGTTAGATAGGTCGAATGTGTAGAACAACATCCTTAGAACCCATATGGATATAGTTTCTATATAATTCATCCCCTTAACCAAAATGCTCATAGAATACCTCAAAGTTAAACTGTCAACTCTAATCAGGTTATCCATATTATATTTCAAAATATCAAATCTATTTCATGGATTATTCTGGCCAAGGTTTTGCTATATTGAAATATAGTGATACATTCTTCTCCAACACTTGGAGTGGTCAGTTCCATCTTGATCATACACCGACTTTACAAATATTTGCCTATGCCCAAAAGCCTTCCATTACTAAATTAGAAATTTAGTTAGTTTGGTATGAAAGCATAGTGAATTGCTTGCAAGTCACTGAGGTGATCTCAGGTTTAAGAGACACTTATACCTATATCCCATCAAAGACATTCTCGATAGCAGAATGCTCTGGAGTTGGTCACATTCAGTGATGATGTATCCCTATATCTCACTTGCATGCCATACCAATGTCACCACACTTCTTGGTTAAGAGGACAACCAATCTATATAGCATATAGTGACCTATGCTCGATAGACGCCGTCATCCTTATTAACAGCCTATCATTTGATCGTGGATAGTTTTAAGGACTAATCGATAAATCTTCTCTTTATCGAATCTAAATAGTCCTAAGAACTTCATCACAATAATGAAGTTCATTAGAATATGAAAACTTATGATAAAAAATGCTAAAAATATATTTTATTAATTAATAAATCAATAATAATTATAATATAGCTTATTCATCAATAGACTGATGATTGGCTTTATGACACATTTTTCAACACTGCCAGCTGAATAGAAGGTAGCGAATCACATGCTACCACATGGTGGGCCAAGACTGCTAAAAAATTAACCAAAAATTCATCACAACGTACAAGGGCAAAGTGGTAATTTCATAAGGTATGGTGCATGCTGATTGATCTGGTCTTCAAATGCACCTGATTCATGCAGTCCATCGGCATAGTAATTATGTCATCCAATGGTTGTGCTCCCACCCAATCTAGATCCAACGGTTGATGTCTTTCTTGGTTTGATTCAAATCCAAATAGTGACTGTTGCATGATCGAATGGCTTCGGACACTCCAGGTGATGATCTAATGGTTCGATTTCTTCCAAACTTTGATCCAATGACTGATAGAGCTCCCAGCAATGATTTAAACACCCAGATCATGATCCAATGACAGCGCTAACTCCAGACTTTGATCGAATGGCTAGTATTCAATTCGATTGGAAAAAGGATTATAGTATGGTTTTTGGCATGATCTGATGGTTGAAAATCATCCATCAAGCTCCATCCAATGGCCAAAACTAAATCTGACTTGATCTTAGCTATTACACATCTATTTTTGGCGATTTTGGGACCGTTTAATGCAGATTTGATAACCAGACTTCACCAAAGTCACAGAATTTGATCCAAAGGCTATTTTAATCTGATTTTTGTCAGTTCTTCTTATTTTTTGATTAAAACTCCTATTTAATCCCATATTGGCTAGAAATAAAGGATCCAGCCCTCCTAACTTTATTTAAAGGACTCCAGACCTCCAAAAATAATTATCTTCGATCAAGAAAAAGCTACGATCCAGGGTGGGAGCCATGCTTGGGTTAGAGGCTGCTTCAAGGTAATGGGTGCTATGAAGAAGAGCTATCTCCTATGCTATCTTTATGCTGACGTCGATTCAAGATCATGATCGACTGCTTTTATTATTATTTTTTTAAATTTAATATATTTAAATTTTAAATTAAACTTTTAATTAATATAAATTTTAATTTTTAGCAATTTAAATTTATATTTTTTATTTTTAATTATAATTTAAATTTAAATTTTTTATTTTAATTATACTTTATTTTTATTGCAAGTAGATGCTAAGATCTAATTAGTAAATCTTAGTACCAAGTTTAATTTTCTATACCTTTTAAATTCTATTTTTTATTTATAATTTTATTTTTGACTTGAATTTTATTTTTAAATTTTTTTTGGTAAAATCAAAAAATTTTAAAACTAAAACACTATCTTCTCTATGGATTCGACTCGACTCTCTACTTGCTATCTATTTTTAATTATTTAAGAAGTTAAAATTAAACTGATAAACATGATCTTTTAATGGCAATATCATGCTCTTATCAAATTATTTGGATGGCTAGCAGAGTTGGTTGATTTCAACTACAGCTTTAGTGTGATCCTTCTTTGATTTTGTAAGTTCATCTTCTATCTTTTATAGCTTCCTTTTGAGTTGACAATTTTTTTTTTTTTAAATCTTTGATATGAGCCTTCAAGGGGATACCTTAAGGCAGAGGTTCAGCTTCAATAGGAGACTACATTTAATACATAAAAATACCATGACAAAGAAGAATGGTAAAGAAAATGATTTTGCTTTCATTAATTAAAATATCAAATATATGAGAGATAAAAGAAAAAAAAGGAAAAAGTATAATATGTGAGCTTAGAAGTGGCACTCCCAAGTCTTAAAAATATGAAAAGATAGGTCATGGGAAGATGTGAGCGAGTCGGAAGAAGAATCAGTCTCAATAGTAATATTCAAAAATTGGGCCGGCTTAGTCTCAGGGTGAGCCGACTTAGTTAGGAGCTGAGTCGACTCAGTCCAAGACTGGGTTGGCTAGGTCTCAAAGGATAATTCAGATAGAGAGCAGTATTTTTGGACTGTTGTTATGGTACACAACTGGATCAGCTCAGTCTGTACATAACTAGGTCAGCTCAGTCCCAAACTGAGTTGACCCAATCGCAGATTAGTCGGCTTAGTCTAAAATTAGGCTGGCTCAGTTTTCGTGGGTTATTATTTTATGTACGTAGGTTGTTTGAATTTGGAGAGTGTTTCTATGAGCTTGGACTTGACCCTTTGTAAAGTATATATACTGAAAATAGGTCAAGGTTGTAAAGGTGCTGAAACATACAGAATAAAAGGCTCTTTTCTTCTAGAAATCTCTTCTTCTCTATTTCTTAAATTTATTTGATCATGCTTCTACATTAATCTCTAAGAAGTACTTCCTTATTGCTTGGCTAATCACCAACGGCTATGCCGATTCATATGGGAAGAGCGCATATTCTCAATATTTGGTATCAAAGCGGTGTTGCATGGAAGGAAGGAAGACACCTAGGGTTTACTACATTCATGATCTACTGTACCAAATTTTATCCTAAAAACTTCTAGTTTGCTTCGTGATTGTCTCTAGATTGAGGTGGAGATTATTTACATGGAGGAACGGTGATACAGAAGTTTGGAAAGAGGATCTAGGACTAGTTAGACCTTCTGTGAAGGGTAGTTTTACTAGTGTATGATCGTGAAGGATGTTAGAAATCTATTCTTGACTTGTTTGAACTCATGGGATCAAGTGGATTCAAGATGGATTTTGAAAAGTTCGACGGCAAGGAAAACTTTACTCTATGACAGCAAAGAGTAAAGGACTTGTTGGTTTAGCAGAGGATCTACAAGATCTTGATAAAAAAAAGATCAAAAAAGATTAGTATTGAGGATTAGAAAGAGTTGGAGGAAATTACTTTTAGCATAATTCGGATGTGCTTGGTCGATCAGGTTTTGCCAGAGGTTTGCATAGAGACTACGACAAAGGGGCTCTGGGAGAGACTGAAGAACACATACATGGGGAAGAACATGACGAACAAGCTATGATTGAAGAAATAGTTGTATAGTCTGAGGATGCTCAAAGGCAGAGATCTTGTTGCACATATCCAAAGGTTCTATCAGGTATGTTCTGAGGTGATAAGTTTGGATGTGAAGATCGATGAGGAGGATCGGGCATTGCTGCTATTATGTTCTCTCTCAGGTTCGTATGATGATCTCATAATAACTTTAGTTTATGGAAAGAAGATCCTAAACTACGAAGAGGTTGTTGGTGTGCTCAGATCAAATGAGCAAAGGGAGAAGATCTTCAAGGAAGACCCTAAGTCTGAGATCTTGGCTGTGAATGAAAGATAGAAAAGATCAAAGAAGAAGATAAGAAAAAAATCCAAGGGCAGATCAAAGTCTTGAGATCAGAGGAAGATGACATTGAAATGTTATAAATATCATCAGCCTGGACACTTGAAGAGAGATTATCCCCTTTTGAGATCAAAAAAATAGAAGGTCAGCAAGGAAGATGATACAGCTTCTATGAGCAGTGGAGAAGATCTGCTAGTTGTATCAGATGGATCCACAGAGTGCAATACTATGTGGATATTAGATTCAACATGCTCGCACCACTATACTTTTCATCGGGAGTGGTTTGCTACCTACCAGAAGATTGATGGTAGAAGTGTCAGTCTTGGAGATGATCACCCATGCAAAGTAGCTGAAATTAGCTCTATTAGGATAAGAATGTACGATGGAATCATTTGCACATTATCAAATGTCAGGCATGTATCAGAGTTGAAAAAGAATTTGATTTTTTTGAGCTACTTGGAGGAGCAGGGTTATGCTTTTAGTAGCCAGGCTGGGAGTGGATGTTTGAAAATTTTTAAGAAAGCTTTGGTGGTGATGAGAGGTAGAAGACTGAGCAACAATCTTTACAGAATTGAAGGCTCAATGGTAAATGATAGTAAAGAGGTGCTAGCAGTGGCACAGGAGGAGCAGATTTTATATCGACTGTGGCACTATCGGATGGGTCATATGAGTGACCGTGGGCTCACAGAACTAAGCAGAAGAGATATGATCCTAGCCCTGAAGAAGGAGGGCATAGATCTTTGTAAGCTGTGTATCTTTAGCAAACAACATAGGATGAAGTTTGTCAGAAGTACGCGAGGGAGTGCTGGATTTAGTGCACTTGGATGTGTGGGGACCAACTCCTGTACCAACTAGAGGTGGGGCAAAATACATTGTTACTTTCATTAATGATTTTTCAAGGAAGGTGTGGGTTTATCTGATTTGAGAAAAATTGGAGGTGTTTGCCTAGTTTAGAGCCTGGAGAGCTAAAGTAGAGGAGTTAGGGAGATAGATAAAGTGTCTGAGGTCGGACAATGAAGGAGAGTATACTAGCCTGGAGTTCAGGAGGTACTGTGAGGAAAATGACATCAAACGCCATTACACGATGAGAATGACTCCCTAGCAGAATGGTGTCGTGGAGAGGATGAACCGGATACTGATCGAGAAGACATGGAGTTTGAGGCTACAGATATCACTCCCAAAGTTCTTTTGGGGTGATGCTCTAACATTTTCTTATTTTCTTATGAACAGGTCCCCTTATTATAAGCTGAATGGAGGCATTCCAGAAGAGGTCTAGAGTGGATAGAAGGTGGAGCTTGGCCATCTGAAAGTCTTCGATTGCATAGCCTATGCACATGTGGAGGCAACTGAGAGGAGGAAATTGGATCCAAAATCTCGAAAGATGACATTCATAGGATATCCACAAGGAGTCAAGGGGTACCTACTGTGGAACTCTTAGGCACAGAAGTCAGTGATCAGTAGGGACGTTATCTTTGATGAGAAGAGCATCTAGAGGAGGTCTGGGATAGATGAAACTAGAAAAACAAAGATGAACAGTGGTGGCCAATCAGAGAATGATGGCATGTAGGTTACATCCACTTACAGGAGTGTTCCTGTTGAGATGGAGCTGGGCAGAAAAGTATTATCTTAGATTGAAAATCAGCATGGAGAGCCGAAAGTTTAGACAGATGTGTAGGAGTAGCCACAGACATCAGACAAAGATATGCCAGTGGGAGTGGTTTTGCATAAGCTCTAGCGTACTATTAGTAGATCGGTCAGATATGACATTGATGAGGTTATCTTCGATGCACTCATCACTGCTAATGAAGATCCAAAGAATTATGTAGAGGTCATGGAGAGTGAGGATCATGATTCATGGATGCAGACCATGATGGAGGAGATGGAGTCACTTGAGAAGAATCAGACATGATGGCTGGTGGATCTTCCAGAGGGTGCTCGACCTATTGGCTCAAAGTGAGTGTTCACAAAGAAAGAAGCACCTTCAGAACAACGTGGAGTCAGATTCAAAGCAAGGCTGGTGGCAAAGGGATACTCACAAAGAAAAAGGATTGACTACACAGAAATTTTCTCTTCTGTGGTGCATCATACATCTATTCAAGTTTTGTTGTCACTGGTGGCACAACATAACATGAAATTAGAATAGATGGACATGAAGATGACCTTCCTTCATGAGACTTTGGAGGAAAGAATCTACATGAAACAGCCAGATAGTTTCTTGAAGATGGGACCAAAAGAAAAGGTGTGTTTACTCAGAAAGTCTTTATATGGCTTGAAACAATCATCTCGTTAGTGGTATCGAAGATTTGATAGCTTTATCTTGAGCCTGGATTTCAGCAGATGTGAATATGATTGTTGTATCTACATTAAGGATGTTGATGAGGAGGATGCCCTATACTTGTTATTATATGTAGATGATATGCTCATAGCCAGTAGAAGCATGGATGCTGTGAAAAGATTGAAAAGGGCATTATCATCTAAATTTGAGATGAAAGATTTGGGTCTAGCTAGAAAATCCTTGGAATAGAAATTTGTAGAGATAGGTGCAAAGGAGTACTCCATTTGTCATAAGAAAAATATGTTTAGAAGGTTTTGAAGAGGTTTAGGATGGAGAAGGCCAAACCTGTAGAGACGCCATTGTCAAGCCATATGTCTCTCTCCAAGTTATAGTGCCCCCAGTCAGAAGAGGAGAAAGAGTACATGGAGCAAGTTCCTTATGCAAATGCTGTAGATAGTGTGATGTACACTATGATGTGCTGTAGACTAGATATAGCACATGCTGTGAGCATAGTTAGTGGATAAATGGCTAACCCTGGGAAGGAACACTGGAAAGCATTGAAATGGATATTAAGATATCTGCATGGAACAAGGGATTATGGTTTGGTGTTTGGTGGGCAGTCAAGAGGATTTGGAGAACAATCTATGAAGATGTGTGAAGGTTCAGGTCCTCTGAAAGGATTTATTGATGCAAATTATGCTACTGATCTTGATACAAGGAGGTCTACTATTGGATACCTCTTTTGTGTATATGGTGGACCGGTGTCTTGGAGATCAACCCTTCAGCCAATCATGGCCTTATCTACCATAGAGGTCGAGTATATTGAGATAACGGAGGCTACAAAGAAAGTCCTTTGGCTTAGGAGGTTGTTTGATGAGTTGGGGGTGGAGTAGAGCAAGGTTATACTATTCAGTGATAGTTAGAGTGCTCTGTTGTTAGCACAGAACCAGTCTATGATGCACGCACAAAGCATATAGAAGTGAGGTACCACAGGATCAGAGAGCTGATGGAGGAAGGTAAAGTGAAACTAATGAAGGTCCATACCAAGGAGAATCAGTCTGATGCACTCACGAAGGTACTCTCCAGAGATAGCTTTCAGAGATGTATGGCATGGATGGGTCTATTGAGAAGAGATGAGTTAACAAGGACTTGAAAGTATCAAGGTGGAGAATGTGAGCTTAGAAGTGGCACTCCCAAGTCTTGAAAATATGAGAAGATAGGTCATAAGAAGATGGAAATGAGCTGGAAGAAGAATCAGTCTTAATAGTAAAGTTTAGAAACTGGGCCGGCTCATTCTAAGACTAAGTCGGCTCAGTTAGGACTCGGTTGGCTCAGTTCAGGACAGGTCGGCTAGGTCTAAAAAAAAAATTTAGATAGAGAGCAGCATTTTTGGACTGTTGGCATGGTACACAACTGGGCCGACCCAGTCGCAGGTTAGCCAGCTCAGTCTGAAACTAGGCCGGCTTAGTTTTTGTGGGTTATTATTTTATGTATGTGGGTTGTTTGGATTTGGAGAGTTTTTTATGAGCTTGGGCTTGACCCTTTGTAAAGTATATATACTAAAAATAGGTCAAGGTTGTAAAGGTGCTGAAATATATAGAATAAAAAGCTCTTTTCTCCTTAAAATCTCTTCTTATCTTCTTCTTTATTCTTTGAATTTATTTGATCATGCTTTCGCATTAATCTCTGAGAAGTACTTCCTTGTTGCTTGGCTAATCACCGGCCATGTGGAAAGAGTGCATATTTTCAACATAATGTTCCGAGATCTTAGACCTCTACGAGAGTAGCGGTGGAGCTTGGTGCAGTTTCAGCCAGAGCAGATCCTTCAATAGCTGTAGGGGCAGACACGACGGGATCAAAGGTAGCATCTGAAAGTATAGCCTCGCTCGAAGAAAGTTATACCTCATTCTTAGAAGGTTCCCCCTATTAAGAAGTCGAGATTCAACTCTGGGAACTTCTCTTTGACCCTTGATTGGCAAAGATCATATCCTTTAATGAAGACCTTCTGAGCGAAGGCCATCTTCATATCCCTTAACTCTTCTGAAGACTTGAAGGAGGAAATAGCCTCTTTTGCTGACCATATCTTCTCTTCAGCAGAGTTCATTTTGACCTCCTTCCTTTTCCTTTCTTTCGAGGTCAGTGCCACCCTCAAGTTGGTAGATGTCTACTCCTCCCTTTTGAGTGCCTCGTATAGACGCCCAACCTCGACTGATAGATGGTTCACCTTAGCCTTGTATCCTTGAGCCTCCTCTGCAGCTTTTGAGGCCTCGACCTTCTTAGTATTGATGTCTCGATAGTAGCGATCAACTGATAGCTGACCTACAAGCAACAAAATTAGTTATACTATTGAAGAACTTATAATCAAATTTGAAAAATAAGGAAAGAAATTACTATCTTGAGGTATGCTCCGAGGGAGTCCTTGACCCGCTAATCAAGGTTGATGTAGGTAATCCTATTAAGGATGTGTGGAAGAACACATGCATCGACCAAGGCCTAACAACTCTCTAGTCATCGAAGGAAGCATTGTCCCAATCGATGCTATTGTCACTAGATTCCCCTGAGTTTCATTGGGGTTGGGCCCTTCTAGCGATGGTCTTCTTCTTCTTCCTTTTTATTTCCTCTTCAGAGAGAGGAGCTGAAGTATGGATCTTGGTAGGTGGGCTCAAGGTTGTCAGTGGTACCGTGACCTCTGGGATGGGGACTCCTATTGGAGCAGTGGAGCTTGATTCCCCAACTTTTATCCACTTGGATGGTTCTCCAGAAGCCTTCTTCTTTCTTTTTTGAGCTTGAAGCCCCCTCGATAGCATCTTAATTTCTTCAGGAGTCATTTCTACCATAATAGTGAAGCCAGGGTTAGAAGACAAATATGGAGAACAAAAAAAGATTAATATAAGTAACTTTGGGATCAAGCAGGCTTAAACCAAGGTTGAATAGAATCTGGTTGTCAATGAGTTCAGACAATAAAGGAATTTTTGTAATCTTTTAACTTATTACCAGAATCAAGATCCGATCATTCCAACTTGAGAGCTCGACGAACTGAATCTCTTAATTGCCCCCAAGGAGGAAATCCTAATTCTAAGGTCGGATAAGAGATGAAGAAAATTTTTTCCTTCCAGTTGTGAATGAAAGAAGGGGCATCCTTTAGTAGCCCTTCTTATTGAACTGGAGGGAGATATACCACCAATCTTTGGTAGTGGGATTGCGTTTGAAGGTAAAGTAGTTGCAAAATAAGAAGATGGTAGGATGAACTTCAGCTAAGATACAAAGAGAAAGAAATCTTATGATAAATCTTAAGGAGTTCGACACCATAGAGGCTAAAGAAATATTTAAAAATTGAAAAAGTGCTACTACAAAAGGGGGAAGAGGAAGTCTTAACCCAGCATGGAAGGCCTCCAATATAAGCAAAAGTGATCCGGAGGAGAGGCACAAGCTCGGCCACTCGGTTCGAAAAGCTCCAGTTCGTATTCGGGGGGAATCCCATACTAGATCCTAATTAGCGATAGATCTTCAGGGGACAAAGAATAGGAAATAGTTTTGGAAATAAAGTTTGGATGAGGTGCATCCCTAAGCTCTATTTCTTCCATAGAATTGGGATTTTGGGAGATCGAGCTAGATAGGCTCCTGGAACCAGTCAACTAGGAAATGTTGGAAGATATTTTGGATCTAACAAAGTCTAGAAAATCTCTTAAAATCAAGCTAAAAATGATAGGTAAACAGAATAAATGAGAAGAAAGCTATAGATCCCTTTCTAAGAAGTCTCTAATGCTAAAAACCAAGAAGATGAAGAAAGAAGTGCAAGTAAAGGGTTATGGCACTAACCTAAAGTGGATAGAGGCGGAAACACAGTCGAAGAATCGAAGGATGAATGAAAATAGGATGACCATAGGGAAGGTGAAGCAGAGTGCTCGAGCTTGAAGAAGATGAGGAACATAGAAGGAACAGAGAACCAGATGGAGATAAAATATCAGAGAAGAAGGTTGAGTTTAAATAGTTAAAGAAATTTGGGAAAGGTTATGATTGTCGATCCTCTTTATCCACCCCTCACCTGCCACGTGTCCCACTCGTCGCTAACATCTAGCAAAGCAGTAATGGTGCCATACTTAGAGTATGGTGCTGGGAAAAATTTTGAAATAAAAATCTTTTCAAAGTCATTCGCTCATTAAGAAGCTTCGGTGCCAGTCGAAAAAAGTCAAAACTTTTTACCTTTTGGAAGCAGAAAACCAATAGAAGACTTTGGCAATCATAATTTGGTACTCCATTCGATCTCAATCTCAGGAGTAGGGGGATAAGTATTGAGGATAAAATAACTCCCACCGAAGTCCAGTAAGAAGTTCGACCTTAATTTGATTTCATCTGGAGTCATAGCAATCATGACCAAACTTCTACTAAGCTAATCTCCTACTCCAATTCAATTCAAGGAAGTTGACCTTCAGACCATGTATGCTGGATGATCTTCTCAGTTATAACCATCCGCTCTCTTTTAATGACTGTAGAGCACTCCCAAGACATGATGAACTTCGTCCGACCGAACTTGAATAGTGAAGGGCATGTTATCTAACTCTAGTCCTAGTATTAGCAAAGCCCCATCGAATAATAAACTCCAACACCCTCTGATTTCGTCTATGGCTGATCTCGAGTGCAGCCAAATTCCTTTATGGTAGATAGCATATCTAATTAACCTTATGTTAGGGATCCCATCCAGTTGAATTTCTCTCAAGTCAAATTCTATTCTGGTTGAACTTCTTTGTTCTACTTTATGGATAGTGGCTGATTTTGAGTGTGGCCAAATTTTTTCATCCCTTTCTGATAATTGTAGATCTAGCCAGCTTGTATCGTGCATATCAATTGGACGAGTTTGAATAGTGAAAAGTCTTCATCATTAGCACAAATTTGATTTTCAATCCAGAATAGCATCCACTCCATAGATAATAAATCACAGCACTCTTTTAATCTGATTGGGGCATGATCTAGTTCATGTACCAGCAATTCATTTTTTCTAATTGGGGCATTCCTCTTGGTTGTCTGATCAGTAAGAAGGGTTTAAAGGCTCTCACTTTCCATTTAATGGATTGCTCTTATGGCATGTAGGGGTATTGCGTGTCTGTCCTCAATTAGAAAACAAAACTAACTTTTCTATAAAACCCTAGATCCAAATATCCTAGGATCTGAATTTTACATGCTTTATTTTTAAACCATATTACACTTAATTAAGAATTAATTTATTAAAATAATTAAATCTAAAGATTAAAAATTTTTAGATCTAGGACACCTTCATAAAACATGGGTTCAGGGTATGGGTAGCTTGATTATTTCTAGCTTGAGTGGTTGATTAAATCAAATCAAGAGTTGGTTAGGTGGAACCAAGAGTGCTTAAAATTAACCAGCTTAATAGTTGTAAGTTTGGTCAAGATCGATTCACAGTTACATATGGTCGATCACCTCAAGATCTAATCTAGCTCTGTGGTTCGAGCTTGCATTGTAGGCAAAACTGATCAGTTTTGATTCGACAAGTCGATGTTTAAGGCAAGTCTAACAAATACAACCAACGATTTTTAATTGAGAGCTATTGAAGAAAAAACTACCGTAGGATTGGCCTAATCAGATTAGGTCATGTAACAAAATTTTAAAAAAAAAAAAATCTATGATCTGATCAGATCCGAGATTTCTCATATCTGATTAGATAGATTTGAAATAAAAATGCAAAAATGATATCACATATCACCTGATTCTGGATGAACAATTTACCTGTAATGATGATCCTGATGTTGTTCGAGGTTCTGACATTAGCCCCATACATGCTCGACCTTTAGTAGTATCCACTCGGATCAGATCTGGAGGTCTTCTCCTTCTGGATTCGATCTCAAAAAATCAGATCTGGAACTTCATAGATGTGCCTTCGATTTGATCTCCAGCAACAACTTAATCATCTCACAATCTAGAACTTGTCAACATAGTCTTGCAGTAATAGCATCTCGATGCTCTAAGTGCTGGTCCACCCAACCATTAGGCATGGAGAAGAGGGAGAGGAGGCATGGAGGAGGAGATGGGGATAGTGCTTGGGCATGGGAAATAGATGGAATGGCCAACCACCTTTGGCCAGCAAGTCTATTTACAGACTATGTGCAACCCTAGAGTCCTAAGGCTTTAAGCAATCAATTTGCTTAAAGTAGAAGGACTCTCTCAAGCCTTCCATGCCTACTCACAAATTTTTATCTAATTTTGTCACACAAAATTAGAGAAAAAATGTGCCACAAAATTATTTGGATAGGGTGTTGGATAAGAAACTTTTCAAACTTTCTTAACCCATTCAAACTCTTTGAATGAATAACTTCACAACTAATTAAGTTAACATGGTCTGATTGATTTGGATTAGATCTAATTAGGTTCAAGAAAATCATGCTAGCACATGATTAGACCTAATTCTTTCCTTCTATGGACTTTCTAGTTGGTCTAAATTCAGCCAAATTTGATTTAGCTAATCCAAGAACCCTATATGGATTTGTCTTGATCTGATTGATCCTTCTCCTGATGAGATCAGATCTTCTCCTAGTCAAATCAGCCCTTGTTCTAGTTTTAGATTGAAAGGATTAGGACAAAACCTATTTGACCCAATCTTTGTAGGAAAGAAAGGAGGAGGCATGTTTCCCCATATTAATTTTGCGTGAAGAGGAAGGGTGCATGCCCCATAGTAGCATCCGCCCCTTATGGATAAAGCCTTGGGAGTTGGGAGGTTATCCATTCAAAAGAATTTGAATAGGTCAAAATAGTTTTGAAAGAGTTCAATGTTTTGAGGTGAGAAATCTGATATGGGGTGTGGGGTTTCACAAGGAGTCCTTCTGCTTCTTAGCTTTGACTCATTTAAAGTCCAGAAGTCTTAAGACTCTAAGTTAGTCTATAAATAAAGACCAAGGCTAAAGGGTTTGGCCAACACATTCTCTATGCCTAGACTCTATCTCTCCCTCTTCTTTGTGCCTCCTCTCCCTCCTCTCCTCCCTCTTCTCCATGCCCAAGAGTTGGGTAGTTCAGCCATTTGAGTGTCGAGGTGCTGCTTCTACAAGACCATGTTGAAGAAGTTCCAATCATGTGTCGGTCAGATCGCTGCCAGAGATCAGATCAAAGGCATGATGTGAAGTTTCAGGATTTGATTTTTTAATATCAGATCTAGAAGGAGAAGACCTCTAGATCTAACCCAAGTGGATGCTGGTAGAGGTCGAGCACATGCACGGCTCAAGTCAAAACTTTGGATTATGTTCAGATCATCGCTGTAAGTAAATCGTTTACTTGCATCAAGTAGTAGTCAATACCATTTTTGTGCTTTTTATTTTAGATCTACCTAATAAGATCTAAGAACTCTTAGATCTGATCAGATTAGTAGCTTTAAAATTTTTAAATTTCGCTGCACGACCTGATCCGATCAGGTTAATCCTATAAAATTTTCATTCTAAGTGTCAACAAGCCTTCGAAGGACTGAAGAGCTACCATAACTCACCTCCCCTCCTTACCAAGCTCGAACTTGTTGAAGAGTTATTCTTATATGTAGTAGTATCTCCTATGGCTATCAGAGCTATCTTAGTCAGAGAGAAGGCTAAAATTCAAAAGCCGATCACTACATAAGCCAAGTTATGAGAGATACAGAAATAAGGCACACCAAATTGGAAAAGCTAACCTATGCTTTATTGATTGTAACTAGGAATCTCCAACCCTATTTCCAAGGGCATATGTTGACACTTCTCATAGATCAGCCCGTAAAGATAGTTCTTCACCAACTAGATACTTCTGGAAGAATTGCAAAATAGGCAATTGAGCTCACAGAATTTGATATAAAATTTCAATCTCGACCATTTGTTAAAGCTCAAATATTGGCCAATTTTGTGGTAGAATGCACTATTCTAGATATGGCAGGGTTAGAGCAATAGGAAGCCAACATTTTTAATTTTTAGCCAAACTCTCCTAAAGAGAAAGTAGATCTTCCTGAAGATTTCTGAGCTCTATATGTTGATGGCTCATCTAATGCCTCTAGAGTAGGTGCAGACTTAATCCTGATCAATCCAAAAGGGGTTATTATCGAATACACATTGTGCTTCAAATTTTTAGCAACTAACAATGGAGCAAAATATGAAGCTCTAATTGTTGTTCCTATGGCTGCTCGGAGCCAGGGCCATAGATTCGATCTTTTGCATGAACCTGGGTGTTAATCTAGCAAACTGAAAAAGATCTAAGAAAGATGAGAGAAGCTAGGGTTTTTGGCGTTGGAACTAGAGAGAAGAGAGAAGAGAGTTAGGGGGAAAAGCTCAATTGTATTCCAACCTTATTGTAAAAGTTACAATATCCTAGTTTATATATCCTAGAGTTCTCACATGAATCCTAATAAACATCAGCTCAAAAACTCCCCTAGGCTAGCCCAACCCATACATGAATTAGCCCCCTTAAGACCTCTTGAACTAGGATTTAAGACCCCTAGGATCAACCCAGACCCTAGCCCAAAATAGATCCTCGCATAACTCTGCCCGTGCACTGAGCTGGCTCAGTGCTGTAACTCTACCCGTGCACTGAGCTGACTCAGTCTCAGTACTGAGCCAACTAGGTTCTACTAGATTGGCTCAGTCTAAAACTGAGTCGGCCCAGTCCTGTACCATGCCAGCAATTCCAAATGCACAGTTCTCTATTTTGCTTGTGCTCTGAGACTTAGCCGACCCAATTTTGGACTGAGTCGGCTAACCTACAGAAAATCTTTTTTCTGTAGCCTTTAAGCTTTGACTTAGGTTTCTTGCTCCATCTTGTGTTCCAGATCTCCGAAGCACCAACCAAGATCCTTAAGGCCCTCAATACCTGAACCTCAAGCCCATGAAGAGCTACATGCCGCCTCCACCCTAGGATAACTCCTGTCCTAGCCCTAGGACCACACCTATCCTAGCCTCTCCAGAGCCCTCACCCTAGCTTCACCCATAGCCTCCCAAGGCTTGGAAGCACCACACCACCTACAATCTCCTCCTTGGTGCGTCCAAGCCTTGTTATACCTGGCAACATCCTCCTGCATGATCCCACTATCCTTAGATGTCCTGATAGCCCCCCATGCTTACCTTGCCACTGCCATTCTTCTTCAGCTGCTGAGCTCCCTTTGAGGCCTTCAGGATGACCGCCTCCATCGCTAAAGTCCTTGGCTTATTCCTCTACACCACCTTTGGAGTTGTAGGATCCCTTCTGCTTAGCAGTTACATCACTTTTTCTAGACTTTTCTGGAGAATCTAGAACGTTCCTGTACTGGCACTTGCTATAAATCCTGATATGGTCTCCTCAGAACTATGCCTGTCCTCCTGCATATGCCACTCCACCTGAAACTGTGCATCATCGGCGCTCTGAACTCATGTCAAATTCCTCTCCAATTATGAAGCCACCTCTTTGGAGCTCCACCTATATCCAAAGTCTACTTGATGCCATAGAAGTCGACTCTATCATCGAGTCCCTCGAGGCTAACCACTCAATGCTGCACTGTTGAGTCTACTGTTGCATCTTGAATATTGTCGCTGTCCCTTCGAACCCTCCATACTCCATGGACCCCTTCGAAGCCATCTCGGATACCTCCACAACCCGTGGGCACCTTTAAAACTTAAGAGCTTATCCAACACTTCTGAATTTAGCAACTAAATCCTAAAAAATTCCATCCTAGTCCTTCTCTTCTGCCCCTACACCAACCATTGCTTCAGTTGTGCCCAGAGAACCATCCTCCACCTAAACCGTAACTCTCCCTGATGTCCCTATAGAAAAAATCTGATCCATGATACTCCTAGCTGCCTGAGACCTCCTGGCACTCCCGTAGATCCCCTAGCTCTTCGTGAGACCTGCACCCGATCTTTCTGAGATACCACTGATACTCTCTACTAAGATACACTTCTTGGTTGCTGCACTATCGAGCCTCTCTCAGCCTTGTGCCTACAGAAAAGCGCTCTTGCAGCACCCCAGCGCTCCCTGACTCATCTCTGCACCGCTCTATAGCCGCCTAACCCTAACCTACTAGACCTCTATGGAACATCCACCTCCATCACTCCTAAGGCTTCGTAAATCCATGCTCTGATCAAACCACTGAATACATCTTCGACTATTTTTCTACCTTTCAGACATCGAAGGATGTATAGTTGCTTCTTCAGACTTCCTTCGATTATTAACCCTTGAAAAACTTCTCTTCAACAATCCTATACTGTCCATCTTCCTAGAAAATTCTGATGCTCTCTGCTGAGATACGTCCCTCGGCTGCTGCATCATCGAGCCTCTCTCAGCCCTGCATCTTTAGGAAAGCACTACTGTAGCACTCCAGCACTCCCTGCCTATCATATAACCGTCATACATCCAAGCCTTTCCACCAAGATCGATCAACAATTCATACACAAAAATGCTCCACCCTAAGAAAATCCCTTCCTGTTAGTCCTCTCAATCTCCACCTTTAGCTCGCTGCTTTCAGTTGGCCAAACCACAACAATAACAAAGATAGATTTAAGACATACCATGGAATCCTTGTGCAGATTTTTGATTTTACCTTGTAAGATTTCTCCTTCGCTTCCATGCTAGGTGGAGCACCGGGCAGAGGTGGCTTCACGGGTGGAGGAAGCTATGACACGAGTTTAGAGTAAATAGGTGCAGAGGGAGGACCTATATCCCAGCACTAGTATCGGGGCTGTACAGATTCAGGTAGAGAGGTTTGTGCAGGGAGACAAGCATGGCTCCGAGGGGATTGTGTTAGGTGGAGCATCAGGATATGTAGCGAGTGTCGGTAAAAGAATGTTGCATGATCTCTAAGGAAGTTCAGGATAAGTGATGCAGCTGCCAAGCAGAAGGATATTTTTTTTTCTTATTTTTTGACATGTGGCTCTTCATGGGCTTGAGGTTCAAGTATTGAGGGCCTCAAGGAGCTTAGTTGGTGCTTCGAAGATCTAGGACACAAGATGGAGTAAGGAACCAAAGCCAGAGCTTGAAAGCTGTAGAAAAAAGATTTTCTGCAAGTTAGCCGACTCAGTCAAAAACTGGGTCGGCTAAGTCTCAGAGCATAGGCAAAATAGAGAGCTGCACGTTCAGAACTACTGGCATAGCACAGGATTGGGCTGGCTCAGTTTCAGATCGAGCCAACCTAGTGAAACTTAGCTACACTGAGTTGGCTCAGTGTGCGGGCAGAGTTATGCGAGGATCTATTTTGGACTAGGGTCTGGGTTGATCCTAGGGGTTTTAAGGCCTGGTTCAAGAGACTTTAAGGGGGCTAATTCATGTATGGGTTGGGTTAGCCTAGGGGAGTTTTTGAGCTAGGATTTATTAGGATTCATGTGGAAACTCTAGGATATATAAATCAGGATATTGTAACTTTTACAATAAGGTTGAAATATAATTGAGCTTTTCTTCCTAGGTCTCTTCTCTTTTCTCTCTGGTTCCAATGCTAAAAATTCTAACTTCTCTCATCTTTCTTAGATCTTCTTTGATTTGCTAGATTAAAATCCAGATTCATGCAAGAGATCGGATCTATGACTGTGGCTTCGAGCAGCCATAGGAACAACAATTGTATTAGAGTGAGGTGATGCCAGTTGGTTTGCTTACACTGATTGCATGATTGAAAATAACCAAGGAGTTGGGGGTAGACCATGTAAAAGTTTACAGTGATTCACAATTAGTGGTAGGATAAGTCAATGGCAGCTATGAAGCTCAAGAGAAAAATATGAAATGTATTTGGACAAAGTAAAAAGTTTGACGTTGGCCTTCCATAGTTTTGACATTCAATAGATCCTAAGAGTAAAGAATTTTAGAGATAATCTTTTGTTCAAATTGGCTACTTTAGCTTCGAATAAGTTGCCAAAGGACGTTTTCTTTGAAATTCTTCAACACCCAAGTTTGGAGGAACCCTAGATAGTAATACAAATAGACCATGAGCCCAGCTGGATCAACTCGTTAATCCTATATCTCAAAGATGACATCCTTCCCAGGAACCTCAAAGAAGCTAAAAAATTGAGAAACCAGGCCTTTCGCTACATCTTATATGAGAACAAGCTATATAAGAGATCTTATTCCTTACCACCTCTTAAATGCCTATGACCATCCGAAGCCCACTATGCCTTGAGAGAAGTTCATGAAGGAGTATGTGGAAACCACCTCAGAGCTAGATTATTATCTTACAAGCTACTTCTGCAAGGATATTATTAGCCAACTATGCAACAAGATGCAGTTGACTATGTAAGAAAATGTGATCGATGTCAAAGAAATACCAATGTTCAAAGGTAACCAGTTTTCTTACTCACACACTTGAGCATTCCATAACCATTCACACAATTGGGGATGGATTTACTTGGACTATTCTCCATAGGATCCAGATAATGAAAATTCCTTTTAGTAGTGGTGGACTACATTACCAAGTGGGTTGAGGTTAAATCCCTGGCAAAAATTACTAAAGCTAAAGTCCAAGCCTTCATTTAGAAGTCGATAATGTGTAGGTTTGATCTACCTTGGACTTTAATCATCGACAATGGGTGCCAATTTATAGGAGCAAAGATTGTTGAATTCAATGAAGATTTGAATATTTCTCATCATTTTACATCTATGGCCCATCCTCAAGTGAATGGTGAAGCTAAAGTGATCAATTGAACTCTACTGTGAGTCATAAAGGCAAGACTTGAACGAGCAAAGAGAACCTGGGTGGACGAGCTTTACCATGTCCACTAGGCTTATAGAACCACTCAAAGGTTATTTACTGGGGAAACTCCATTTGCTCTAGCTTTTGGAATGGAGGCGATCATTCTGATTGAACTTGAACTTTTCTCGATATGAGTTGAAAGTTTCAATGAACAAAATAATTCACAAGATCTCAGGGCAAATCTTGATTTATTGGAGAAAAAATGAGAGAAAGCTGAAATTTGGATGGTAGCCTATAGACAAAAAGTAGCTCGGTATTATAACTCTAAGGTCATGAGTAAAACATTTAAGGTCGGAGATCTGGTGTTGCATCGAGCAGAGGTTTCTCAACCATAAAATCAAGGCAAGCTTGTTTTAAATTGGAAAGGTTTTTATAAAGTCAAGAAAGTTGTCTGATTAGGGACTTATCGCATAAAGAAGCTTGGAGGAGCTACACTGCCCTAACCTTGAAATTTGAAAAATCTACAAATATACTATCAATAAGCATTTTTCAATAAAAAATTTTCTTACTTTAACATTCCTTTCTTTTAAATAAGTTGAAAAATGGTAGAAAATAATTAAGCCAAATTTCATTCTTAAATGAAGTTGAAGGCCTCTGGTTCTTAAATAGAAGGTTAACCTTATCTTAATAAGGGTGAAAGCCTCTGATTTTTAAATAAAAGATTAATCACATTAGGAATAGATGGACCTTGTCCTAATATGGGTGAAGATCCTTACGAGAGATATGAAGGCCTCTGATTCTTAAATAGGAGGTTAACCATATCTTAATGATGGTAAAGGCCTTCGATTCTTAAATAGGAGGTTAACCATGTGAGGAACAGGAGATGGACCTCATCCTAATATGGGTAAAGACCCTTATGAGAGATATGAAGTTCTCTAATTCTTAAATAGAAGGTTAATCTTATCTTAAAAAGGTTGAAGACCTCTGGTTCTTAAACAGATGGTTAACCATGTTAGGAATAGGAGGTGAACCTCAACCTAACATGGGTGAAGATCATTATGGGGATATGAAGGCCTTTGGTTCTTAAACAAGAGGTTAACCTCATCCTAACATGAGTGAAGATCCTTACGAGGGATATGAAGATTCCAATTTCTAAACAGAAAGATGTACATATTCCTAAATAAGTTTGAAAAATCCTTGTTCATAAACAAGGGTGTTAGGTCTGTGGGAGATTGAATAGAAGTTGTTATTTCAAAATAGTATCAACTTTGGGCATGATATGAAAATAAGAAGTTCAACAAGCATCGAACCAAGATAGAACACAGAAGAATAATAGAAAGGAGCATTATTTCATTAAGTGAAGCTCATTATAGAAGTCGTCATGATCGATTATAAAAAAAAAAAGAAGCAAAACAAAGTCCTATTTGGACTTCAAACTACCGACCTCAGCCATTATAAGAGAATACTTCAAATTATTCACTTTTCTTCAAGTTCCCTCCTCGCCACTAAACTCTCATCGAGTAGCTTCTGAGCTCTTCGAGAGTCTTCCTCAACGTCTCTTAACCTCTTTCGTAGGATGGCAGATTCAGCTTCAGCATCCTTCATCACATTTTCTTGATATGTCATATGGATTTTCAGTTGAAGGAGCTCAGCCTTATTCTTATCATACACCTTAGTTAGATTTGCTAGGGTATTCTTTACTGAGGTAAGCTCACTCGGATCCCCACTCGGGCCAGTTCGAGCATTATCCATCAGTCACTTTTGGAGCAAAACTATCTCATCATTAGCCATCCTAAGTTTTTATTTAAGTTTAGCAATTTGTTTGCACTAGCCTAACCTATAAGTATTGTATGCATCTTTGGCCGTGTGTAACTGATTCTGAAGATTAGAGAACTTTTTGGACCAGTCTCAACCACAATCCTCCTGATTTTGAGTCCAGAGTGAGCCCTTCTCTAGTTGTTGAATTTTTTTTCTTGCTTCTAGGATTTCTCACTAGTGCATTATGATGCCCGTTCATGCTCCTCAGACAAGTGATATTTCTTTGACGTATATTCTTTTAAGGCTTGCTTGGAGGCTTGACAAAGGTGGTTAATCTCGGTCGAAGCTATTGCAGAGTTGTTCATTCACTTCTAAAGTTCATCCTGCATTTTCTTTAGTTCCTTATTAACTTGCCAAACTTATTTTTTTAGAGCTTTCAAATAAGCCTTCAGAGGGATGGCCTGAGGTAATGGCATGGCTTTGGCCTATGATTGAGCTTGGTGATAGTGTTTGCAAACCAAATTTGGATCATCAACACACTGCAATGCACCATGGTATGAAAAAAGAAGAAGTTCAATTTCATTGATTGAAAAGTTTAAGTGTATGAACAATAAAAGGAAAAGAAAAGGTACAACAAGGAGAGATCTCCAACCTCTAATGGAGGGGCGGTATAAGAACTTGGTGCAGCTTCAATGGGTTCTAGCTCCTTGACCGACACAGAAGCATTAGTAGCAGGCTCCACAGAGGGGAGGTTGGTTCTGACTGTAAAAGGCTAAGCTTCATCATTAGAGGAATCCTCCAATCCATCCAGCAGAAAGCTATGATCTGGTTTTGAGAACTTCTCAGTAATTCTCTACTGGTAGAGGTCGAAGCCCTTGCTAAAAGCCTCACTAGCAAACTCAAATTTATTATCTTCATGCTCCTTCGAAGACTTGAAACCTATGATAGCTTTAGCCTTCTCCCATCTTTCCTTTGTCGAGGCCGATAAGTCCTTCAACCATGCTTGTTCTGCCTTTTGGAGCACTCCTTACTGGCGCCCGACCTTGGTGAAGTTCTCTTTGAGTGTCTCCTTAAGATGCTCAACCTCAGCCTTATATTTTTTGGCCAGTTTCACGACCTTTAAGGCCTCAGCCTCGTGATGGTTGATCACCTCCACATTAGTAAAAAGATGGTACCCCAACTGCAAGTAACAAAACAAATATTACTATTAGAAAGCATATATATATTCAACTAAATATGAAAAGGAAGAAGTGACTGCCTCAAGGAAGGCTGTAAATGAGTCTTTCTTCCTCTCTAGAGCATCCATCTGAAGGATCTTTTCGATTGTATTCAAAATGACACAGCCCTCCATGAGGGGTTGAACAACCCCTCGATTGTTAAGGGAAATCCTATCCAGATCGGTGTTGTTGCCATTGGATTCACTTGAGTCTTTCGAGGCCAAACTCTCTTAGCAACTGATTTCTTCTTTCTCTTCTCCACCTCCTTCTATTTCTCAGCAGGTGGTGTTGGAGTGATGGCCTCGATAGGTAGACTCATGGTTGATAGAGATTCTTCAACCTCGAGAGCGAAAGTTGCCTGAGCTGGGATGGCCGAGCTTGAGTTGCCGACCTTTTCCCGCTTAGATATTTCACCAAGAGCACTATCCTTCTTCTTTTGGACTCGAAGATCCTTATCAATCGCTTCAATTCATTAGGAGTCATCTCTATAAAAATGTGTAGGCCAAAGTTAGGAAAAAATAAAGAAATAGAAAAAGAATTGTAAGTCAATACCTTTGGGATTGATAGGACTCAAGCTGAGGTTGTATATGTTAGATGTGTGCCCTAGAAGTCAGATTGGCTAAACACTTGTAATACACTTCTAAGAAAAATTTTATAATTTTAACTATAAATTAATAAAAAAATTATTTTCTATCACAGTGTATATTTAAAGTGTCTGTGATACATCCTTTGAGTTAATAGTAATGATAATTCATATTTTCAAGAGTTGAAAATTTAAGACATGAATTTTCATAATTAACTCATAAACTGCTCCCGACCATAGGATCATCACGAGGATAGTGATCGATCTAGAAGGTTGGTGTACGATCGCTTTCTTAGGATAGATGTGTCTTAAGTCTATGGTGTGGAGACATTGGAGTGAGAGTACAGGTACTCGTTAGAGAATGAGGGCACTGAGCGTGACCCCCTTAAGCAGTCATAAGAAAGTCTATCTTCTCATCGATGATTGGCTCGATGCTGCAGTGGTGTGTCTGGTTCTTTGATCTGAGGTGCATCGACAGTTCACTTTGAGTGTGTTATAGTTTGACTACACCATAACTCAATCTTCTAGCCATTTAGAATCCTAAGGTGTCTGTTGGCTATAGCATGTTTATTATAGAAATTGAATTGCACTAATAGGGGATCTATCTACCTTGGTAGATGAGGAATAGCCCTATGATAATCATGAGATTGAGTCCTTAAGCCCATGGCCATGGTAGAGTGAAGATGATAGAAAGAGATTTTATTAGGGTCTTCACATTGGACATGAATCAAATGATTAATTCATATGATGGATGTTGGATTTGACGAGTTCACTTTAACCTTAATCCTATCAGAGCTCAAGATAGAAGAACCCAATTATACAGGTAGCTACATCGAAAGGTTCGCTTTTAGTTCTGATGAGTTGCCACCATATACTGCTAGGTGTCACTGATGGATTTTGAGAGCAATTAGAATGATTTTGATTATCAATCATTCTAATTGTATGAATGAGAAGAGTTTTGGTCCATCGAAAGGTGTTTCGATGATGTCGATGTAGAGATCGTGATATGTCTCATTACCATATAAAACTGAACCTAACTGGATCATACAAATAAGAATTTGGGTCTGGATGTCATCAATTAAGCTAATCCAGTTCGATTGATTTGGATTAGATCCAAGCAGGTTCAAGATGATCGTGCTAGCACACGATTGAGCCTAGCTTTCTCATTCTGTAATCTTTCCTATTCATCACAATCAAGACTATTTGATTTGACTCATTCCTATATCTTGAATGGGTTTATTTTTATCTGATAGGAACAAGTCCAGGTCAGATAAATTATAGAAATCAAATCCATTTCTAGTGCAATTGGACTAGGGTCAAAAGTTGACCCAATTGAGAGAATTGAGGGTCACCTGATCAAATGCTTTTAGAAAATTTTTTAGAAATCTTTTTGATATGTTTTTTGGATAAGTGATAGGGCTCGAGTCGTGCTATGGATGTGCCAAATTTTATAATTTATGGTGGTGGTTTGACTAGGTTTTGATAGAGTTTGATTTGGATCAAACTCTTGAGGGAAGAGTCCTAGGCACAATGGACTCTTCCTTATCTATTCATGTCGCCCACTTCTTGATTGATTTTTGGTGATACAAACTAGAGAATATCTGGGGTTTCACGTGGAGTATAAGTCCTAGCTAGAGTCCTAATGATTAAATAAGTATGTTATTTGGTCAAAGTGGGACTCTATATGGTGTTGGTTTTTAAACCTTTCTCATGCCAAAGAGAGGCATCGCATGATTTTATTTTCCATGCAGAGGTGTTGTTGCCCGTACCATATCTCACACCCCCTCTATCCTCTCTCTCTCCCTCTCTTCTACATGCCTAAAAAGTTAGGTATAAATCTAAGAAGAAGGTCCTAGCTTTTTGGCACAAGATTCAGGATCTATGTGATGGTATTCGTGAGATGGACGGGTTGAATTCAAAAATAGTTTTGATGAAACTATAGATCAAATTTAGATCTAATATTTGGCGATGAGATTCATGAGGAGAAAATATTTAGATCCTGTCTAACTGGATATCAATCGAGGCCAGAGGCATGCGTGGCTCTTTCCAGAACCTTAGGAACCAATAGGATCATCATAGGGTAATCAAATTACCCAACAAGGTACTTCAAATTAAATCTGATTTAATTTTATTTTTAATTTTTAATATTATATCACTATGATTAGATCTAATAACTCTTAGATCTAATCAGATCATAAAGATTTTTGTAGAAAAATCTACCTTAGATCTGATCAGATTTGGACGATCCTGCAGCAGAAAATTAGATTTTTTCTTCAACCGGTATCAGAGCTGCGTTAGCAGTTCTTCAGATCTTTTTTAGATCTAATTTAATTTTTATTTATAATTTGATATTAAATAATTTTAGATGTCACATCAGTTGTGATTAGATCTAAAATCAAAAATTTAAAAATTATATGATTTAGATCTATAATGTATGAGATGCATGACTAAACTAGGAATAGAATAGTTCTATGTGTAGTCTATTATGATCTTATCATTAATTTGATTAAATATAATTTTAAATCTATTTTATTTTCTTTTTTTGATGTTATAATCATTGTAACCAGATCTGAAAAATAAAAAAATATAGTTTTTAATTTTTAATTTATTCATATGAGATATGAAAGATGCATGCTTAGACTAGTTATAGAATAGTTCTATAAAATATCTAGAATAGTTTTATTTTTTATGTGATCAAATTTAAAATTTTATTCTTTAAATTTAATATGTGATATTTTAGATCTGAAAGCATGCATAGTTTATTGAGTTATGATACATGAGATTATTGCAAGACATGTATAGGTTAGATCTTTTATATATATGATATATGATTTAGATCTAACTAGTTTTATTTTAGAAAATATATTTCTAATTAAAGCATTCTCCTTGGTGATCCGATCATAAGAATAAAGTAAGGTTTAAAGGCCTTCTCTTCTCATTTGATGGGATGCTCTTATGATGTGTAGGGGTGCTGCATGTTCATCTTTAATCAAAAATTAGAACATATTTTTTGCAAAATTCTATATCCTAAAATCCTAGGATTTTATTATATATTTTATTCATGAACCCAAAACATAATTAAGAATTAAGATTATAAAATTAATTAGATCTAAAAATTATAAATTTTTAGATCTAAGACATCTTCATAAAATTTTCTTTAGACTTGGATAGCTCAATTAGGTCTAGCGGTTGATCAAACCGAATCAAGAGTTGGTTAGATGGAATCAAAGAAAGCTTAGAATTGATTAGCCTAAGAGGATTAAGTTTGGATCAAGATTGAATCACATTAAGATGTGACTCAATCAAGTCAAAACCTAATTTGGCTTCGTAGTTCGAGCTTGGATTGTAGGGCTAATCTGATTGATTCTGATATGATAATTTAGTATCGAAGGTAAGTCTGATAGATATGATCGACTGATTTTTAATTAAGAGCTACTCGATCTGAATGCATTCTTATCGAGTTAATGGCATATTCCTTTCACCGATCTGACTTACCTGGCCATTTGTATCGATCTAGTTTTGATTTGAGGTGGTTAACAATTCGAGCCAATCCATGCTACTAGGTTAGTCATAATTGTTATGACTAAGTCAAGTCAAGTTTAAAGAGACCTAAATTAAATCTTTCTAAGAAAATATTATGTCTAAGATCTTTCACCATTTTAGATGTACGGGTCCTTCTCGAAGTTGATTGTTTTCGGCTGGATATAGTGGATTAGTTGTACCGAAAAGATGCAACCATGTCTATTAGGAATTGGATGCTATGGGTTGGAGGATGGGTTGGGCTCAATATTTTGGATATGATGAGAGATCCAATCAGGAATCCAATTCATGCAAATGATGGATCTCACTTAACTAAGGAGTAAAGCAATATTCCCGGCATAGTGAGCTTCATGAATTAGAAATCAAATTTTGGTGCACCATGATTAGAGAATTATTGGACAAGAGTTATCCACTCATCGATTAACCCATTACCAATAACTATTAGGTAAGATGGTGAGCGAGTTGGTGGGACCGCATCATCCACTAGAAATCAATAATCACAAAGATTTTTGCATCTCTGCTAAGAAAGTATAGGGATCTGAGTAAATAGTGAGAGCCTAATTTGTTTAAAAATTAAACTCCTAAATAAATTAGTTAAGTCTAATTACAAAATCTAACTAGAAACTTTGACTCTTTATAGAAAAATGTCTGCATCCAATCCACTAGCCTGAATCCTGAACATCCATAGACTGACCGAACCCAACTACGAGAATTGACTCTGGAACTTTAAAATAGTTTTAGGTTCCTAGAAGTTAACTCATGTGTTGAAATATGATCCTTCCACTTTACCAGCATGTCCGTCCATTGATCAGAGAGCATCTCTTAAAAATGGATGGATGAAGATAACAAAGCCAGGTATTTTATATTGGGCTCGATGTCTGATGAGCTCTAATGCCAACATGAAGATATTAAGACTAGCCACCAAATGTTGGCTCACCTATAAGAGTTGTTTGGTGGACAGAGTCGCGCAGCCAAATATAAAGTTGCTAAAAAAATTTTTAAGGCTTAGATGTGTGATGGGCAGTCGGTCCAAGATCATTATCTGGTGATGATCAAGGACTTAGAAGAGCTTGAGAAGCTTAGTGTTAAGTTAGATTAGGATCTATAGGTTGATATAATTCTACAGTCTTTGACTAATGTATATGGACAATTCATTATAAACTACCATATGCATAAACTTCAAAATACCATGGTTGAACTTATGAATATACTTGTTATTGCTGAGCTCTCTATGAAAGGTTCAAAAGACTTAGTGCTTGCTGTGGAGCAGACTTCTTCCAAGAGAAAGACTTTTGGAAAGAAGAAGAAGTTCGTGAAGAAGCAAAAGATGGATGGTGGGATGAAAAAAAGGCAGAGCAGAAGAAGAAGGCTACTAATAAAGAAAAATATTTTCATTGCAATACAGATGGCCACTGAAAGCAGAACTATCCTCTTTACCTGGCTAGCCTGAAGAACAATAAGAAGATAGGTCTTTCTGAAGGTATGCTTGTTATAGAATCTAATCTTATAATTTCTTCCACATCCAAGTTGGATGCTTGACTCTAGTTTTAGTGCTCACTTGTGCACTTCTATGTAGGATCTTAAGGATAGCAGGAGGCTGAGGGATATTAGATGATCCTACACGTCAGGAATAAAGCAAGAGTTGTTGTTGTGGCTGTGGGAACATATCCTCTTCGATTATCGTCAGGATTAGATCTAGTTTCTTTGATCAGTTCAAGGAGGCGAATATTTTAGTCAGAAATTTTTAGACTATCTTAAGGATAATGGCATAGTCTCTTAATGGATTCTATCTAGAGCACCTCAACTCAATGAAATTTTAGAATGAAAAAATCAGACTTTATTAGATATGATCCGATCCATGATGAGTTTCATGGACCTTCCTGAGTTTATTTGGGGACATAGTCTGATGGCTGTTATATATTTACTGAATAGAATTTTCTCTAAACCATTCCTACCACACCGTATGAGATATGGCATGATAAGAAACCAAGTCTGAGTCATCTCAGAATTTAGGATTGTCCCAATGTCAAGAGACAACAGATGGATAAATTAGAGTCTAGATTCTTTAGAGCTTAGTTTATTGGATATCCTAAAGAGTCATTAGGATATTATTTCTATCTTTTAGAAGATCATAATGTGATTGTGATCTAAAAAGCCATCTTCTTTGAAAAATAGTTTATTTAAGATGGCGACATCAAAAGATAGATTAGACTCGAGGAGAAAGTCTCCGATTAGTAATGAGCTAAGAAACCTATGGAATCCAATTAGATTGAGCCAACCGAGATACTAAATTCTCTACCTCGTAGATCAAGTAGAATTTTCCATCCTCTTGAAAAGTACTTAGGTACGATCTCAGATGACGTAGAGAAAATGTTTCTCACAGAAAACGGAGTTCATGGTGATGATTCCAAAATCTATGATGAGGCGATATCAGATATCGACTCTGAAAAATGGTTAGAAGTAATAAAGTCAGAGATTGACTCAATGTGCTTGAACCAAGTCTGAACCTTGGTAGATCCATCTGAAGATATAGTACCTATTGGATGTAAATGGATCTTCAAAAGAAAGATAGGTGTCGATGAAAATTTAGAGATATTCAAAGCAAGGCTCATAGCGAAAGGATATGGTGATAAATATCATAAATTTACTAATAAAAATATTAATTTATTAATTAATTTATATTAATTTTTAAGAATTAATGATCAATTTATATATTTTTTTAAGAAATTAATATTTTTATTAATTAAAAAATTAATAAAAAATAATAAAAATTAAAAAAATAAAATTTTATAATTAATGGAAAGATCTTATTTTTTAATCATAATGAAATAAGTTTCAAGCAAAATGGAGCTAAAATGGAGAAGATATGAATTTTTAAAAAAGTAAAATAAATAAAAATTAAATAAAAAATAACATACGGCTTAGTCGGCTCAAACCACCACGCCATATTAATCGGCACATCCAAATGCGTCGAGCTAAGTTGATAAAGCCAGCATGCCAAGTTAGCCATGCTAGCCGACTCAGCTGCAGAAGCCATCAGCCAGTCCACGATCCAGGCATGGACCGTCAGGTCAGCAGAAATCGACGAATCATGAAGCGACATGTGGTGGACCTAGATCCTTAAAGGGTTTACAAAAAATCTAGCGCAGCTCATAGGATATTTTATACTTTTCACTCGATGATAGGAGGCGCTGATTGATTGTGATGTGCAGTGCAGTCGGTCCATGCGATCTATGGGAGTAGTAAACATGCGATCGGATGGATCCGGTTGATTATGGTCAAGATTAGATGGTGGAGGGAAATTTCTACTTTGATTTAGCTTTAGACTGAAGGAAAAATCTCAGTTTCTTGGATCAGGTTCGTTCAGATCTGATTGGATCAAGAGAGATATTTCAAAAAATTTTTCTTTTAAATCCAGATCAGATCTGAAACATTTTTAATCTAATTTTATAGATCTAATAAAAATAAAAATAAATTAAAATAGATTTAATTTCATACCTTATTGTTGGGTAATCAGATTATCCTATGATGATTCTGCTAATTGCTTGAGGTTCTGGATCTAGCCATGCAAGTACCTAGCCTCTATCGGTATCCACTTAGGCTAGATCTGAAGATCTTCTCATTCTTTATCACTTCTCCAAATATCAGATCTAGATCTAATTTGGAGGATCTTCAAAACTTCTTTTGAAGATCGGGTATCATCTCTTACAGCTGTGCTGCCTTCTTCTTTTCTCGTCACCTTTCTCTTGCCTGGATCGCACCAAACTAGAGCCCAAATCTCCTTAGGCGTAGAGAGGAGAAAGAGGACCTAAAGATGGCATGGAGGCAGAGTGGCAGTCTTGTGGCATGGGCAATGGCCTAAGCTCTCAAAAACTAGGTGCGGATAGGGTTTATATAGACCTTGTTGCGCCATGTAGTGCCACATCATCTCGACCAATCATCTGATCCAATCAGATAAGAGCCCCTCTAAATCATCCTTACATGGTGCCTAAGATTGGTCAAAGTCTAATCTTTGACGCCACCTAGGTAGAAACCCTGAAGTAACTGGAGCCCCATCTATATGGGACTCTAGGCACCTCTATCCATGGGCGCATGGCTCCCTAGGCATGCACCCCTGGTCCACCTACTTTTTAGCAGGTTGACTAGTCCAAAATTACTCTCTTATGGATGCATGACATATGAGCAGATGTCTAAGTGTCAAAGGTCAACGTTTGACCAAAGTCAAAAGACAAGAATTAGCAGGTGATGAAAAATGATAGGTGTTATCTCAAACTTATCTTATAAATTAAGATAACCCTTTTCTAACTTGGACAAGTTCGAGTCAGACCAAGTTAAGGTACCTGAGTGAGCACAAACACATTTGGCTCATTCGAGACAACTTAAAATGATAATTGAAGGAGAACATTAGGCTCAATCATGTGCTAGCATGATTTTCTTGAACCTAATTGAATCTTATTCAAATCAATTGAACTTGGTTAGTCCAATTGATGATATCTAGATCCGAACCCTTGTTTGTGTGATCTAGTTAGATTCAGTTCCGTATGGTAATGAGACATATCGTGATCTCTATCATCGACATCACCAAAACACCTTTTGATGGATCAGAACTTTTTTGATTCAAACAACTAGAATGATTGATCATCCAAATCATTCTAATTGCTCCCAAAATCTACCAATGACACCTAGCAGTATATGGTGGCAACCCATCTAAACTGAAAATGAACCTCTCGGTGTAGCTACCTGTGTGATTAAGTTCTTCTATCTTGAGCCCCGATCATATTAGGGTAAAGGTGAACTCATCAAACCCTAATTTTTGTCATATGATTTAATCATTTGATTCAAGTCCGACGTGAAAACCTTAATAGAAACTCTTTCTAGTATTTCACTCTGCCATGGCCATGGGCTTATGGACTTGATTCTCATGATCATTATAGGGCTGCTCCTCATCTACCGAGGTAGACAGATTTTCTCTTGGTGCGATCCAATTCCTACAATGAACATGCTATAGCCAACATACACCTCAGGGTTCCGAATGGCTAGGAGACTGAATCATGGTGTAGTCAAACTATAACACCCTCAAGATGAACTGCCGATGCACCTCAGATCAAAGAACCAGACACACCACTATAGCTTCAAGCTAGTCATTGACGAGTAGATAGACTTCCTAATGACTGCTCGAGATGGTCACGCTCAGTGCCCTCATTCTCTAAGGAGTATCTGTACTCTTGCTCCAGTGTCTCTACACCGTAGACTCAAGACTCATCTATCATAAAGAAGTGATTATACACCAACCTTCTAAATCAATCATCATCCTTATGATGATCTTATGGCTGGGAGCATTTTATGAGTTAATAATGAAAATTCATGTCTTAAATTTTCAACTCTTGAAAATATGAACTATCATTACCATTAACTCAAGGGATGTATCACAAACACAAAATACACATTATGATAGAAAAATAACCCATTTTATTCTTTATAGTCAAAATTATAATTTCACCCTTAGAAATGTACAACAAGTGTTAGCCAATTCTGGCTTCTTGGGCATACATATCTAACAAACTCCCACTTGATCTAAAGCCAATTGGCTATAAATCTAAGTCCCATCTTCTCAAGGTGGGCTTTGATCTTCTACTGGCCCAACGACTTTGTGAGTGGGTCCGCCGCATTATCTGCGGAGTCGACTCTCTTGACCTCGACATAATCCTTCTTGAGGTAATCACGGATGAGGTGGTATCATCGTTCAATGTGCTTGGATTTCTGATGAGACCTCGGCTCCTTAGCAAGGGCTATGGTGCCATTATTGTTGCAGTATAGAGGAATGGCATCTGATGGCATCACTCTGATCTCTACAGCAAACTTTTTGTATCAAAATGCCTCCTTCATAGCTTTTGATGCAGTGATGTATTCTGCTTCCATGGTGGAATCTACTATCACTGTCTGCTTGAAACTCTTCCAACTACAGCACCACCATTACACTCAAATAGACTCTCAGATGTCGACTTTCGATCATCTACATCAGATATAAAGTTTGAGTCTGTATACCCTTAGACTTGGAGTTCTCCATTATCAAAAACCAAGAACATATTCTTAGTTCTTCTTAAGTACTTAAGGATACATTTTACAGAAGTCCAGTGTTCTTCACCTGGATTTGACTAATATCTGCTCGTGGCACTCACAGCATGGGCTATATTAGGTCATGTACATAACATGGCATACATGAGGCTCCCTATTGCTAAAGCATAAGGGATCTTGCTCATGCATTCTATTTCCTCAAATGTGCTAGGGCACATCTTTTTGAAAAGATGAATACCATGTCTGAAGGGTACCAAACCTCTTTTAGAGTTTTTCATGCTAAACCCCTTTAGCAGTTCCTCTATGTACATCTTCTGTGAAAGTCCTAGCATATTCGATCTATCTCTATAGACCTTAATTCCTAGAATATAGGATTCTTCTCCTAGGTCTTTCATGGATAATTATTTGGATAACCATATTTTAATTATGGTCAACATGGAAATATCATTCCCAATAAGGAGGATATCAGCCACATACAATGCGAGGAAGACAATAGTGCTCCCACTGACCTTTTTGAAGACACATGGTTCCTACTCATTTTTGATGAAACCAAATAATTTGATCACATCATTAAAATGAGTATTCCAAGCTTCGAGATGCTTGCTTAAGTCCATATATGGACCTTTGCAGCTTGCATACCTTATGATCAACATCACTGGATGTGAAACCTAGTGGCTGTTCCATATAGATATCTTCCTCAATATATCCATTTAAGAATGCCATTTTCACATCCATTTGCTATATTTCATAATCAAAATAGGCTGCAATAGCAAGCAATGTGTGGATGGATTTAAGCATAGCTACTGGCGAAAAGGTATCCTGATAGTCAATGTCTTCACGTTGACTATAACCTTTTGCCACTAATCTAGCTTTGAATGTTTCTACATTCCCATCTGCACCAATCCTTCTCTTGTAGATCCATTTACACCCAATAGGTACTATACCTTCTGATGGATCTACCAAATCCAGACTTGGTTTGAGTGCATCGAGTCAATTTCTGACTTCATTGCCTCTAATCATTTCTCGGAGTCGATATCTGATATCGCCTCATTATAGATTTTGGGATCATCACCATGAATCCCATTACCTATGAGGAACATTTTCTCTATTTTCTCTAAAATAGTACCTAAGTATCTCTCAGGAGGGTGAAAAATCCTTTTTGATCTACGAGGTGGAGGAGGTAGTGATTGTATTGGCTCAACCTGATTTGGTTCTATTTGGTCCGTAGCTCATTGCTCTTGTAAGACTTTCTCTTCGAGCTTGATCTGCTTTCTAATGCCGCTATCTTGAATAAACTATTTTTCAAAAAAGATGGCATGTCGACTCATAATCACATTATGATCTTCTAGAATGTAGAAATAATATTCTAATGACTCTTTAGGATATCCTATAAATCAAGTTCTAATGGATCTAAAGTCTAACTTGTCCGCTTGTTGTCTTTTGACATGAGCCGGACAATCTCAAATTCTGAGATGACTCAGACTTGGTTTATTACCATACCATATCTTATACGATGTGGTAGAAATGGTTTTAAAAGGAACCATATTCAGTAAGTATATTGCAGTTAACAAACTATGTCCCCAAAGAAAATCAGAAAGGTCTGTGAAGCTCATCATAGATTGGGCCATATCTAATAGGGTCTCATTCCTTCATTCTGAAACCCCATTGAGTTGAGGTGTTCCAGGTGTAGTCCATTGAGAGACTATGCCATTTTTCTTGAGATAGTCCAGAAATTTTTGACTAAGGTAATCACCTCCTCGATCTGATCGAAGAACCTTAATAGATTTTCCAGTTTGCTTCTCTACTTCATGTCTGAATTTTT
The DNA here is from genome assembly GCA_006176705.1 of Cocos nucifera. NCBI lineage: Eukaryota > Viridiplantae > Streptophyta > Magnoliopsida > Arecales > Arecaceae > Cocos > Cocos nucifera. Next base: position 34,484 of record QRFJ01002053.1, on the reverse strand, counting down.
TGAACTTTTCAAAAGCTTCAGACTTGTGTCTCATAAGATAACATATCCATACCTAGATAAATCATCAATAAAGGTTATGAAGTAGACAAAGTTGCCTCTAGTCGGAACATCAAATGGGCCGCACACATCAATATGTACTAGGGCAAGAAGATCCATGGCCCTTTCCCCATGTCCTACAAAAGGGAGCTTAGTCATTTTGCCATAAAGACAAGATTTATAAATTGGATATGACTCGGAAGTAAACAGACTCAATAGCCTAATTTTCTCCAATTTGTTAACCCTATCTTCTGCTCTATGACCTAGTCTTAGGTGCCATAGATACCTATCATTTGGACTATCATAGGTCATTTCATGGCAGTCACATTTTGCTCGATATTAAAAATAGATACATCAATATATAACTGGTAAAGATCGTTAATAAGGAAACCACTTATAATTTTATTTCTTTCATAAAGAATGTTACAATGGTCCTTAAGAAAACTAATTACATAGCCTTCAGTGCTAGGGCATGAAATAGAAATCAAATTCCTGCTTGTCGTAGGCACATAATAATAATCTTTTAATACTAAGTCTAAACCAGATGGTAGTCAAAGAGGGTATGTTTCCACAGCCACAACAACAACTCTTAATCCATTTCCGATGTGTAGGATCATCTCAACATCCCTCAGCCTCCTACTGTCCTCAAGACCCTGCATGGAAGTGCATAAATCAGCACTAGAACTAGAGTCAAGCACCCAACTAGTTGCAAAAGAAATCATAAGGTTAGACATCATAATGAGCATACCTCCAGAAGAACCTGCCTGCTTATTCTTCAGGGTGGCCAAGTAAGTAGGATAGTTCCGCTTCCAGTGGCCGTCAGTGTTGCAATGGAAATACTTTCCTTTGTCAATGGCCTTCTTCTTCATCTTTGCCTTTTCTTCTTTCCTCCTTCCATCTTCTACTTTTTCATAGACTTCTTCTTCTTTCCTAAAGACTTTCTCTTGGAAGAAGTTTGTTCCATAGCAAGCACTAAGCCTTTAGAACTTTTCATAGAAAGCTTAGCAGTAACCAGCATATTCATAAGCTCGGTCAGAAAATTTTGAAGTTTATGCATAGTTCATGATGAACTGCCCATATGTATCAGTCAAAGATTGTAGAATTATATCATTCTATAGATCCAGGTCCAACTTCACTCCGAGCTTCTCAAGCTCTTCCAAATCCTTGATTATCATCAGACAATGATCTTGGACTGACTGCCCATCACTCATTTTAGCCTTGAACAGTCATTTAGTGACTTGATACTTGGCTGCGCGACTCTGTTTACCAAACATCTCTTGTAGGTGAGCTAACATTTGGCGGATAGTCTTGATATCTTCATGTTGGCACTGAAGCTCATCAAACATCAAGTCTAATATGTAATACTTGGCCTTGTTATCTTTGTCCGTCCACTTATCAAAAGACACTCTCTATTCAGCAGATGGAAGGGCTGGTAAGGTGGGGGGTCTTGGTCCAATACATGAGTTAACTTCTCGAAACCCAAAATGATTTTGAAGTTCTAGAGCTAATCCTGTAATTGGGTCTGGTCAGTCTATGGGTGTCCAGGATACGTGCTAGTGGATTGGAAGCAGATATTTTCTTGTAGAGAGTCAAAGTTTTAGTTAGATATTATAATTAAGACTTGACCAATTTGTTTAGAATTTTTTATTTTTAAATAAATTAGCTTCCACTATTTTTTTGGATCCCTACACTCCCTCTGTAGAGATGCAAAAATCTTCATGATTAATGATTTCTAGTGGGTGGTGCGGTCCCACCAACTGACTCATCACCTCGCCTAACAGTTATTGGTGATGAGTTAGCCAATGAGTAAACAACTCTTGTTCAATGATTCTCTAATCATAGTGCACCCAAACTTGATCTCTAATTCATGAATCTCATAATGTCCGAAATATTGATCCACTCCTTAGTTAAGTTAGATCCACCATTTGCACAAATTGGATTCCTAATTGAGTCTCTCACCGTATCCAAAATATTGAGCCCAATCCATCCTCCAGCCCATAGCATCCAATGCTTAATAGATATGGTTGCATCTTCTCGGTGCAACTGAACCACTATAACCAGCCAAGAACAATCAACCCCAGAAGGGCCTGCACATCTACAATGGTGGAAGACCTTAGACTTAATCTTTTCTTAGGAAGATTTGATTTAGATCTCATTAAACTAGACTTGACATAGTCATAACCATTATGACTAACCTAATGGCATGGTTTAGCTTGGATTATTGGCCACCTCAGATCAGGACTGAGCCAAAAAATATGGCCAGGTATGTGAGACCAGTAGAAGGGATATGCCATTAACTCGATAAAAATGCATTCAAGTCGAGTAGCTTCCAATTAAAAACTAGTCAGTCGTATCTGCCAAACTTACCTTAGACACCAAATTATTGAGCCAGAACCAATTGGGTTAGCCTATAATCCAGACTCTAACCACTGAGCCTAATTAGGTCTTAGTTTAATCGATCACTCACGTGACTCGATCTTGATCCAGACTTAATCCTATTAGGCTGGTCAATTTATGCACTCTTGATCCCATCTAACCAACTCTTGATTCGGTTTGATCAACTGCTTCGACCTAATTTTATGAATATATCTTAGATCTAAAATTTTTAATTTTAGATCTAATATATATTTCATAATCTTAATTCTTAATTAAGTTTAGGGTTCACAAACAAAATATGTAAATAAAATCTTTGGGTTTCAGGATCTAGGATTTTATAGAAAATAAGTTCTTGATTTCTGATTAAGGACGAACGTGCAGCACCCCTACATATCATAAGAACATCCCATGGAATAGAAAGAGGATATTTAAAATCTACTTTGTTCTTATGACCAGACGGCTAAGGAGAATGCCTTAATTGGAAATATAAAAGACTATAAAAATAGTTAGATCTATATCATATATCTCATATATAAAAACTGATCTAACTATAAATATGTTTTGCATACATCTCATGTACCATATCATGCATATTTTTAGATCTAAATTATCTCATAATTATTTAAGAAATAAAATTTAAATTGATCATATCAAAATAAATTTTATTCTAGATAATTATGTAGAACTATTCTACAATTAGTCTAAACATGCATTCATCATATCTCATATGAATCAAAAATTAAATAATTTTATTTTTCATTTTTTAGATCTTATTATAATATTTATAATATTAGAAAATAGTAAATAAATTGATCTAAATTCATAACTTAATCAAATTAAATTATGATCATGCAAGACTATACATAGAATAATTATATTCTACAACTAGTCATGCATCTTGTAGAACTTAGATCTAAATTATTTAATTTTAATTTTTTTGATTTCAGATCTAATCACATCTCATGTGATATCTAAAATCATCTAATTATTAGATCAAAAATAAATTTAAATTAGATCTAAATAATTTATGAGAATCTGGCTCTGATATCAGTTGAAAAAAAAATTCTAATTTCCTGGGTCAGGTTCATTCAGATCTGATTGGATAAAGAGAGATATTTCAAAAAAAAATATTTTAAAATCTAAATTAGATCTAAGATATTTCAGATCCAATTTTATAGATCTAATAAAAATTAAAATAAATTAGAATAAATTTAATTTTGTACCTTATTATTGGATAATTAGATTATCCTGTGATGATCCTACTGATTACTTGAGGTTCTGGATCTAGCCATGCAAGTGCCTGGCCTCTACCGATATCCACTTGGATTGGATCGAAAGATTTTCTCCTTTTTTATCACTTCTCGAAATATTAGATCTGGATCTAATTTGGAGGATCTTCAAAACTCCTTTTGAAGATCGGGTATCATCTCTTGCGGTAGTGCTGCCTTCTTCCTTTCTCGTTACCTTTCTCTTTCTTGGATCCCACCAAACTAGAGCCCAAATCCCCTTGGGCATAGAGAGGAGAGTGAGGACCTGAAGATGGTGTGGAGGAGGGAGAGGGGTAGCCTTGTGGCATGGGCAATGGTCTAAGCTCTCAGAAACTAGGCACAGACAGGATTTATATAGACCCTATTGTACCATGCAGTGCCACATCATCCCGGCCAATCACATCACTTCATGCAATCAGATATAAATATGATTGGTGGGATGACATCACCTGATCCAATCAGATAAGAGCTCCTCTAAATCACCCTTAGATGGTGCCAAAGACTGATCAAAGTCTAATCTTTGGTGCCACATTGGTAGAAACCCTGAAGTAACTGGAGTCCCATCTGTATGGGACTCTAAGCGCCTCTATCCATGGGCGCACACCTCCCTAGGCATGTGCCCTTGGTTCACCTACTTTTTAGTAGGTTGACTGGTCCAAAATCACTCTCCTATAGATGCATGACACATGGGCAGATGTCTAAGTGTCAAAGGTCAATGTTTGACCAAAGTCAAAAGACAAGAATTAGCAGGTGATGGAAAATGGCAGGTGTTGTCTCAAACTTATCTTATAAATTAAGACAATCCTTTTCTAACTTGGACAAGTTTGAGTCAGACCAAGAAAAGGTACCTGAGTGAGCATAAACATATTTGGCTCATTCAAGACAACTTAAAATGATAATTGAAGGAGAACATTAGGCTCAATCGTGTGCTAGCATGATTTTTTTGAACCTAATTGAATCTTATTCAAATCAATTGAACTTGGTTAGTCCAATTGATGATATCCAGATCCAAACCCTTATTTGTGTGATCCAATTAGGTTCAGTTTTGTATGGTAATGAGATATGTCGTGATCTCTATCATCGACATCACCGAAACATCTTTCGATAGATCAAAACTTTTCTGATTTAGACAACTAGAATGATCGATCATTCAAATCATTGTGATTGCTCTCAAAATCCATCAGTGACACCTAGCAGTATATGGTGGCAACCCATTTGAACTAAAAAATGAACCTCTCGGTGCAGCTACCTGTGTGATTAAGTTCTTCTATCTTAAGCTCCGATCAAATTAGGGTTAAGGTGAACTTGTCAAACCCTAATTTCTATCATATAATTTAATCATTTGATTCAAGTTCAATGTGAAAACCTTAATAGAAACTCTTTCTATTATTTCACTCCGCCATGGCCATAGGCTTATGGACTTGATTGTCATGATCATCATAGGGCTGCTTCTCATCTACCGAGGTAGATAGATTTCCTCTTGGTGCGATCCAATTTCTATAATGAATATGCCATAGCCAATATACACCATAGGGTTCCGAATGGCTAGGAGATCGAGCCATGGTGTAGTCAAACTATAACACCCTCAAGGTGAACTACCGATGCACCTTAGGTTAAGGAACCAGACACACCACTGCAACTTCGAGCTAGTCATTGACGAGAAGGTAGGCTTTCTAATGACTGCTCGAGATGGTCATATTCAGTGCCCTCATTCTCTAACGAGTATCTATGCTCTTGCTCTGGTGTCTCTACACCGTAGACTCAAGACTCATCTACTATGAAAAAGCGATTATACATCAATCTTTTGGATCAATCATCATGCTCATGATGATCTTATGGTCGGAAGTATTTTATGAGTTAATAATGAAAATTCATGTCTTAAATTTTCAACTCTTGAAAATATGAACTATCATTACCATTAACTCAAGGAATGTATCACAGACATAAAATACACATTATGATAGAAAAATAACCCATTTTATTATTTATAATCAAAATTATAATTTTGTCCTTAGAAGTGTACAATAAATGTCAGTCAATTCTAGCTTCTAGGGCACACATATCTAGCACAGGCTTCACGTGGATCGCCATCGGACGGCAGCGCTCACATCTAACTCAGATCCAACGGTCCAGAATGCTCCAATGGTGATCAGGACTCCCGATGCATGATCAATGGCCAAATTTTCTCCATCAATTTGCGATCAACGGCCATAATTTAATCCAACCTAATCTGGATTGATACACATCCAATTTTAATGATTTTTGGTTTGTTTGATTTGTATTGAACGGCTAGATTTCACCAGACTTCACCAGATT
>QRFJ01002053.1:0-27488 GCA_006176705.1 Cocos nucifera | reverse complement strand
GATCTGGATCTAATTTGGAGGATCTTCAAAACTCCTTTTGAAGATCGGGTATCATCTCTTGCGGTAGTGCTGCCTTCTTCCTTTCTCGTTACCTTTCTCTTTCTTGGATCCCACCAAACTAGAGCCCAAATCCCCTTGGGCATAGAGAGGAGAGTGAGGACCTGAAGATGGTGTGGAGGAGGGAGAGGGGTAGCCTTGTGGCATGGGCAATGGTCTAAGCTCTCAGAAACTAGGCACAGACAGGATTTATATAGACCCTATTGTACCATGCAGTGCCACATCATCCCGGCCAATCACATCACTTCATGCAATCAGATATAAATATGATTGGTGGGATGACATCACCTGATCCAATCAGATAAGAGCTCCTCTAAATCACCCTTAGATGGTGCCAAAGACTGATCAAAGTCTAATCTTTGGTGCCACATTGGTAGAAACCCTGAAGTAACTGGAGTCCCATCTGTATGGGACTCTAAGCGCCTCTATCCATGGGCGCACACCTCCCTAGGCATGTGCCCTTGGTTCACCTACTTTTTAGTAGGTTGACTGGTCCAAAATCACTCTCCTATGGATGCATGACACATGGGCAGATGTCTAAGTGTCAAAGGTCAATGTTTGACCAAAGTCAAAAGACAAGAATTAGCAGGTGATGGAAAATGGCAGGTGTTGTCTCAAATTTATCTCATAAATTAAGACAATCCTTTTCTAACTTGGACAAGTTTCAGTCAGACCAAGTAAAGGTACCTGAGTGAGCACAAACATATTTGGCTCATTCAAGACAACTTAAAATGATAATTGAAGGAGAACATTAGGCTCAATCGTGTGCTAGCATGATTTTCTTGAACCTAATTGAATCTTATTCAAATCAATTGAACTGGGTTAGTCCAATTGATGATATCCAGATCCAAACCCTTATTTGTGTGATCCAATTAGGTTCAGTTTTGTATGGTAATGAGATATGTCGTGATCTCTATCATCGACATCATCGAAACATCTTTCGATAGATCAAAACTTTTCTGATTCAGACAACTAGAATGATCGATCATCCAAATCATTCTAATTGCTCCCAAAATCCATCAGTGACACCTAGCAGTATATGGTGGCAACCCATTTGAACTAAAAATGAACCTCTCGGTGCAGCTACCTGTGTGATTAAGTTCTTCTATCTTGAGCCCCGATCAGATTAGGGTTAAGGTGAACTCGTCAAACCCTAATTTCTATCATATAATTTAATTTAATCATTTGATTCAAGTTCAATGTGAAAACCTTAATAGAAACTCTTTCTATTATTTCACTCTGCCATGGCCATGGGCTTATGGACTTGATTCTCATGATCATCATAGGGCTGCTCCTCATCTACCGAGGTAGATAGATTTCCTCTTGGTGCAATCCAATTCCTATAATGAACATGCTATAGCCAACATACACCTCAGGGTTCCGAATGGCTAGGAGATCGAGTCATGGTGTAGTCAAACTATAACACCCTCAAGGTGAACTACCGATGCACCTCAGGTTAAAGAACCAGACACACCACTGCAACTTCGAGCTAGTCATTGACGAGAAGGTAGGCTTTCTAATGACTGCTCGAGATGGTCATATTCAGTGCCCTCATTCTCTAACGAGTATCTATGCTCTTGCTCTGGTGTCTCTACACCGTAGACTCAAGACTCATCTACTATGAAAAAGCGATTATACATCAATCTTTTGGATCAATCATCATGCTCATGATGATCTTATGGTCGGAAGTATTTTATGAGTTAATAATGAAAATTCATGTCTTAAATTTTCAACTCTTGAAAATATGAACTATCATTACCATTAACTCAAGGAATGTATCACAGACATAAAATACACATTATGATAGAAAAATAACCCATTTTATTATTTATAATCAAAATTATAATTTTGTCCTTAGAAGTGTACAATAAATGTCAGTCAATTCTAGCTTCTAGGGCACACATATCTAGCACAGGCTTCACGTGGATCGCCATCGGACGGCAGCGCTCACATCTAACTCAGATCCAACGGTCCAGAATGCTCCAATGGTGATCAGGACTCCCGATGCATGATCAATGGCCAAATTTTCTCCATCAATTTGCGATCAACGGCCATAATTTAATCCAACCTAATCTGGATTGATACACATCCAATTTTAATGATTTTTGGTTTGTTTGATTTGTATTGAACGGCTAGATTTCACCAGACTTCACCAGATTCATCTTAAAGATGTTTTAATCCAAATTTTACTCAGATTTCTTTTTATTTTGATGATTAAAATGGCTCTGTCCCACATTGCCTAGAAGAAAATCCTCAACTCCTCCTAGCTCTATAAATAAGACCTTAGGCTTCCAAAATTCATAATCTTTGGTTAAGGTGATGCTTTTGTATAGGATAGAGCTAGGTTTTGGATTAGAGGCTTTTTCAAAGCAACTGGTGCCGAGAAGAAGAGTTGAACTTCTACACCATCTTTTAGCCAACACCGATTCAAGATAAGAAATTAGCCTATTTTATTTATTTATTTTTTTTATATATTTAAATTATGAATCTTTTAATTAATGCAATATTTTTTTTATGCTCTTTAATTTCATACTCTTTATTTTTATTATAATTTATTTTTTATACTTTAATTATTACTTTTTATTTTTTATAAATAGATGCTAAAATCTAACTAGTAGATCTTAGTACCAAGTTTAAATTTCTGCACCTTTTAATTTTCATCTTTTATTTTTCGACTTTACTTTTGATTTTAAAACTCTTTTCTTTTCTTTTTCTTTTCAAAAATCAAAGATTTCAAAACTAAAACACCACCTTCCCTATGGATTCGATCCAACTCTTTACTATATACATATTTTTAATTATTTTAAGAAGTTGGATTAAACTGATAAATAGGATATCTTAATGACAATATTACATTCTTATCAAATTTTTGGCGCCATTGCCAGAGAAGGCACAAACATTAAATTTTTGATCTCTTTGATTTTTTATAAATAAATTATAAATAAAATTTTTATTTTCTTGTAAATATTGCTTGCTAACTTTTTTTTATTTTGTAGAAAAAGAGGTTAAAGAACAAAAAGAACCAAGGCAAGTAACAAATCATTCAGTTTTGCTTGGAAAGATCAATCCTAACCCTAGTCCTCTTTTCTTTTTATTTATTTATTTATTTACTTTATTTTCAAATTAATTTAAAAAATATGCATTTAAACCTAATTAAAAGCTCCATGATAAGATTAGAAATCCTAATTGTTTAGAGCATGCATCATATTAGTTTTATTTTTTTTTTTTGATGATTGCTGGAGGTAGGGTAAGCCTTTCAGAATTTAATTAGTTACATGCATCTAGTTTAAATTGCATAGAATCCCTTGTCTAAAATATTTTTTTTTTGCATATCATATTAAATCAAATTAAGGGCAACTCCCAATTAAACAAGATAAGGTGGAGATTTGATCACCCTTCCTTAGCCCGCAAACAACCATCCAGCATCCTGCATTGACCTAAGCATTTAATTTTAAAATCAATTAGACATCAACCCTAGGAGCTCGAGCTTAATAGGATAACGAACCCTAAGAGTTGAATCAGGTTAAGGATAACCAATTTGATTGGTGTCTAGGAAAGTGGTTCAGAGATGACTAGGCTCGAAGAAAGATGATTTCTAATTGATTCCATTAGCTTACCTGGCCAAGCATAATTGGTGTCTAAGACAAGCAACGGGAAGACTCCCACCGACCTTATACTTACCTAGTTAGTTGATTGGCTGATCTTATACTTGAAGGGCTTGAAGGTAATCTTGGTAGTTAGGAGCTGTCTAGATCTAGAATAATCCTTAGTTAGGATTGATTGACCAACTTGATTACTAACCAACATTATCACTAATTAAAACTAATTCTTCTCTCTCTTCTTAACTCTAGGACTCTTTAGGATCTTTTCTTTAGAACTTTTATTTCTATCTTTTTTCTTCAAAAATAAAATAAAATAAAATAAAATAAAAATTAAATTAAAAATTAAATTAAACTAACTAAAAATATTAAAAATAATAATTAAATTAAATTAAATTAAATTAAAAATAATAATTAAAATAATTAAAATATTTTTTTTAAATTTTTTTTTATAAAAATAATATTGTAATAAAATAATAAAATATATATATAAAATTTTAAAAAAGAATCTAAAAAATTTTTGAACAATACATTAGGGTTGCACTAAGGCATGCACGGTAGGAAATCGCTTTACCAGATCTAGTTGAACCCAACCATAAAATTGAAAGGCTGAATCGTATTAAACTTGATAACCAAATGGCTGAAAATTTTAGAGAACCACCTAAGCGGATGAAGGAATACTTTATTCCTTCCACCTATAACCCATCGACTTGTATTCAATTATCTAAAATTCATCCTATCCACTATAAGATCAAGCTGACCATAATCCAAATGCTCCCATCTTTTTACGAAAACACCAATGAAGATCCTTATAAGCATCTAGATAAATTCTTAGAAATCTGCTTTATGGTAAAAATTCAAAATTTAACTAATGATGCCCTTAGACTAATTTTATTTTTCTTATCATTAAAATACAAAACTAAATACTGGCTTGGCACAATAGGGAGACCAATTAAAACATGGGCTGAATTGCAAAGTAAATTTCTTAAAAATTTTATCCTATAGATCAAACCAATATTATAAGGCGAGCTATCACTAGATTTGCTCAGCTTTTAGGAGAACAGATTCATGGGTCATGGGAGAGACTTAAGAAACTTTTTAGAAAATGCCCACACCATGGTCTGTCTATGTGGCAAATGGTTCAAGCTTTCTATGAGAATTTAGGAGACCAATACAGATAGATGGTAGATGCATCTTGTGAAGGTGCATTCATAAACAAGAGTGAAGATGAAGCCTATACATTGTTTGAAATTCTGAGTGAAAACTCAATTAACCATGCTTCATTATCTTTCTACCAAACCTAGGTAGGGATCCATGAATTTAAACATCTAGAATATAGTCCTAAGGCTGATTCAAATTTGATAAATAAAGTAAACTTTCTTGCTCAGAAATTAGATCAAGTCCTAACCTTAGGTCAATAATCTCCTACATAATTCACATCATCTTCAATTATTAAGAGATTTGTTCAATCTGTGCTAGCCCAACCCATCATGTGAGTGAATATCCTATGACTGCATTGTTTCCACCTTTTATCCAAGAACAAGTCCAAGCTGCTAAAGGCTACTCCAAGCTAGTTAATGATCCATTTTTAAATTCATATAACTCTAGCTAGAGAAACCATCCTAATTTTTCTTGGAAATTATAATAGACTCAGGCTCAAACCCAAACTCCATCAGTGCAAAATTATCAGAATAGACATCAATACCAGAACTATGCTTATAACAGAGGCCAGCTTAATCAGCCTTTTCAGCCATCATATTATAATCATCCCTCATACTCATGTCCTTAATAGACTAATCTAGCTAACGATAGATTTAACCAACTTCAACAATTGATTCTGACTCAACAACAATCTATCACCAGGCTAGAAGCTCAAATAGGATAATTAGTTGATTCTAACATAAGGAGAGAACTAGATCAACTACCGAGCCTACCAAATTCAAATAACCCACCTAATGTCCACCAACCATCTAGACCAAGTTATCAATCTAATATCCCACCTAAGAATCCTCAATTTAAGAATGCCAAAGTAATTCCTGAACTTAAAAGCTATAGGATTCTTATGTACCCATACCAAGATTAGATGAAAGAGGCTAGTATTGATGCTAGCCAAAATAAAAATTTAGAGGAACAAGTTAGTACTAAGACGAACCATATAGAAGATTCTAAGCTCGAAACTAGTACTGATGCTGGTTCCAATTTAAATGAGATAGACATAGGGAAAAAGAGAATAGATAATTTACCTGAGACTTATAAACCTAATATCCTATTTTCTTCAACCCTAGAAGTCGGTTCTTATTACAAAAATCAAGAGGCATGTAATAAAATATCAATGGAGTTGTTCGAGCAAGATCACATTAATTTACCTTCAGAATTAAACCCACCTTTAAACATCCTTCTAGTACCCAGTGCATTAAACTTAAATCCTAATTTAAAAATTCAATTCATGAGCATTTTAGAAGAACAAATAAGAGAAATTCTTAACAAACATGGGTCTGAGAATGGGGTCATAAATTATATTTTCCTAATTAACAATGAATATATCAATAATGAGATTGTAAATCAACTTTCTGAGATTGGCAATTCAAAATTATTGAAATTTATCAATCTAATATTTGACAGAGGATAGTAAGCTGTATTGTGTCTGACTGAAGATGGTAAACTTAGCACTTATTGGATGGCAATCCAATATTTAGTTTTCTATCTAATTTATCTTTTTATTTTATTTTCTTTTGAGGACATGTTGAATAAGTTGGAGGGAGAATCATAATTCTTAAAGGCATATGCTGGACCAAAAATATACTGAGTTAGGTGTATTCTTTCATACTTTTTATTACACCATTTATTTTTTCTTCTGCATTGAGGATAATATCGATTAAGTTGGGTGGGAAAAAATAAAAATTTTAAAATTTTAAGTCCTCAAAAAAGTTAGTATTTAGTATTTAGACACCTGATTATGCTTAAGAATCGAATTAAACTAAGCATTTTTAAAAGAAAATTGATGCATAGATCAGAGAATCTATGAGATATTGAGGGATTAAGTATTAAGAAACCCAATAAAGAGTTAAGTCTAGAATATTAAAAGTTTTTCCTTTGAGCATTTCTAATTTTTTCTACTAGCATCAAAGAAAAGTTTACTTTTTATGGGCTTGTGTAGGATAACTATACATTTCTTCATATAAAAAATTAAATAAAATAGTTTTTAAATACTTCTCACTGAGTAATCGGACCTCTTTGCGTAAGCAAGCATTGAGTTTCACGTCAAAATGTGGGAACGATAAAGAAGCTCATTATAAAGCTAGTCTTAACTCATAGCCTGTTTGATTCGAGCTAGTAATTTCGAGGGGTATTCTATACCTAGTGCCCTAAAGCCAATTGATTTGAGAGTCATTAGCCCAAGACTCGCTACATAGATCAAATAGAAAGCTTAAGGGATTAAGACACTCAATAGTGGTACAATATATATATATATATATATATATATATATATATATATATATATATATATATATATATATATATATATTAGTTTTTAATCGAGTAATCGGATCTCATTGCCTAAGTAAGCAATGATATTCGCATCAAAAAGTGGGCAATGTGAAAATAAAAATCAATAAATGAAGGACGAAAGTAGTAATACACTTGCCTATACAAAAGTTTAGACAATTCAAAAATAAAGGTAGGATAATTTAGAAAAAGTTTAGAAAAAATTTAATGTTCTTTACTTAATTTTTCTATCGGTAAGTATTAATACCCCAATGATATGACTGACTTAAGCTCTACTGAATATCAATGATCATTTTAAAAACTGCTTAGATAAAATTCGAAACTTTAAAGTTAAAAAGGTATTTAAAATTAAATTCTTTCTTTACTCAAGGATGAGCAAAGCTTAAGTTGGAAGGTGTGATAAGTACCATAAATTCATCAATAAAAATATTAATTTATCAATTAATTCATATTAATTTTTAAGAATTAATGATCAATTTATATATTTCTAAGAAATTAATATTTTTATTAATTAAAAAATTAATTAAAAAATAATAAAAATTAAAAAATAAAATTTTATAATTAATGGAAAGAGCTTATTTTTTTGATCATAATAAAATAAGTTTCAAAGAAAATGGAGCTAAAATGGATAAGATATGAATTTCTAAAGAAATAAAATAAATAAAAATTAAATAAAAAATAACATACAGCTTAAGTCGTCGTGCCATATCAGCCAGCGTGTCCAAATGCACCAAGCCAAGCCGACAAAGCCAGCATGCCAAGCTAGCCATGCTAGTCGACTCAGCCATGAAAGCCGTCAGTTGGTCCACAATCCAGGCATGGACCGCCAAGTTAGCAGAAATCGATGAATCATGAAGCGACACGTAGTGGACCTAGATCCTTAAAGAATTTATAAAAAATATATCATGACTCATAGGATATTTTGGACTTTTCAATCGGTGATAGAAGGTGCTAATTCATTGCAGTGCACAGTGCAGCCGATCCATGCATTCTATGGGAATAGTAAATGTGTGATTGGATATATCCGATTGATTGCGATTAAGATCGGACAGTGGAGGGAATTTTCTACTTTGATTCTGCTTCAGGCTTCATACGGATCGCCATCGGATTGTAGCACTCACATCTGACTCAGATCCAACAGTCCAGAATGCTCCCGATGATGATCAGGACTTCCAACGTGCGATCAACGATCAGATTTTCTCCATCAATGTGCGATCAATGGCCATAATTTAATCTGACCTAATCTGGATCGATACAAATCTAATTTTGATGATTTTTGATCTGTTGGATTTCTATTGAATGGCTAGATTTCCCCAGACTTCACTAGATTCATCTTAAAGCTATTTTTATCCAAATTTTACTTGAATTTCTTCCTATTTTGATGATTAAAAAGGCTCTTTATCCCACATTGCCTAGAAGAAAATCCTTAACTCCTCCTAGCTCTATAAATAAGACACCAGGCTTCCAAAATTCATAATCTTCGATCAAGATGAAGCTTTGGTATAGGATAGACTGGTGTCAAGAAGAAGAGCTGGGCTTCTACACCATCTTTTTGCCAACGCCAATCTAAGATTAGAGATTAGCCTATTTTATTTATTTATTTATTTTTATTTATTTAAATTATGAACCTTTTAATTAATGTAATATTTACTTTTATGATCTTTAATTTCATGCTCTTTATTTTTATTGTAATTTAATTTTTGTACTTTAATTATTGCTTTTTGTTTTATTGCAAGTAGATGCTAAGATCTAACTAGTAGATCTTAGTATCAAGTTTAAATTTCTACACTTTTTAATTTTTGCTTTTTATTTTTCAACTTCACTTTTGATTTCGAAACTCTTTTCTTTTTTTTTTTTTAAAAATCAAAGATTTCAAAACTAAAATACTACCTTTCCTATGGATTCGACCCGACTCACTACTATCTATATATTTTTAATTATTTTAAGAAGTCAGATTAAACTAATAAACATGCTGTCTCAACAACAACACCGCATTCTTATCATATAGTCAGTACGAAGGCATTGACTACCAAGATACCTTTTTGTCAGTCGGCATGCTTAAATCTATCCGCACATTGCTTGCTGTTGCATCCTATTTCGATTATGAAATATGGTAGATGGATGTAAAAATGGGATTCTTAAATGGATATCTTAAGGAAGATATCTATATGGAATAGCCACTAGGTTTCATATCCAGTGATGATGATCATAAGTTATGCAAGCTGCAAAGATCCATATATGGACTTAAGCAAGCATATTGGAGCTAGAATGCTCGTTTTAATGATGTAATCAAATCATTTAGATTTATCAAGAATAAGAAGCCCTGTATTTTCAAAAAAATTAGTAGGAGTGCTGTTGTCTTCCTCGTACTGTATGTGGATAACATCCTCCTAATTGGAAATGATATTATCATGTTGACTACTGATAAGTACTATAAACTTATCTATAAAAGCATCAATTTATCAATTAATTTATGCTTATTTTTAAGAATTAATAATTAATTGATACATATTTTTGAGAAATTCATATTTTTATTAATTAAAAAATTAATTAAAAAAATAATAAAAATAAAAAGAAAAATTTTAATATCAATGGAAAGAGTTTATTTTTTTGATCATAATGAAATAAGTTTTGAGCAAAACAAAGCTAAAATAGAAAAGATATGAATTTCTAAAGAAATAAAATAAAAAAAATTAAATGAAAAATAACATACGGCTCAGCCAGCTCAAGCCACCATGCCGTAGCAGCTGGCGCGTCCAAATACGTCGAGCCAAGCCAACTAGCCGACGCGTCAAGCTAGCCACGCTAGCCGACTCAAGCCCAGAAGCCACCCGTCGGTCTACAGCACAGTGTGGACCGCCAGCTCAGCAAAAATGGGCGAATCAAAGCTTGCCACATGATGGACCTAGACCCTTAAAGGGTTTATAGAAAATCCATCACGGCTCATAGGGTATTTTAGTCTTTTCATCCATTCATAGGAGATGCTGATTGGTTGTGGTGTATGGTGCGGTCAGTCAATGCAGTCCATGGGAATAGTAAATGCATGATCGTATGGTGGTGGTTGCTTGCGATCAAGATCGGATGGTCAAGATTTATTCCAACTCTGATTTGATTTCTGATTTCACTCGGATTGCCATCGAATGTCAGCGCTTGATTCTAGCTTCGATCTAACAATCCAGAAAGCTCTCGACGGCAATCAGACTCTCAGGTGCATGATCAATGGCCTAATTTTCTCCATCAAGTGCGATCCAACGGTCAGAATTTAATCCAACTTGATCTGAGCCATTACACGTCCATTTTTGGTATTTTTAGAAGCATTAAATTGCCATCTGATGGCCAAAATTAAAACAACTCAATAGAATTTGTTCAGGGACTATTTTAATCTAAATTTTATTCGAATTTCTCCCTATTTTCATGATTAAAATGGCCCTTAGTACCATATTGCCCAGAAGAAAATCCTCCAGTCCTTCAACATCTATTTAAGGACCCCTAAGCCTTCAAAATAAACATCTTCGATCAAGGTAAAGCTTTGGTATAGGGTGAAGCCAGGCTATGGGTTAATGGCTGCTTCAAAGCAACGGGTGCTAAGAAGAAGAGCTAGGCTTCTACACCATCTTTCCACCAATGCGGATCCAAGATCAGAGATCAGCCTATTTTATTTTTTTTTATTTTATGTATTTAAATTATAAACTTTTAATGCAATATTTAGTTTTATGCTCTTTATTTTTATTATAATTTAATTTTTATATTTTAATTATTACTTTTTATTTTATTGCAAGTAGATGCTAAGATCTAACTAGTAGATCTTAGTACCAAGTTTAAATTCCTACACCTTTTAATTTTCATTTTTTTTATTTTTCGACTTCACTTTTGATCCCAAAACTCTTTTTTTTTTCTTTTATAAAATCAAAGATTTCAAATTCAAAAACACTACCTTCCCTATGGATTCGATTCGACTCACTGCTATCTATAAATTTTTAATTATTTTAAGAAGTCAGATTAAACTGATAAACATGGTGTCTTAATGACAACATTGCATTCGTATCAAGTTTTTGGTGCCGTTGCCGGAGAAGGTACAAACATTAAATTTTTGATCTTTTTAATTTTTTTTATAAATAAATTGTAAATAAAATTTTTATTTTTTTATAAATATTACTAGCTAATTTTTTTATTATTTTATAGAAAAAGAGATTAAAGAATAAAAAGAATCAGGAGTTTTGCTTGGTGAGATCAATCCTAACCCTAGTCCTCTTTTCTTTTTATTTATTTACTTTATTTTTAAATTAATTTAAAAAAATATCTATTTAAACCTAATTAAAAGTTTCATAATAAGATTAGAAATTCTAACTGCTTAGAGTATGTATCATATTAGTTTTATTTTTATTTTTATTTTTTTTGCTGATTGTTGGAGGTAAGGTAAGCCTTTCAGAATTTAATTAGTTGCATGCATCTAATTTAAATTGCATAGAACCCTTTGATTGAAATTTTATTTTGCATATCATATTAAATCAAATTAAGGAAAACACCCAATTAAACAAGATAAGGTGAAAATTTGATCATCCCTTCCTTGGCCCACAAACAACCAACCAGCATCCTGCATTGATCCTAAGCCTTTAATTTTAAAATCAATTGGACATCAGCCCTAAGAACTTGAGCTCAATAGGACAAGGAACCCTAAGAGTTGAACCAGATTAGGGTTAGCCAATTTGACTAGTGTCTAGGAAAGTGGTTCAGGGATGATTGGGCTTAAAGCAAGGTGGTTTCTAATTGATTTCATTCGCTTACCTGACCAAGCACAATTGGTATCTAAGGCAAGCAATGGGAGGACTCCCACCGACCTTATACTTACCTGGCCAGTTGATTGGCTGATCTTATACTTGAAGGGCCTGAAGGTGACCTTGGTAGTTAGGAGCTGTCTAGATCTAGGATAACCCTTAGTCAGGATTGATTGACCAACTTGATTGCTAACCAACATCAAACCTAATTAAACTTAATTCTTCTCTCTTTTCTTAGTTCTAGGACTCCTTAGGACCTCTTCTTTAGAACTCTTCTTTCTTTCTTCTTCTTTCTCTTCTAAAAATAAATTAAAATAGAATAAAATAAAAATTAAATTAAACTAAATAAAAAATTATTTAAAATAATTAAATTAAAAATAATAAATAAAATATTAAAAAAATATTAAAATAAATATTCTAAAAAATTTTTGAACCATACATTAGGGTTACACTATACATGCACGGTAGAAAATCAATTTTTTTGATTTAGTTGAGCTTAATTGAATGGTTGATTCATATTAAACCTGATAATCAAATGGCTAATCTGAACCTAATAGTCTAAAAATTAGATAAAGTTGAACTTCTTGCTCAAAAATTAGATCAACTCCTAATCCTAGGTCAACAATCTCCTACATAATTCACATCATCTTCTAATTATTAGAAGATTTGTTCAATTTATGCTAGCCCAACCTATCATGTGAGTGAATATTCTATGACTACATAGTTTGCACATGTTATCCAAGAACAAGTTCAAGCTGCTCAAGGATACTCCAAATTGATTAATGATCCATTTTCAAATTCATATAATCCAGATTGGAGCAACCATCATAATTTTTTTCATAATTTTTCTTGGACATCCCAATAGACTCAGGCTCAAATCCAAATTTCACCCATTCAAAACTATCAAAATAGACCCTAATACCAAAACTATGCCTATAATAATGGCCAGCCTAGTTAGTTTACTTAGCCATCATATAATAACCAACTATCATACCCACCTCCTCAACAGACTAATCTAGCTGACGATAGATTTAATCAACTTCAATAATTAATTCTGAATCAACAACAATCGATCTTGACTCAACAAGAATCTATTGCTAGGCTAGAAGTTCAAATAGGATAATTAGTTGAGTTTAACATGAGGAGAGAACTAGATCAACTACCAAGCCTACTAATTTCAAACAATCCATCTATTATCCACCAACCACCTGAACCAAGTTATCAATTTAATGTCTCACTTAAGAATCTCCAATCTAAGAATGCCAAAGTAATTTTTGAACTTAAAAGCTATAGAATTCTTATGGACCCATACCAAGATCAGGTGAGAGAAGCTAGTACTGATGCTAGCCAAAATAAAAATTTAGAAGAATTGGTTAGTACTGAGACTAACCACATAGAAGAATCCGAGCCAAGAATTAGTACTGATGCTAGTTCTAGTTTAAATAAGATAGAAATAGGGAAAAAGGGAATAGATTATTTATCCAAGACTTATAAATCTAATGTCCTATTTTCTTCAACCCTAGAAGCCGGTTCTTCTTACAAAAATCAAGAGGCATGTAATGAAGAGTCAATGGAGTTGTTTAAGCAAGATCATATTAATTTACCTCAAGAATTAAAACTGCCTTTAGTCACCCTTCCAGCATCCATTGAATCAAACTTAACTCCTAATACAAAAACTCCATTCATGAGCATTTTAGAAAAATAAATAGGAAAAATTCTTAATAAACATGGGTCTAAGAATGGGGTCATAAATTATGTTTCCCTAATTAACAATGATTATATTAATAATGGGATTATAAATCAACTTTCTGAGATTGGCAATCCAAAACCATTGGAATTTGTCAATCCAATATTTGACATAGGATAGTAAGCTGCATTGTGTCTGACTGAAGATGGTAAACTTAGTGCTTATTGGGAGGCAACCCAATATTTAGTTTTTTTTAGTCTAATTTATCTTTTCAGTTGATTTTCTTTTTAGGATAATTTAAATAAGTTGAAGAAAGAGCTTAAATTTTCAAAGGCATGTGCTGGACCAAAAATATGGTCAGATGTATTCTTTCATATTCTTTATTATATCCTTTATTTTTTCTTCTCCATTGTGGATAATGTCGATTAAGTTGGGGGGAGAAAAATAAAAATTTTAAAATTTTAAGTCCTCAAAAAAGTTAGTATTTAATATTTAGACACCTGATTATGCTTAAGAATAGAATTAAACTAAGCATTTCTAAAAGAAAATTGATACACAGATCAGAGAATTTATGAGATATTGAAGAATCAGATATTAAAAGAATTCAATAAAGAATTAAGTCTAGAACATAAAAGGTTTTTTCTTGAGCATTTCTAATTTTTCTACTAGCATCAATGAAAAGTCTACTTTTTATATGCTTGTGTAGGATAAGTATATGTTTTTTCATATAAAAATTAAATAAAATAGTTTTCATATAAAAAATTAAATAAAATAGTTTTTAAGTACTTCTTACTGAGTAATTGGATCTCTTTGCCTAATCAAGCATTGAGTTTCGCATCAATAGATGGAAAGGACAAAGAAGATCATTATAAAGCTAGTTTTAACTCGTAGCCTATTGGATTTGAGCTAGTAAGCCCGAGGGATATTCTATACCTAGTGCCCTAAAGCCAACTGGTTTGGAAGTCATTGGCCCAAGACTTGCTACATGGATCAAATAGAAAGCTTAATGGGCTAAGACACTCCATAGTGGTACCATGTTAAAAAAAAAAAAAATATTGGTTTCCCATCGAGTAACCGGGTCTCGTTGTCAAAGTAAGCAATGATATTCGCATCAAAAAGTGGGTAATGTAAAAATAAAAATCAATAAATGAAGGATGGAAGTAGCAATACACTTGTCTATGTGAAAGTTTAGACAAATCAAAGATAAAGATAGGATAATTTAGAAAAAGTTTAGAAAAATTTAATATTTTTTACTTAAATTTTTTATTAATAAGTATTAATACCCCAATGATATATCTCACTTAAGCTCTACTGAATATCAATGATCATTTTGAAAACTGCTTAGGTAAAATTCAAAATTCTAAAGTTAAAAGGTATTTAAAACTAAATTCTTTCTTTACTCGAGGACGAGCAAAGCTTAAGTTGGAAGGTGTGACAAGTACTATAAATTTATCTATAAAAGCATCAAATTATTAATTAATTTATGCATATTTTTAAGAATTAATAATTAATTGGTACATATTTTTGAGAAATTTATAATTTTATTAATTAAAAAAATAATTAAAAATATAATAAAAATAAAAAATAAAATTTTAATATCAATGGAAAGAACTTATTTTTTTGATCACAATGAAATAACTTTTGAGCAAAATGGAGCTAAAATAGAGAAGATATGAATTTCTAAAGAAATAAAATAAAAAAAATTAAATGAAAAATAACATACGGCTCAACTGGCTCAAGCCACCATGTCGCAGTAGCCGGTGCGTCCAAACGTATCGAGCCAAGCCGACCAAGCTGGCGCACCAAGCCAACCACACTAGCCGACTCAAGCCCAGAAGCCATCCGCCGGTCTACAGCACAGTGTAGACCGCCAGCTCAGCAAAAATGGGCGAATCAAAGCTTGCCACGTGGTGGACCTAGACCCTTAAAGGGTTTACAGAAAATCCATCATAGCTCATAGGACGTTTTGATCTTTTCATCCATCGAATGGAGGTGCTGATCGATTGTGGTGTACGGTACGGTCGTTCCATGCGGTCCATGGGAACAGTAAATGCATGATTGTGTGGTGGTGGTTGCTTGGGATCAAGATCGGACGGTCATGATTTATTCCAACTCTAATTTGGTTTTTGATTTCACTCGTATCACCATCGGATGGTAGCGTTTGATTCCAGCTTCGATCCAATGGTCCAGAAAGCTTCCGTCAATAATCAAGACTCTCGACGCATGATCAACGATTAGATTTCGTCCATCAACATGCGATCGAATGGCCAGAAATTAATCCAACCTAATTTGGGCTGATACACATTCAATTTTGATGATTTTTGGTCGGTTGGATTTCTATCAATGGCCAAATTTCATCTAGAGTAGTAGAATTTGTCTAAAACTCTTTTTAATCCAATTTTCACTTGGATTTCTTCATATTTTGATGATCAAAGAGCTCCTTAGACCCACATTGCCCAGAAGAAAACTCTCCAACCCTCCTAGCTCTATAAAAACGACCTCAGGCCTTCAGAAATCAACATCTTCGATTAAGGTAAAGCTTTGGTACAGGGTGAAGCTAGGCTATGGGTTAATGGCTGCTTCAAAGCATTGGGTGCCAAGAAGAAGAATTAGACTTCTGCACCATCTTTCCACCAATGCCGATCCAAGATCAGAGATCAGCCTATTTTATTTTTTTTTTATTTTATATATTTAAATTATAAACCTTTTAATATAATATTTATTTTTATGCTCTTTAATTTCATGCTCTTTATTTTTATTATAATTTAATTTTTATATTTTAATTATTATTTTTTATTTTATTGCAAGAAGATGCTAAGATCTAACTAGTAGATCTTAGTACCAAGTTTAAATTCCTACACCTTTTAATTTTTATTTTTTTATTTTCCAACTTCATTTTTGATCCCAAAACTCTTCTCTTTTCTTTTTCTTTTATAAAATCAAAGATTTCAAATCAAAAAATACTACCTTCCTTGTGGATTCGATCCGACTCACTGCTATCTATGAATTTTTAATTATTTTAAGAAGTTGGATTAAACTGATAAACATGGTGTCTTAGTGGCAACATCACGTTCGTATCAACTACAATCAAAATATGGTTGTCTATAGAGTTCTCTATGAAAGATCTAGGAGAGGCATCCTTTATTTTGGGAATTATGGTCTATTGGGATAGATCGAATAGGATGCTGGATCTCTCATAGAAAATATACATAAAAGAGGTGCTGAATAGGTTTAGCATGAAAAACTCCAAGAGAGGTTTAGTACCCTTTAGACATGGCATTCATATCTCCAAGAAGATGTGCCCTAGCACACCCGAGGAGATTAAATGCATGTGCAAGATCCCTTATGCTTCAATAATAAGGAGCTACATGTATGCCATGCTAAGTACACGACCTGATATTGCACATGCTGTGAGTGTCACGAGCTGATATCAGTCAAATCCAGATGAAGAGCACTGGACTTCTATGAAATATATCCTTAAGTACTTAAGAAGGACTAAGGATATGTTTCTAGTTTTTGATAATGAAGAACTCCAGATTCAGGGATATACAGATTCAAATTTTATGTCTAATATAGATGATTGAAAGTCGACATTTGAAAGTCTATTTATTTGTAATGGTGGAGCTATCAGTTTGAAGAGTTTCAAGCAGATGGTGATAGTAGACTCCATCATGCAAGCAGAGTATATCGCTACGTTGAAGACTGCAAAGGAGGCATTTTGGTACAAAAAGTTTACCATAAAGCTCGAAGTGATGCCATCAGATGCCATCTCTTTATACTGCGACAACAATGGCACCAAAGCCCTAGCTAAGGAGTCGAGGTCTCACCAAAAATTCAAGCATATTGAGCAGCGATACCACCTTATCCATGATTACCTCAAGATGGGATACATCAAGGTCAAGATAGTCGACTTTGCAGATAATGTGGTAGATCTACTGATAAAGCCATTATGCCAGTAGAAGATCGAAGTCCATCTTGAGAAGATGGAACTTAGATTTGTAGCTAATTTACTCTAGGTCAAGTGGAAGTTTGTTAGATGTGTGCCTTAGAAGCTAGGTTGGATAAACACTTGTAATACACTTTTAAGAGCATTTTTATAATTTTAACTATACATTAATAAAAGAATTATTTTCTATCATAATGTGTATTTAAAGTGTCTGTGATATATCCTTTGATTTAATGATAATGATAATTTATATTTTTAAGAGTTGAAAATTTAAGACATGAATTTTCATAATTAACTTATAAACTGCTCTCGACCGTAGGATCATCACTAGGATGGTGATCGATTCGAAAGGTTGGTGTATGATCACTTTCTTAAGATAGATGTATCTTAAGTCTATAGTGTGGAGACATTGAAGTGAGAGTATAGGTACTCGTTACAGAACGAGAGCATTGAACGTGACCATCTCGAGCAGTCATAAGAAAGTCTATCTTCTTATCGATGACTGGCTTGATGTTGCAGTGGTGTGTCAGGTTCTTTGACCTGAGGTGCATCGATAGTTCACCTTGAGGGTGTTATAGTTTGACTATACCTTAACTCAATCTCCTAGCCTTTCAGAATCATGAGGTGTATGTTGGCTATAGCATGTTCATTGTAGGAATTGGATTGCATCAATAAGGGATCTATCTACCTCGATAGATGAGGAGTAGCCCTATGATAATCATAAGATTGAGTTCTTAAGTCTTAGCCATGGCAGAGTGAAGATGATAGAAAGAGTTTTCATTAGGATTTTCATATTGGATTCGAACCAAATGATTAGTTCATATGATGGATGTTGGGTTTGATGAGTTTATCTTAACCCTAATCTTGTCGAGGCTCAAGATGGAAGAACCCAATCACATAGGTAGCTACACCAAGAGGTTCACTTTCAACTCTGATGGGTTGCCATCATATACTACTCGGTGTTACTAGTGGATTTTGAGAGTGATTAGAATGATTTTGATGATCAATCATTCTAATTGTATGAATCGAAAGAGTTTTGGTCCATTGAAAGATATTTCGATGATATCGATGATAGAGATCAAAATATATCTCATTATCATATGAAACTAAACCTAACTGGGTCACACAAATAATGGTTTGGGTCCAGATGTCATCAATTGAGCTAACCTAGTTTGATTAATTTGGATTAGATCCAATTAGGTTCAAGATAATCATGCTAGAACACGATTGAGCCTAGCTTTCTCCTTCTGTAATCTTTCTGATTCATCACAACTGAGTCAAATTTGATTTGACTCATTCCTATATCTTGAATGAGTTTATTTCTATTAGACTAGAATAAGTTTAAGTTAGATAAATTATAGAAATTAAATCCATTCCTAGTGTAATTGCACTAGGGTCAAAAGTTGATCCAATTGAGAGAATTGAGGATCACCGGATTAGATGCTTTTAAAAAATTCTCTAGAAATTTTTTTAATATGATTTTTGGATATGTGATAGGGATCGAGTAATGCAATGGGTGTGCCAAATTTCATGATTTATAGTGGTGTTTTGACTATATTTTGATAGAGTTTAATTTGGATTAAACTCTTAAGGGAAGAGTCCTAGGCACAATGGACTCTTCCTTATCTACCCATGTTGCCCACTTTTTGATTGATTTTTGGTGATAA
Source organism: Cocos nucifera (assembly GCA_006176705.1). NCBI lineage: Eukaryota > Viridiplantae > Streptophyta > Magnoliopsida > Arecales > Arecaceae > Cocos > Cocos nucifera. The sequence continues at coordinate 8,250 of QRFJ01002053.1, read as the reverse complement.
AAACTAGATAGGATCTGGGGTTTCATGTTGAGAATAAGTCCTATAGTCCAAATGATGAAATAAGTATGTTATTTGGTCAAAGTGGAACTCTATATGGCATTGGTTTTTAAACCTTTCTCATGCCAAAGAGAGGCATCGCATGATTTTATTTTCCATGTAGAGGTGCTATCGCCCATACCATATCCCATGTCCTATCTATCCTCTCTCTCTCCCTCTCTTCTACATGCCTAAACATTATGCACAAATTTGAGAAGAAGGTCCAAGCTTTTTGGCACAAGATTTAGGATTTATGCGATGGTGTTCGTAAGACGGATGGGCTGACTTTAGAAATAGTTTTGAAGGAACTATACATTAGATTTAGATCTGATCTTGGAGGAGAGATTTGCGATGAGAAGATGTTCAGATCATGCCCAAGTGGATACTGGTACAGGCCAGGCATGTGCGTGGCTCCTTCTAGAACCTCAGGAGCCAACAAGATCATCATAGGGTAATCAAATTACCCAATAAGGTACTTCAAATTAAATCTAATTTAATTTTATTTTTAATTTTTAATATTAGATCATCATGATCAGATCTAAGAAATCTTAGATCTGATCAGGTCATAAGAATTTTTATAGAAAAATCTATCTCAGATTTGATTAGATCTGGATGACCCTGCGGTGGAAAATCAGATTTTTTTTTCAGTATAAGGTTTGATCATCTATCAGAGTGGTAAATAAAGAAGTTTTGTAATTTTTTAGAGTATTTATAAAATCAAGATCTTTCCTCTCCAACCTCAGAGCCCTATGAATGGAATCCCTAAGTTGACCCCAGGAAGGAAGTCTTAGTTTGAGTGATGGGAAGGATACGAAGGAAAATTTTTTCTTCCAGTTGTGGATAGAGGAAGGAGAACCTTTGAGCAACCCATTCTTGCCAAACTAATGTGAGATATACCATTAGTCATTGGTAGAAAGGTGATGGTTAAAGATGAAAAGAGTTCGAAATAAGAAAATTGAAAGTCGGACCTCAGCTAAAAGGTAGAGTACCAGAAAACCTATAATGAAATGTAATGAGTTCGACACTATCAAAGAAAAGGATATATTGAGAAAGTGGAAAATTTTGACAATAAAGAAAGGAATGAAAAGTCTCAGCCCAGCCCGAAGAGCCTTCATGTATAAACTGAATTGATCCAGAGGAGAAGCACAAGCTCGACCGTCTGATCCAAAAAGTTTGAGTTCATACTCGGAGGGGATCCCATACTGAACTCGAACTAGAGAAAGATCTTCAATAGTGAGTATGGAAGCAACTATTCCAGGGATGAAGGTCGAGCAAACTACATCTCTAAATTTGAATTCATCTTTGGGTCCAGGGTTAGAAGGGTTCAAATCAGACGAACTTTTGGAAGCAATGGACCAGGAACATTTGGAGGCCATTTTGGATCAGAAAAAAATCAAGAAAAAAAAATCAAAAATCAAGAGAAATTGGTGGAAGAACTTCAATGATAGAGGAAGAACAACCAAACCCTTCCAAAACCCCTAAGAATAAAAAATGATAGGAAAATTTAAGAGAATGTTTAGGATACTAACCTAAGTGGGGTGGAGAACTTAAGATGAACGGAAGGGCATCGGAGACCAAAAAGCACATGGGATGGAGCAGTAAGTGTTGAGGAAGATGAAGGATAGGGAAGGAATGAGAGAGAAAATAGACCAGAGTAAGGAAGAAGAAGAAGAAGATAGATGCTTAAATAGTTGGAAGAGTCCTAGGGCTATTATGATTATAGATTGGCAATGCTGAATACCATCCTTCCACATATCAGCCTCATTATGGTAGTTGTAGATGTCAAAGAAAGCCATCATTGCATCGTGCAATTGAATTTCATGCCAAGTGAATTTCAAAATTCAAAATCATCTTAGTGTTAGATATATATGTGCCCTAGAAGCCAGAATTGGCTGACACTTGTAATACACTTCTAGGGGCATAATTGTAATTTTGATTATAATTAATAAAATGGGTTATTCTCTATTACACCTGTGTATTTAGTGTCTGTGATACATCCTTTGAGTTAATGGTAATGATAATTCATATTTTCAAGAGTTGAAAATTTAAGACATGAATAATCATTATTAAACTCATAAACAGCTCCCGACCATAGGATCATCACGAGGATGGTGATTGATCCGGAAGGTTGGTGTACGATCGCTTCTCTTTAGTAGATGAGTCTTGAGTCTACGGTGTGGAGACACCGGAGCGAGAGTATAGATACTCGTTAGAGAACGAGGGCACTGAGCGTGACCACCTCGAGTAGTCATTAGGGAAGTCTACCTTCTCGTCAATGACTGACTCGATGCTGCAGTAGTGTGTCTGGTTCTTTGACCTGAGATGCATCGGCAGTTCACCTTGAGGGTGTTATAGTTTGACTACACCATTACTCGGTCTCCTAGCCATATGGAACCCTGAGGTGTATGTTGGCTATAGCATGTTCATTGTAGGAACTGGATTGCATCAAGATGGGATCTATCTACCTCGGTGGTAGAGGAGCAGCCCTATGATAATCATGAGAATCAAGTCCTGAAGCCCATGGCCATGGCAGAGTGAAATAATAGAAAGAGTTTCTATTTAGATTTTCACATTGGACTCGAATCGAATGATTACATCATATGACAGAGACTAGGGTTTGACGAGTTCACCTTAACCCTAATCTGATCGGGGCTCAAGATAGAAGAACTTAATCACACAGGTAGCTGCACCAAGAGGTTCGCATTCAGCTCTGATGGGTTGCCACCATATACTGCTAGGTGTCACTGGTGGATTTTGGGAGCAATTAGAATGATTTAGATGATCGATCATTCTAGCTGTTCGAATCAGAAGAGTTCTGATCCATCGAAAGGAGTTTCGATGATGTCTATGATAGAGATCATGACATATCCCATTACCATACAGAACTGAACCTAACTGGGTCACACAAACAAGGGTTTGAATCTGGTGATCATCAATTGAACTGATCTAGTTCAATTGATCTGAATGAGATTCAATTAGGTTCAAGGAAATCGTGCTAGCACTCGATTGAACCTAACGTTCTTCTTTTACTATCATAAATAAGTTGTCCTGACTGAGCCAAAGGAGTTTGTGCTCAATCAGAGGCCTTCATATGGTCTGACTGGAGGTTGTCCAAGTCAGAATAGGTTGTCTTATTTGTAAGACATTACCTGCCATTTTTGGTCACCTGCCATTTCTTGTTCTTTGACTTTGGTCAAAAGTCTACCTTTGACTGGTCAAACGTTGACCATTGACCTTTTGACTTTTGACCACATGTCATGCACCTATTGGAGAGCTGGTGGGGGCCTGTCCCCCTGCCAGAACCTGGCAAGGAGAAGGGCGCACGCCAAGGGTGGCGTGAGCCCAAGTAGGAGGCGCCTAGGAGTCCTTGTTGGACAAGGACTCCACCTCCCTTTTGGATTCCAATCAGAGTTCTACTAAGAATCCAGTTTGACTGGTCTTAGGCGCCCTCTAAGGAGGAATCCAGGGGTCTCTATTCCAACCAATCAGATTTAGATCTGATTTCACAAAGGGTTGTGATTGGTTGAGAGGAAGAGGAGTTGGATCACAAGAGGTCTATAAATAAGACCCTGCGCCCAACCCTAATTCTAATGCAATTCAATTGAGAAACCCCACGCCCCAAGGCTGCCTCTCCCCTCCTTCTCCATGCCATAGTCTCTTCTCCCCTTGCTCTCCACGTCCAAAAGAGTGTTTTGGACTTAGGTTGGTGCGATTCAGATCAAGGAAAGGCGATCAAAAGCAAGAAGGCTGCGCTGCTGCAAAAGGACGACTGCAGATCTTCAAAAGAGTTTTGAAGATCCTCCAGATCAGATCCAGATCTGATTTTTGGAGGTGTGATAGAGAAGAAGAGGATCTCCAGATCCAACCCGAGTGGATACCGGTAGAGGCCAGGCGCTTGCGTGGCTAGATCCAGAACCTTCCGCTGCAATCAGGATCATCTACAGGGTAATAGGATTACCCAAATCAGGTAAATTAAATTTGATTTAATTTATCTTATTTTATTTTATTTATTAAAATAATAAGAATCAGATCTAAAATATATCAAGATCTGATTAGGATCAAGAGAAAATTTTTTGAAATATATCTCTTGATCTGATCAGATCTGGACGAACCTGGACCGGGAAATCAGGATTTCCCTTCAACTGGTATCAGAGCCATGGTTCTAAATTATTTAGATCTGATTTTAATTTTATTTTAATTAGAAAATAAAGTGATTTCAGATGTCACATGAGATGTGATCAGATCTGAAATCAGAAAAATTAAAATTAAATGATTTGGATCTAAGATTAAGAAGATATGCATGACTAGTTCTAGAATAGAATAGTTCTATAGAATAGTTTTGCATGTCTTTGATTTAATCTGATTAAATCATATTTTAGATCTTCTTATTTACTATTTTCTGATATTATAAGTGTTATAATAACATCTGATAAACAGCAAATAAAAATTATTTAATTTTAAATATCATATGAGATATGATTGATGCATGTCTAGACTAGTTGTAGAATAGTTCTACATAATTGTCTAGATTAGAATTTATTTTGATTAGATCAATTTAAATCTAATTTTTTAGATTATTATGAGATAATTTAGATCTGAAAACATGCATGATTTGATACATGAGATGTATGCAAAATATGCCTTGATTAGATCTAAATTTGTATATGAGATATATGATATAGATCTATAACTGTTTTGTAGATTTACATGTTCCTGATTAAGGCGTTCCTCTTGGCCGTCCGGTCATAAGAACGAAGAAGGGTTTAAAGGCCCTCTCTTCCCATTCGATGGGGTGTTCTTATGACGTGTAGGGGTGCTGCGTGTTCGTCCTTAATCAGAAACCCAAAACTTACTTTCTGCAAAACCCTAGATCCTGAAACCCTAGGATTTATTGTGCATATTTTGTTTATGAACCCAACTTAATTAAGAATTAAGTTTATGGAATATTAATTAGGTCTAAAATTGAGAATTTCAGATCTAAGACATATTCATAATACTGGGTTCGGGCTTGGGTAGCTCAATTAGGTCTAAGCGGTTGATCAAACCGAATCAAGAGTTGGTTAGATGGGATCAACAATGCTTAAATTGACCAGCCTAATAGGATTAAGTCTGGGTCAAGATCGAGTCACGATCAAGCAAGACCTAATTAGGCTCAGAGGTTAGAGTCTGGATTGTAGGCTAACCCAATTGGTTCTGACTCAACAATTTGGTGTCTAAGGTAAGTTTGGCACAGACGACCGACTGGTTTTTAATTGGAAGCTACTCGACCTGAATGCGTTCTTGTGCGAGTTAACGGCATATTCCTTCCACCGGTCTCACTTACCTGGCCATATCTGTTGACACAGTTCTGATCTGAGGTGGTCAATAATCCGAGCTGAACCCATGCCACTAGGTTAGTCATAATTGTTATGACTAAGCCAAGTCTAGTTTAATGAGACCTGAATCAATTCTCCCTAAGAAAAGATTAAGTCTGAGGTCTTCCACCATTGTAGACGTGCGGGCCCTTCCCGGGGTTGATTGTTCTCGGCTGGATACAGTGGCTCAGTTGCACCGGGAAGACGCAACCATGTCTATTAGGCATTGGATGCTATGGGCTGGAGGATGAGTTGGGCTCAATATTTCCGGATACGGTGAGAGACCCAATTAGGAACCCAGTCTATGCAAATGGTGGGTCTGACTTAACTAAGGAGTGGATCAATATTCCGGATACGGTGAGATTCATGAATTAGAGACCAAGTTTGGGTGCACCATGATTAGAGAATCATTGAACAAGAGTTGTTCACTCATTGGCTAACCCATCACCAATAACTGTTAGGTGAGGTGATGAGTCAGTTGGTGAGACCGCACCACCCACTAGAAATCATCAATCGTGGAGATTTTCGCATCTCTACAGAGGGAGTGTAGGGATCCGAGAAAATAGTGGGAGCTAATTTGTTTAAAAATAAAATCCCTAAACAAATTGGTCAAGTCAAAATTACAGTATCTAACTAGAATCTTTGACTCTCTACAGGAAAATGTCTGCGTCCAACCCACTGGCACGTATCCTAGACACACATAGACTGACTGGACCCAATTATAAAGATTGGCTCAGGAACTACAAAATTGTTTTGGGTTCAGAGAAGTTAACACATGTTTTGGACCAGGACCCTCCCACCTTACCAGCTCGTCCATCCACTGAACAGAGAGCGTCTCTGGAAAAATGGATTGACGAAGACAATAAGGCCAGATACTACATGTTGGGCTCGATGTCTGATGAGCTCCAGCGCCAACATGAAGATATCGGGACTGCTCGCCAAATGTTGGCTCACCTGCAGGAGATGTTTGGTGAACAGAGTCGCGCAGCCAAATATCAAGTCACAAAATGACTTTTTAAGGCTAAGATGCGTGATGGGCAGTCAGTCCAAGATCACTGTCTGACAATGATCAAGGACATGGAAGAGCTTGAGAAGCTCGGTGTGAAGTTGGACTTGGATCTGCAGAACGATATTATTCTGCAATCCTTGACTGATGCATATGGGCAATTCATCATGAATTACCACATGCATAAACTTCAAAATTCCTTGGCCGAGTTGATGAATATGCTGGTTACCGCTGAGCTTTCTATGAAAGGTTCTAAAGGCTCAGTTCTTGCTATGGAACGGACTTCTTCCAAAAGAAAGTCTTATGGAAAGAAAAAGAAGTCTGTGAAAAAGCAAAAGGTGGAAGGATCAAAGAAGAAGAAGGCAGAACCGAAGAAGAAGGTCGATGGCAAAGGAAAGTGTTTCCATTGCAACAGCGACGGCCATTGGAAGCGGAACTGCCCTACTTACCTGGCCACCCTGAAAGAACAAGAAGGAAGGTCCTTCTGGAGGTATGCTCGTTATTGAGTCTAACCTTACGGTTTCTTCTGCATCCAGTTGGGTGCTTGACTCTGGTTCTAGTGCTCATCTGTGCACTTCTATGCAGGGTCTTGAGGATAGCAGGAGGCTGAGGGATGGAGACATGATCCTACGCGTCGGTAATGGAGCAAGAGTTGCTGCAGTAGCCGTGGGAACATACCCTCTGCGATTACCATCTGGTTTAGACTTAGTTTTAAAAGACTGTTATTATGTGCCTGCAGCTAGCAGGAATTTGATTTCTGTTTCATGCTTAGCACAAGAAGGTTATGTGATCACCTTCTTTAAGGACCATTGTAACATTCTTTATGAAAGAAATAAAATTGCAAATGGTTTCCTTGTTAATGGTCTTTATCAGTTGCATATTGATGTACCTATTTTAACTATCGAGCAAAACGTGAATGCCAAACGACCTAGGGATAGTCCAAACGACAGATATCTATGGCACCTGAGATTAGGTCATATAGCAGAAGATAGGATTAACAAATTGGAGAAAAATGGGCTATTGAGTCCATTGACTTTTGAGTCATATCCAACTTGTGAATCTTGTCTTCAAGGCAAAATGACTAAACTCCCTTTTGTTGGACATGGGGAGAGGGCCACAGATCTCCTTGCCCTAGTACATACTGATGTGTGCGGCCCATTCGATGTGCCGGCTAGAGGCAATTTTGTCTACTTCATTACCTTTACCGATGATCTGTCTAGGTATGGGTATGTGTATCTTATGAGACATAAGTCTGAAGCTTTTGAAAAGTTCAAAGAATTCAGACATGAAGTAGAAAAACAAACTGGAAAACCCATTAAGGTTCTTCGATCAGATCGAGGAGGTGAATACCTTAGCCGGGAATTCCTAGACTATCTTAAGGAAAATGGCATAGTCTCTCAATGGACTCCACCAGGAACACCTCAACTCAACGGGGTTTCAGAACGGAGAAATCGGACTCTATTGGATATGGTTCGATCCATGATGAGCTTCACAGACCTCCCTGATTTCCTTTGGGGACATTCATTATTAACTTCAATCTATTTACTGAATAGGGTTCCCTCTAAAACCGTTCCTACCACACCGTATGAGATATGGCACGGTAAGAAACCAAGTCTGAGTCATCTCAGAATTTGGGGTTGTCCGGCTCATGTCAAAAGACAACAAGCGGACAAGTTAGAGTTTAGGTCCTTTAGAGCTCGATTCATAGGATATCCTAAAGAGTCATTAGGATACTATTTCTACATTCCAGAAGACCACAATGTGATTGTGAGTCGACATGCCATATTTCTTGAAAAATAGTTTATTCAAGATAGCGGCATTGGAAAGCAGATTAAGCTTGATGAGAAAGTCTCA